>SMGT01004710.1:7213-18918 GCA_004794575.1 Lanistes nyassanus
GATTGAAAGGATGACTTGGGCTGCTGATGCTTCTATACAATGAGGTTGAAAGGATGACTAGGGCTGCTGATGCTTCTATACAATGAGATTGAAAGGATGACTAGGGCTGCTGGTGCTTCTATACAATAAGATTGAAAGGATGACTAGGGCTGCTGATGCTTCTATACAATGAGATTGAAAGGATCACTTGGGCTGCTGATGCTTCTATACAATAAGATTGAAAGGATGACTAGGGCTGCTGGTGCTTCTATACAATGAGAATGAAAGGATGACTAGGGCTGCTGATGCTTCTATACAATAAGATTGAAAGGATGACTAGGGCTGCTGGTGCTTCTATACAATGAGATTGAAAGGATGACTAGGGCTGCTGGTGCTTCTATACAATGAGATTGAAAGGATGACTAGGGCTGCTGGTGCTTCTATACAATGAGATTGAAAGGATGACTAGGGCTGCTGATGCTTCTATACAATGAGATCGAAAGGATGACTAGGGCTGCTGGTGCTTCTATACAATGAGATTGAAAGGATGACTAGGGCTGCTGATGCTTCTACACTTTTCCTTTGAAAGGGGTCCCATTATCATTACAATAGCTACTACCGACATCGCTATCACCGACCATCGTATTCTTTGTTAGAAATCTGTCTCATGCTGGCGTACCTTCAGTACAGAAATCTCTAAGCTTTTTCTTCACGTTTCTAGCCAGTTCTGAGACAGTCTTTCTTCTCTCGGGTAAGCAGCTGAGAAAGAGGCCCTCTCTGTTCAGTAAATGTCTGCAGTACATAAACAGACTGGATTTTTATCACAACATTTTCATGCTTGATGAACATTTTTTCTGCAAAGCAAGACGGTTTTAAGACAATGACTGTGCACATGTGTGTTCGTATCTTTTCTTCACATGTGAGTTAAGGTGTTCGTACACAAAGGAAACGGGTCTTATGCCACTCTTACGAGTGCTCAGGCAAGACAGTCCTGGGGTGGCTTGCATAAGCGTTCTTATCTGCTGTTCAAACGTAAAGTTGGACGTAAAATACACAGGACGAATGGACTTTACGCCCTCTCTTATTACCGGAAGAGCAGGTCCGAACGCTCATGCAAGGCTGGCTTGCTTGGGGTGGGTGTCTGTTGCTGAACGTCCCGCCGCAATCTATGTGATTATCAGGACGGTGCTGCTGAGACAAAGTTTACCTGCTGTCACACGTGGGGCTGCTGTCGCAACACGGGCTTCAGTTTCACCCAGTCACAACCGCCTCGGTGGTCTAGTGGTTAAGGCGTCCGCTTCCCAGGAGGGAGGCTGGCGGTTCGCATCCCGCCCGAGTCATACCTCAGACTTAAAAATTGGTAATCTAGTAGCTGCCCTGCCAGACGCCTGGCACTACAGGGAACAGCGCTAGGACTGGTCGGCCCTGTGTCAGTGTAATGTGACTGGGTGGGACTGAGGCCCGTGTTGCGCCATCAGTCCCACGTGTGGCAGCACATGAACTTGTCTAAGCAACACCGTCCTGATATGCACATAGTTTGCGGCTGGACGTTAAGTAACAAATACCCCCCCCCTCACCCAGTCACATTGTACTGACACCGGACTGTGAGTTTGCAATTCCCCCCGACTTGGGACATGCATGCGCAGTGTATCATGATCTCTACACAGCGTCAGTTTTTATAGTTACAACGAAGAGACCAATTGTGGTGACCGGTAACTAAGTGGTAACTATGGCTTTGTAGGTTGAAGTCGCAGGTTTGATACCCGGATTAACTTAAAACGTTTTGATGGGGATGGAGGTTAGGGCTAGGGTTAGGGGTTGATGTTAGGTAGGACTTCTGTTTCCGTGTATAAATTCAAGCAAGTCCGCGAGCATAAGTTAATCGGGGTGAGAGGTGGTTTGCACATCCGTGCCCCAGGTCGGTGGGAATTTCAGACGTCTGGCAGGGCGGCTAGTAGATTACCAATTTTTAAGTCTTTGGTATGACTCGGGCGGGGTGCGAACCACCAGCCTCCCGCCTCGGAAGCGGACGCCTTAACCACTAGAGTGGGTCTGGTTGCTTGGGGGGGGGGGGTTCAAATCTTCTGCTCATAGAACATGTACTTACGTAAAATGCGTGCAAAATGCACAAGGTGAACGCGTCTGAAGCAAAGGGCAGATTATGCAACTCAACCCTGGGCACCTGGGCAACGGGTTAGTCCCTTTGGGACTATTTGTTGTTGTTGTCAATGTCGCCCTGCCCTTGATTACCTACTTTAGCTAGATTGCACCCCCCCCCTTCCTGTAGCAAAAGCAGTCGAAAGGCCCTTGTATCTTGTTACTGTACATATTAGCTACTTTTACTTTTGGAAAGATTATCGTACCCACGTAACGTAGACAGGCTGAATTTTGGGGGAGGATGGGGGGAAGCATTTTTATTTTTGAATGTGTATAATTTATGATATAACCAAAGATTATGTATATAATACTAAGAAGGATGGGTTCCAGTAAATTAGTTTAATTGTATTTTTTAACGGCAGCTCCTGAAAAGGAAGAGTAGTCCCGCCTGACGAAGGGGAAGATGGCCGCAACCTAGTTATTTCCCCTTACTCAGACTATAGTTATGAAGAAAGCTAAAAAAAAAAAAAAGCTTAGTAACTACATAGTGTATAATCTTTGCGCATGGGGATAGGCTCGCAGACATACGCGCACACACGCGGACAGACACATGCATATATATACATATAGTCATATCAAACGCGTTCCAAGCAGAAGTGGACGAACGGGCAAAGAGTGACGACGTCCTCAGGCGATGGCTTGGTGCCGGAAGTTCTTGCCAAACCCAGTTGCGCGTTTATGGCGTTGAGGTCGTCTCGTACTTGATTCTCATCACACCGGTCAGCGCCGACAGCAACAAGCGAGCCTAATAACAACATGCGATCCGAGTGCGCTTTGATAGTCGAGAGGTAATGAAAACTTGGGTACAAGGGAGAGCATTAAACGTCCACTATATCTGTCTCCCTCCCTCCCGCTCTCCTCGCTATTCCTATGTCGCGTTTATGCACACCTGTACATACATATAGTCTTAAACACATGTCTTATGTTTATACACATACGCTTATACCAACACATGAGGTGAACTGATCTCATGGAAAACAGGTTGCAGTGAAGACCTCTGTGTGTTTTACTAATTAGCAAACTAACTACATGTTGTCTTGTGATAAGTTGGAGAACGAAATGCCAAACAGTTCGGTTTGTTTTCGAGCTATCTGTGCTCCTTCTACTGGACTTTTTTGTTTGGCTTTTATGGGTCGAAGTGCAAGGGAGAAAGCCGCCATGATTCATAACATTGTGTGCATGCGTGTGTGGGTGGGTGCGTGCGTGCGTGAGTGCGCGCGTGTGCGTGCGTGTGGAGGCGCGCGCCGCCTACAGCTGTCATGCTGATGCTGGCAGTGGTGGCGATGTGGAGACAACGAGCCCAAGCCCGGCTCCACCATACGACAAACAAGGTTGTTAACCCCACTCACCTGGGGCTGAGAAAGATATGGACATTATGAGCATGTGCTTCTATGGACAAGAAAATGGACAGTGTTCGCTCTACTGCGCAAGAGGAAATGGACAGAATTCAAACGGATATAACGTCAGCACTGAAGGGAAAACAAGGAGGAGAGAGATGGGAGGGTAGGAGCGATAGCATGCTCCTGATTTCCCATGGCATTCTCCAGCCACGGGGAGCTACAGAGTCTTCGGCTGACTGTGAAAACTCAGTGACAGCAGTGCTGGAAAAGGAAATAACCACAGAAGAGGCGGTAGAGATCGACTTAGCGACCCTATCGCCTGAGAGGCAGTAAGACTCCTCACGCCACAATCGTCTGCTTAAGCAAGTAGAGATAAAAAGAGGATTCTCTCAAAACAGACCCGGCAGAGAAATAAAAATCTCAAAGTTTCGTAACAGAAGACTTTGCTTCACGAGTCTGAGACGACGTCGAGGGTGGGGTTTGAGGGTTGGGTAACCACTGGCTTTAGAGCGTACAATCGCCGAACTACCAAAACGAGAATTAAAACTAGTGCATGGCAAAGGAAGGCAGGGTGAGGAAATGAGTGACGGCATGATCCGGGTGAAAGTGCGTGAACATTTGGTCGGCGAGGGGATGCATCCTCTTCCTGCTGTGTACCCACGTATTAGCAGGTGTAACCCGCCAACACAGAATTTGCGAAGAAAATGTGCAAAGCAAAGCAAAGCAGCAGCAGCAATACAACACCCCTCATGTTGATAGACACCTCGATCCCTGCTTTCCTTTCATTGGATCTGACGCGCTGGGCTCACTTGAAGGCCTGTCGGCGTGAGAGTTATCAGCACCAAATCCTGGGTGTGATTTCAGGATAGCTACGGGCAGTCGTTCAACTGCGGCTTGGAGGCGCTGGATGGGATGTCACGAGGCTGCATAGCGGTCACAAGCAAAGCAAAGCATTCGTGTTTCTCTGTCACATCAGTTGTTCCGTCTCCCAAGTGCAGTCGACCAAACTCCCCGTAGGCGTCAGGCTGGCGGTGGAGTTTACACGCAAAGGCATATCGCGCATGCGCAAAACTAAAGTTCCAAGACGCTGATGAGCATCGAATATCCTCTCTCTCTCTTTTCTCACAGACTTATCTCCCGGTTTGCTGGTTTGTGTTGAAAGAAGGTGACTTCGCACTATAGGGTCCATTCACACTAGAGGTCCGCTGGGTTGGTAGGGTAGGTAACGGGATTTGGGAGGAAGAGTCCAGGCAAGATGAGTGTTTTATAGATGCAAGGAACGTAAGGATCACAAGACAGTGAGGTCAGAGATTCAGCTTTTCTCAAGTCTCTAAAATTTGCCTTATGCCAAAAGGTTGTGAACCATAACAAAGCTCTACAAATGAGTTATGACATCACAATATCGCTTCATGCTCGATGTATTCGTCTGTTATAAATTGCTTACTCAATACAATTCTAAATGATAAACAACAAAAGCCCATAAAACTGTATAGTGCGCTTTGATAAAACTGTCTTCAAATTGAATCAATAAACGTTTCTCGATCCTGAAGTAAAACTTCCATGTTCTGCCTAGCCATTGGAACATACAAAAAGCTGCTAGCCTGTTATGTCTAGGCTCTACGTGGAAAATTACACGCCATGTACTACGTAAAGAGATTTCAGATTCTTTGGAATTTCATCTGCATGCCTCTCTTTTTTTATCCAGTGTTTCATCTTCCTGGAAGTCTGTTCCTTTTCTTTTCGTTCGTTATTTAATTAAATTGGGAAGTCAGCTTTTATAACATTCGTCTCTCGTTATGTCTCTAGGTAACCGACATTTTTGAGACATATCCAACACGACACTTTGGAAGAGGGTGCAAAACAGCGTTTGGATGGGGGAACCTAGAATTTAACAAGATAAGCTCGTGCTGAAAAGTCAGCGAGAATGTAAAACATCGGTCAAGGCGTATGGTATACTTACCAAGAATGGCTAACGACAAGAAGAATTTCATTTTCCTTTCAGGGTTTAGTTGGTAGCTTGGAAAAGTCTTGAAGCGTGGTGGTTTAAAGTCCCCAAGTCTGCAAAAGGCAGACACGCTGTGCTAGAATGCACATCCCGTACGTAGATAATGATAACGAAATGCCAGGAACTGCCGGAAGGTAGGCACCTATGCTGACTGCTACGAATCAAGCGACAAAACCGCCGCCACCAAAACACAAAACAAAGAAACAGAACACAGGAAAACCTCTGCAAAAGCAGCTGTGAACTATCCTCGAAGAATGTTGCCAATGGTGATGCTTGCTATAGCAGTGTAGCAGTCCAAAAAATCCTGCTCGTGTTCGTGACGTCTACATACGCAAAACTTCCAAACTTGGGACTGCCTTGGCAGCATCGCACAAGTCATCGTGTGTTCACAATACGTCGCCTCTACAGGATGCAAACACCAAGTTAAAGTGTAGCTTTCAGATAGCCCCCGCGCCGGAGATTGCCGAAAACTTAGCAGGGAGCACAGCAGCCGCAGTGACGTCATCCCCAGAAGGACAAGCTGGGCCTGCTGTTGTTTAGTCTAGACCAGAGAGTAGCTTTTTACAATGAGTTCATGAGAATCATCGCGCGACTCGTTATCGGGTTGTTCATATTATGTGGAAATAGAAGACTGAGGAAAAGATTTAAATCCATTATATTATATATTTTCCTAAAGTACTGAAGCATAAGCGCAACAACCTTAATAGTTAATGGAACAGATGGATACAGATGAAGTGCTACATTTTCACTTTTAATGTTACTTCAGCTCCTCTACAACAAACCCATGTACCGTCTTCTAGCTTCACTCCGGTCCGTTCTGTAGTCGACTTCACACTCGGGGTTTTCCGACTTTTACTGAAGATTTTATTTTTTTGGCGATAGTTTCGAACTTTACTTGCAAACTCAAAATCTGCTTATTAATAAATCTAAGTAGTGACAGATCAGAACTCCCTGATAGAAAAGTAGAGGGTTTACACAGATGTTAATAAAATATGTGAATTTGTGTGCTTTCATGAATGGAAGTTTCGTATCCAGAAGCTTCACTTTAAACAGCCGTGAAGAGCTGACGGAACTGCTTGTTAGGTACATTTCAATCGAGAGAAAAGGAGCGTTCTTTAGTATAGTGGTAAGGCGTACTAGCTACTGATGTTTTATAACGCACGAGAACACATTAATATGTGCACCTCAGATACTAACAGAATACTGACGACGATGCAGACAACGAAAGCAACAAAATGACAGAGAATTGATTTTGCAAAACGGACCTAGTGCCGAGTGCAGCTGGGAATTAGGCACTACTCATAAATGAGCATTTCTGACAGGCGCGTAGTCAGTTTCCCTTAAGTGGTCGTGTGTTTGCGATGCGTGTCCAAAGGCTGCAAACACACAGTTAACGGTGTATGTCTAGCAAACTTCTTCCTTTGGACAGATGGCGCGAGAGATCCTATGTCCTCGACGTAGTTGCTTTAAGCAGATTTTGCAACTATTACTCCGTAATGTCATAGATCCGATTACAGAAAAGGTTAAATTGGTGGAGTTACAGATACGATAACAAATGCCACCGGCCAAATGCTACCGCAGAACTATTGGTGTAACTGCATTGATCTACAGAAAAGAAACAAGAGTTTTTCGAATTGATGCTGATCGTATAGATTATTGGAAAAAAGAGTTCCTAATTAACACAAGGTCTGCCGCCGCACACTTAATGCGGGCTTTACACGCCTCGAGTCAGATGTAAGCAGTAGTTAAGAACTAATCGAACCCGTGTGTTAAACAAATAGTCTCAAATGAAAGAAGAATTACTCTCCAAACACTTCTTCCTGAGATTTTAGTGTAAACATCCCTCTGTGATAAATATTCGATTTAATTTTTACAAAAGGATGGACTAGTTTCATCTGAGTGCTTTTATCCGTCTTAGTCGCGCTGTGTAAATCCCGCGTAATCTTTCAGCCGGCAAATAGATCGAACACCGTGATACCGGGGTGTTTTTTCAAGGATTGTTTTTTTCAAAAGCAACGTTTCAGACAGACCTCCAAATCATACACGCCCACTTTCGATGTAACACGTCGCAAAGCTTTTGATGTCATGTTACCCTGCAAGCTAAATATCTGTGTGTAAGCTGCATCGGAAAACGAGTCAAAGATACAAAAGGCGTTGGAAGTGTCCCGTCCTTGGTAAATCGTGTCAGGTCGCTTGTTGTAATCGCGATATCGGATGTGTTAAGAAATCAGGAAACACGTGACTTGTGTAAGTGTTGTCTAGGCTGAGTGCTGTGACGAATTACGCTAGATAGCACAGGCCCATAGCACGGGCTGTAGAAATGGTCCGCCCCTAAAATCCCACCCCTTACCAACCTCCCTCATCCTCTCCCCCACCCTAACTCCAACTACAACAAGACAAAGGTAGGAACAAAAAGTAATGAAATGTCTCCTCAGCCAATGGAATTCAGTTACATGTAAGCGAACACACAGGCAAACAACCAAACTACAATTAAACAAACCAACAAAATTGAAGTGTCCGATATAAAACATTTATTGTGTTTTAACACCTTGCTCCCAAAAGCCCCGGGCACGTTTTTATAGCCATAACTAGACCCTTTTCTCTGCACCACACTGGTCGCGCTTGGGTAGATTGAACGGCTGCAAAACCTTGGTTCTTGACAAGTCCCCAGTCTCAAAGGTCCCCAAAATGACACCGCGGTGCTCTGTCACAACGAAACAACTGGCCACCTGCAGAAAGTCAAGTGCGTATGTTCTATGCTTGTGCAGTGCAGAAGCAAGACGTGGTTTAATTTATCTTTAAATGCCTTTTGAACCATCTTTGAAACATTGTGGTGCGGAGGGAGGTCTTCGTTCCCCACAAAGCACCAAAGAGCGCTCGCTGGGAGGTCCCCTAAAGTCTGTCGTCTGTCACTCCTTACAATATTCTACATTCTCCTTTCATCATGGGCACTCCCTTTAGCAGGTCGCCGAGCTCTTGCACGATTTGCCTCGCATCCCCTTTCGGGAATTCGTTTTAGAAGTCTGGAAATAAGTTTAGCCATTGTACGTGATTCCTGTGACAGGTTGTGGGTATAAGTGATTCCTGTGACAGGTTATGGGTATACGTGATTCCTGTGACAGGTTGTGGGTATACGTGATTCAAAGCTCATGCATGTCCTACGAGGCTAACAGCCCAAGGAAACCATAGGTAAAGAAGCAATGTAATGTGTACAGCAAAGATTTAATCATCCGAGTCTGAGCATTTTTGCGTCCAACATTTCCTAGAAAGTGTGTTTCCACAGTAGATATGATTCAGCCTTGACGACAAGACACTTTCCTGTTAGGCCGTTGGTCTTGTTCTTTGTCATAGTTTCGATAAAGCAAAACAGCGCCAGACAAGCATAAATTGTGCTTTACTGGATAGAATGTTTGGCCAGCCGCTCCCTGACAAGTTCTCAAGAGAAAGAAGTCCGACTGTAACATGGGCAGGTACGGAAAATCAAAGTTTACAGTCTTCTGTCTTCGAGAGATAATCAAGAGCAAAATTAACCTGATACTTTTTAGACTGATAAAACATTAATTTCGTAGAGCGTGTGGAGTATGCTGAAGTTCAGTTGTACTTGTGTGTGTGAGACAGAGAAAGAGGAACAGACAGAAAGACAGACAGATCGCAGTATGGCAACAGCCATTTAGAGAGTCCTTGAGCTTGGAAACCGCATCTGTTCTGGGATGGATGTAACTTACTAAATGGTCCCGTCTAGGTCACGATCTTGTGATATACAGCCCCTGAGCGATTAGTACCCTTTTAGAAAAAAAAACCCTGAAATTTTAAAAACAAATGACTCCACATCCGGAACCCAAGCGAAAAGTATGCAGATTTTAACAGACAGCAGAAGCTAGAAATAATGGATAGACGAAGCAAGACTCATAAATAAATTAAAAGACCAAAGACAAAAGGCTATGAACTTTGAGTAAAACAAAACCCACCATATTAAGTCCACATGAACATGGATTTTATTTTATCCTTTTTAGGGAATATGAAGTATTAGATGCAAAATATATGAGTTCGCAATAAAGCATCATTACAATGAAAAGTTATCAAATATTATAATCCATTCAGTATAGAGTAAAATAGCATAGATACAAGAGACTGCGTCGGCTGTGACACCCATGCGGAAGCAGAAATACAAATCGCACACCTTTCGCATACAGACATACACCTAACGCATATCAACGCATAACAACGCGTTCCCTCATTAATGACACTGTGCCAAGAATGTCAGATGCATGCCATGTTGGAGTTATGCATGTAGAATCGTTGCTTATTTGACGCGCTGATTACACAAAAAATCTTAACATCTCATGTCAGCTGTATATGAAGAAATAAAACATTTTACTTTTCACATTCCTTTCGCCCCCAATCCATACCAAAGTCAATACAGATGAATGATAACCAGAAGGTATGTTTAACAACAAGAACAGTAATTTAATTCTCAAACGTGGACAAAACAACGGAACATTTATAGGTTTAGATTTCTTCAGATCCCTTCTCCTGGCTATGGTACAAAATCCTAACGTGTTCCTCTTATTTCAACCTCCGGCCCGATCTCAATGATCAGGACGTATTCGATTAACCCCACTCTTACTTTCACTCAGGTGTTTACGCAATCAACCAGGTAACAAGTGTAAGTCTGGAATAGATAGTACAGTACTGTCTCTTGAAACAGCAAAAGTAGATTGCGACGCATTCATCTCTAAGTTAGGTAGATGCGA
The DNA here is from genome assembly GCA_004794575.1 of Lanistes nyassanus. Lineage (NCBI taxonomy): Eukaryota > Metazoa > Mollusca > Gastropoda > Architaenioglossa > Ampullariidae > Lanistes > Lanistes nyassanus. The sequence goes on from SMGT01004710.1 coordinate 17,449, forward strand.
CGTTCTACATATCGACAACACTCTTATCTACCTTGTCAGTTTGCTAATACACATTGCCCCAAATGTTTCTAGAGTTCAGTTCAGTACACTAATTTGCTAAAGTCACAACGCGCAGTGTCTGGTCTGTGAAATCACCTTCTATTTCTGAGTGTCGTTACTCTGAAAACTCTGGAAGCCAATATTCTTTAACATTCCCAGAAGAACTGCATTCGACTAGAGTCCCGTAATTATAGATGTGATCACCAAACTGATGTTTAACATTTGTACTATATACGAACCACGGCCAACAGAAGCGACTACCTCCCCCTCTTTCTCTCAAAATCTGATGTTGGATAACATGTGATCCAAAGTCTAACATAAAGAAATTCCCACTGTACACAATATTTTTGTTGTTTTTTTCTAACATCTATTTCTAAGGTGTCCGGCTGAGACTGACTTGAAGAAGAGCACATATCAGCGTCTGCAGAATATGTAGGAAGACATCTGTTTTCCTCCAAGCACTTGTTCCTGGAAGAGATGAAAAACTTAAAATTTTTAAAATCTTTCCAACCCTCTCCCTCTACACCTGCCGGGATTGCAAAATAATTACCTTTCTGCACAAGTAAAGAAATAAAGAAAGAACGAAAGAAAGAAAGAAAGAACAAAAGAAAGAAAGAAAGAAAAAATGACCTCCGCTGCAGGTGGAATTGGCGAATCCTTTGTATCCCTGACTGTGCTCCCCGTCCTGTGTATACGTGACGGTCTTGATGATCTCCATGTCGGCTGCCGCTCTGTGGACTGAGTGCGAGCACCACTCACGTCTGCTGACGAGTGTCTGCAGGTGATCAGGTAGGCTGGCGTAGCAGTGACTCTGTTGAACTCTGCCATCGCAGGCCGGCAACTTGGACAGACATTCTTCAAACTCCAGCAAGCGACTGAAACATAAGCACCAACGTATTTCTATCAACACATCAAGGAATATTGCATTGCGAATTCCTGTGTAACATGCCTTGTAGTCTTTTGTCAGCGTTCTACCCAATGTCGTCAAATTCTTATTTGCATGGAAAACCAAAAGAAAAAAAACAGAAAAGAAAGTTAAACATAAAAGAAAGAAAAAAGATAAAAGAAGAAAAACAAAAAGAACACCTACCGTAAAGCGGTTACCGTAAAGACAATACTGAGTTGTGTGAGTTATCACATATTCACGTGGTTACGAGACTATGTATGACGCAGTATAATAAATGGAACCATTAAGAGCTCACATGCATGAAGATATGTTCATCGGGTAGGAATCATTTTTTGTGTGTGGTGGCCGCAGGCTGCCGGCAGCTGGCATCTCATGATGTGGCGCTGACAGGCTGCCGGGGGAACAGGTTTCCAAAACGGTCCTGCGCAGGAGCATGAGGTCTGGAACATGAGGTTGTGAACTAATAATGTGCGGCGTTTCTTAACAGGGCACACCTGATCAAATCTGCGTTGAAGATCACTTAA
>SMGT01004712.1:0-18953 GCA_004794575.1 Lanistes nyassanus
CAGTAATTCTGGATAAGTCGAGTCCAATAAGATAAGGTACCGCCCGTCGTGACAGCCAGACAGACAGCCAGGGAGCCAGCCAGGGAGCCAGCCAGCAAGACAGACAGACAGACAGACAGACAGACAGACAGACAGCCGACGTCAATGAAGAGCTAGAGTTGTGTAAGAGATGTCAGCAAAGTGCCATCTCGTACACGGGTATTTATGGAAGCAGTACAGTAATTTAGTCTAAGCTCGTTGCTAAGCACGTGAGTGCACGACCTTCTTCTCACCTTCGTGTGTGTTTGTCTTCTTCCTTAACTTGTTCACCATAGCATAGATAGGCGTCCGACAGGGTCCCAGCTGAGACGTGCTGGGAGTTACCTGCCAGACCTTGGACTGGAACTGACATTTTGCCAACCAGTTAATTTGGATTTATTCTCTTCTTTTTGTATTATCGACGGCATGCTTTTAGCACACAGATAGTGTTAGTGGCATTGTAGCATCATAGAAATAAACCAAATTTAGCACTTTTGTCATTTAGGTATGAAAAATAGTACTTATATACATATCATGGAAACTGTGTGTATGAATATGTGACAGGGTCGCGCAGTAGCCGTCCGTTACAATCGCGGTTGTGGTAATGGCTCTGGCATCCGTCTTCCCGGCTAAACATATTATCCTTTACATCCACACGCACGCACGCACGCACGCACGCGCGCGCGCGCACACACACACACACACACACACGTGAAAAACGACAGTTTAGGCGAATGCAGAAAATAACAGTGGTACTCCAGTCTGAGAGGCCACCTGAGGCAACGCTCGCGTTAAGCTCGTCCGTTTGACGGCGGCATCTTACCGTCGGTACAAATCATCAGTATTGATAATGAGAACACGATTGTTGAAGAAAGCTATAGTAGCCATAGCGTTCACTGGAATCACTCAAGTGGCAAAACTCATGGAGAGTTCCATCGTTTGTTGCCACAGTCGATAAGCGACCGACAGAATCTTATTCGAATGCGTCCCGAAACATTCCAAACGCTTTGTCTTCGTGATAAGTTTTGTTCCCATTGTCTATCTTGAATCAAGGGCATGTCATTGCGAATGACATTTACATCCCCCCCCCCCCCCCCCCCCGTACGATTTTCTTTTTGTTGCAAAGAAAGCGGAGCTCCGTGCATGCAGTGTCATAACGTGTCAAGCGTGAACGACTGTCATTAGCTTTATCCGACCAACAGTGCAAAATCAGTACATCCGCAATTTATTTCCAACTCCCGGCGGCAGCCGCCGTCAAACGGACGAGCTTAGACTGAACGTAGCATGAGTGTACCTAATCACCACCCGGCTAAATGAGGCTTACATTCGTTTTTGTTTTCAAATTCTCAGTCAGCTGTGTTCTTTAAAAATCATTACTATAAAACTATATTTACTGTAATATTCCCACTAATCTTGTGATTATATGGATTCTCGAAATCAGATCTCTTAACTACTGTTTAATGCTAAACGGATACAAAATCTTTCGGTCAACTAGGAAAAGCAAATTGCATTTACTTCATTCCCATGGGATATTTTATATGACTTCAGCTCCTTGGACTTCCTGCACATCTGCACAATAAAAAAAATACAAGACATCATGAACAGTGTTCCCATAGATTGTTGCCTAATTTTGAGACAGTCAGAGGCTTTGAGGCTTTTGGGAGTATTGAAATCATTCATTCGATAAGGCTTCTAGAATATGCCTTTATTCTGCTACAAGACACAAGTGAAAGAACTGCACTCAGGGACAAAAGTTTTTGTCATTCTGTTACAACGGCTGGCTTTAGTACTTATCTTGCTGTTAGATTTATTTCTGTTACTGGGAGGTAGAGGGTACTATGAACTCTTTTTCAGGTGTGAATGTTCGAAAGAAAACTACTTGTGTCCGAGCAAAAAATTAGTGTCAAACACCAAAACAAAGACGTCTACAGAAACGCTCACGTAGGTACAGTAACGTGACCCTACCTTCATTATCTTTTCTGTTGTTATTATGACTTGCAAGTTAGCGGACGACCTGCCAAGATTATAGGGAACATCATTATCAGCTTTCTCCACACTAACAGTCACCATTATCGTAGTTGCAGTTGTTACATGTCTACTTCCTTTTAAGTAGTCATGACCTTCGTCACAACTTATTGTTCTTCTCTTTTTATTTGTTATTTTTCTGTTTCGCTGGTTCTTTAAATCACAATATAAATAATTAAGTTTCTAAACACTTATAACTGCAAATGATGCCTACACCTAGCTGTACTGTGCACTTTACTGGGAACGTCATAGACAACAGAACAAAGTCTGTGTTAAAAAATTAAAAATATCTAGAATAATGAACCACAATATTATATTCTGAAAGACGTTTCAGCTGAAAGGTTCTACAAAAGATGCCTTAACACTGTTATCTGCGAGAACTGCATTAGGCTGTGTAAATCAGTATTATGTGCTGGATCTTTTAAAAAAAAGAAGTCAGTTTTCTGCTCTAATTCCAACGCGTAAGTAATTCACATTTTCCAGATCGAGCAAAGCGGTCACTAAGCTTTCAACTTACGTTTGTGGATGGCTGAAAGAATCTGCAAATGTGCAAGCACACACACCCACACACAAGCGCGCTCGTGAGGCACACATGAGTGGAACCACATGCACAGACACATGTAAATAAATGCGCCTCAAATAAAAAAATAATCGTCATATTGTTTGATCATTAAGATATGATTTTCTCAATATAGTCTTAAATAAGACAACCTTTGATCATTAACTATGATGATTAGCCCAGAATACATCGAAACTAAGCATTACAAATCTGAAGCTGTTGTTATATTATGTCGAGCGGCACCATGGGCGGTTTCACGCGCACCACACATATAGAAGTCCACAAATACTTTGTAATTCAGTACTTTTTATTCGAGACACCCAGTGCTACGGTCTCCATATCTTTCTCCAATTTTGTAACTCCGGCCAATCCATCTTTCAAAAGTCTAACAGAAGCTAAAAGCGAAAAAGCCAGAATGCGAAACGAGCCCCCTCCCTGGTCGTACCAGCCTCTTTATACTAACTAAACTAAGGACTAAGGGTCAGGTTCCCATGGGCAGCTGGGACCTCCTGACCACTGTAGTTTGGGTTATGTTGTCAATGTACTTGTGTGACTGAGTGCGAGTAGCTCAAAGTGGTGTGTCTGACCTGTCATGCATGTCCACACTAGGCGGTCTGTTTGAGTGTGTTGGAGGTCAGTTCCCAGCCCTGTCAAATATAGAATGTGCTATACTTATGTGTCCTGCTTCTATTCCCTAAATACCTTACATCTAATATACTGCTTATTATACATATTGTTATACTGTGCAGATAGACTAAATCATTAATTTTAGACCAACTTAGTCAAGTTTTACGCTCGGACACATGAGAAATTTATGTAGTATGTATACATGCAATAAAATAAAATTTTAAAAAATTATATATACATATGATGTAATGAGACGAATTCTAATTAGCACCACTTACTTATCTTTCAAAGCTTAAAATAACTGTTAAAAGGTACCGTGTTTACCCAACTTCCTATGCAGAAGTCGCTCATAATAACATTTGCACGGTCGCTCGGATACAAGTAAATTGTACGGTCGGACACAAAATCTGACAACTTGCTCTACACAGCAACGAAATATTTTCACACATTCGCAGCTTAGTTTCCGATTTTCACTTCAAGTGTGCTGCTGACCGTCCGCAAGTAAAATTTCAGGTAACGCAGACGAGGCAAGTGCAAAATTTATCGACTTCGGGCCTGTGTAAGTATGGAGACAGACGCACGCAAGCAGAAAAGTGAGTAACAGCGTGCACCATGCAAGTCATGATCTCAAAATGGCGTACAATGATCGTGAGTGGTGCATTCAAGTTACAGTTGGGATGTGAACTTCTTGTCCCAACTAAACCAGTGATAAAATACGATAATGCATTAACACTAGTGGTGTATCCTTTATCTGCCTGTCACAACAAGAGAAGAAAAATATAAATAACATCCGGTACCTCGCTTCCTTTTTCCAATTACAACGGTCAGTGCAGCAGTCGCTGTGACGAGAACGACAGCACCAACACTTCCAGTTGCGAGGAGAAGGTTTTCTGGAAGTTCCGCTTCTTGGTCTCCACTTGCTGTGTGACATTTTAAAAAAATTACCGTTCGTGCTCCATGTTCTCAAACGTTAGAAGAGTGATGTAGGAGAGTTATTCTGATTAGAAAACCAGAATGAAAGTTCGGAGTTTTTTTCTGGGATCTCATTCTTTTCTCTCTTTTGCTCGCTCTACCTCTCTCCCCACTTTCCCCAAACGTTTCATATTTTACGTCCTTTCACCACTGCACAAACCGAAAGAAATTTACATAACATAAGAAACTGGAAAAGTCCAATAATAGGTACACCAAGTTCCTGTGACTAGTTTTCTTTAGACATTGGTTGTTACCCGGACAACGAATAATCATAACTGTATTGCTGTGTGAGAAACATAAATGTACTTATATATCTTCTGATCTTTGATTTTTCTTCTGCTTGGTACGCAGGAAGTCGGGCATTATTTCACCGTCTTCATTTTTGTCAGAAAGTGTCTTGACATTTTTTGTCCTGTTGTTTCGACATCAGCGAATTGTTTGAGCATGAAAGTCAAATCTAACAGATCTCTCCATGCTATCATATACACAGATGCGTACATAGCCAAATAAGTGTAAGCATTCATGCGCATGATATGTGATTATTAAGAATAATTCTATGATGAGATGATAAATGCACGATAAACAAAACATAAACTACGAAGTCATTTTAATGAACAATATAGTAAACTAGGAAAAGTTTGGGTATAGTTTCAAGGACGAGATGCATAAATTACGCACTACAATGGAGTCAGCTATTTCAGCTATGGGTTATTTTTCTTGAGGGGTGTGGGGGAGGAGTAGTAATACCTGAACTCTGTTGAACGAGTTTGATTGACAGTGCAATAAAGTTCACTCTGTGAATTGTACAAAGGAGTTTTTACGAAAACTACCCTGAGTGCTGCATAAGTAAGGGAGGACTCGTTTTTCCATTTGATATTTCGTTTACTTTTAGCAGTGGTAGCTTAGATGGTACAAAGATATTGGAACGAAGATACAGAGAATAGAAGAATTCAGAAGAGCTACTGGTTTTCGTTTACGTTTGGTTATCCTCAACGTCCCGCCTCAAACTATGTGCATATCAAGATGGTGTTGCTTAGACAAAGTTTACGTGCTGCCACACGAGGGACTGATGGCGCAACACGGGCTTCAGTCCCACCCAGTCACATTATACTGACACCGGGCCAACCAGTCCTAGTACTGTTCCCTGTAGTGCCAGGCGTCTGGCCGGGCAGCTACTAGATTGACGGGGCGGGAACCACCCACCTACTGCCCCCTCAGCGGAAGTCATAGCTACCAACGAGGCGTTCGGAAGGAGTAGTCCCTTATTTTCTTAATTTAGTCCTATAAGATAAAAAACGTTATTATTAAATGTATATATTTTTGATTTCACCTGCACTCACCATAGCTGATAACAACAGTGAAGTTTTCATGCCCGTGCTCATTGATGACTTGCACCTTGTACCAGGCAGTTGACAAGGATGGAATACTGAGGACAGTAAGAGTACATCTAGACAGGTATCTCTTTTCCTTTTCGGATTTACAGGTGACATTTATTTTTAAACTCTCAACTTTTTCGTAGGAGGTTTCATCATTGTCTGCTTGTCTCTCAAGCCACACGGCGAGCTCAGAAGGTGGTGGATTAGCGATGACGTCAAAGTTCAGTTCCTTGCTTTTGTTTCCAAACGTGACGTTCCCAAGGTGTGTGACACCACTGTGACTTCGAGGCTTACCTGACAGCCAATCAAATAAATGTATTTGCAAGTTGGTAATGTACAACCTTTATAACAAATATGCAGGGCTTTAAGTTAACAGTTGCACAGTGAGATGATCGAGAAGTTTTCTTGAAAATTTAAGGCGTCTAAGATAAACCTGGGTTGTGTGGTCAGGAAAGGTAACTATTATCAACATGCCATTTAATATATGAAACTACAAAACTTCCAACATCACTTTAACCATCTTGCTCCACTTACATTCGACATTGAGACTGAGTGAGGTGCTCTCCCCTGACTGACTGGAAAACTCGTTCCTCGCAGAACACGTAAATGTGCCCGTGTCCTCACAACGAGCGATGAACGTGTAGTTAGAAGGCGACTTGCCTCTCCAGATGACAGTACCGTTGTCGTTGTTGCTGATGCTGATATTCGGAGACGGCCTACCGTCTGATTCACATACTAACTGCACGGGATCCCCCTCCATTACTCTACGATTTCTGTCTCTTTCACTGACAAAAAGCTGAGGTGTTTTCGCGGCATCTGTCAACACAGCAATTTAGTGACCATTCCTAGATCATTTACGGTATTATCATTATTTGCTTGTGAAATAAAACTTTCATGCATTTAAACACTGTAGGGTACTGAAGTACAAACAGGTATAATGCATACATATTATGCAACCCAGTTTTTAATATATAAAGTATTCGATTACTCTGTCCACTTATGAAGCTATGGCCATGTCAAGTTATTTTGAACAATGATATTTACGTTTGAATTAGTGCAACTTGCCATGTGAGGATTACTATTCACGAAGTGATTGCGCTGAGAATGCGGAAAGATTTTTTGTGTTTGTTTAAAAATCTTAAGCTAGAAGAATTGAAATCTCAACTTTTACTTACATCCCACAATAGCCGTGTACTTCTCTCCTGTAATATGTTTTATCCCCCATACGATGTCACACCTGAACCAGGTGTTATTATGATCTGACAGAACCAGTGACTGACGATAAAGTAGTCCTTGTGGAGTAAAAGTCTGTTGGTTGTCCCAGACTGATCTTTCCTTGTTTGTCAGGTTTCCTGTGACCCACTTGAGAGACCCTACTGGTTGTCCGATATGAGTGGTTTGACAAATACAGGCGACGTTAGCGTTTTCTTTCACGTAGGGCTGTGGGCTACATGATATCGTTGGCAATGTTGGTCGTTCTACAGAAAACGAAAAAGACTTTTAATAACAGAAAATTCATTATTTCATGAAACGTACTGCTTTAGAAATTGTCCCCATACAGAAAACATAGAAAAAATCAAAGCGTTCGCTTACTTCTTTCATTAAAACAGTTTGTTGAGTCATGACCATTATGACCATATGTCAGTTTGTATGGTGTGTCCTAGTTTGCGTGCGTCTGTCTTTCTGGTCAGGAAAACATAAAAGTACTAAAATGTATGTATGTATGTATGTATGTATGTATGTATGTATGTATGTATGTATGTATGTATGTATGTATGTATGTATGTATGTATGTATGTATGTACAGATGGAAGGAGAGTATATAAGACGTGTAGATATAGAGAGAGTTAAACACACACACAGAACTACAGAACTATGCAGTTACCGACTGTGTACATCTTTCCGGCAGTGACTGGGCGATGGCTAGGTGAGATAATGACATTAAAACCATATTTCCCTTCTTCTGCTGGGAGTGTCGTGTTGAACTGACAGACACCTGACACCTTCATTTCGTTTTCCGCGATATTCTCTCTGGTCAGTGACGTCATCATGGTGACATTCTCCAAGCTTTCATTTCTGACCTGAATTAATACGTGAAGTAAAAGAAGGGAAAAGAAATCCACGAACGTGAATTATATAGATACATAATGACGTTTGTCAAACGTTTAATACACAGGGCATCGTATTATGTAACTCTAGTAACAGATACACAGGAAGTTTCTGCTCAACAGCGAATGGATTTCTGTTTCTTGTAAGGACTTGCCGTATTAGAATATCGGATAAGCTGACACTTGTAATTTCTTCTGGAGGAGTACACACTGTCGATGACACACGACACGTGTACAGACCACGAAGTGTTGGATGCTGTACACACCACGCCCTCTGGTGGATCTGATGAGAAAAACGATTCTGGTGACAAACTGTACAGGTCCTTGCGTAATAATACATTGTTCCTACTGCGCCCCTGGTAAGAAGCGACAGAGACAAATATCTGAAATAGTGCTAAAATACCAGTATTTTATTACTTTTCCAAAGTATTCTTCAGATGAGTATGAATCCTAGTTCTCTGCCAAAATCTATGCGGTTCTTTATGTAAATTATAGAGTATCAAAAGTTGACCCAAAACGGAGCCCACAACTCTAGGGTCGCCAACCGTAGCCTTATCACTATGCTGTGCGCTACGTGAAATGGCGAAAGGAGAAACAAGACAACTTACATACAAAGTTGAGTCCACAACGATCAGACATGTTGTCAGAACCATAACACTCAAGACTGCCGTTCACAATCTGAATGTGTTCATATAACTCTGTATTGTCCATAGGTTTGATGATCATTGACGTATGGTCAGTACCAGTGGTTCGAGCTGCGAAGATTCCGCCAAAGTCGTTCGTTTGTTTCCAGTCGCCTTCAAAGAAAGCTAAAATGACTGGTTTTTCAGATTCATTTAGTCGTAGTGTCCATTGTCCTTGAGCCGTGCAGATGAATTGATTTTCTTGATTGACTACTATTTCTGAGACGCCATCATTACCACAAGGGGAAAGCTTTACACCTGTTACACATCGATATTAGCTATATAAAAACATAAAGGAAATATATATTTTTAAGTGTACGAAACAATATATACAACATTAAAGATTTTGACTATTCTTCAGGTTAACCAGAACATTACAACATCTACATGACTCCAGATCCCAGCCATTACGGCACGCACACATGTATGCACGTACCTAAACATTCTACAACAGGACTTGTCCTTGTAGTTCTGTGAAAATTATATACTTCTTGAGAGAATAGCCCCGAGACTCTGGTTACATTTACAACATTACATTATGTAGCAGGTTTCGTAAAGATTCAACATGACAGTCAGGCCTTTGTCAAACACATTGGTTACTTTTAAAAAGCTACAATGAAGAAGAAAAAAATTCTTAAACATGACTGATCTTTCCGGCACCTGACAGAACTAATTGCAGAAATCTGCAAATATTGTAAAATCTACTATTAAGTGTTAGAAACACCTGAAATGCTTCAAGCTGCCTGAACACTCAAGATCTAGCAGAAAGATAGGCAATGTGTAAATTTAACAAACTTTCCATGGGTTTACATTACTAGAAATTTGTGAAAGTTCTTGAAGAAAGTGAATGTTATTGCCTCCCTGTAAATGGGCTGGGAATTCAGTGTTCATAAAAATGATCTCATCGCAAGCCATGTAAAATGTGTGTATGAAGTTGGAACACTAAGAAAAATTGTTTCTAACTTGTATGAATCTTCCTGAATCTAGAGTAAATCTTTGTGGTAATACATTCTGAAAATCTACAGATATTGTAAAAACAAAATAAAAAAGAACATGGAAAGTGTCACGTGTTGGGGTCTGGTGGGTCAAGGAGATTGCACCATAGATTCCAGGTGTGATCCATCCTCGACTCTCCGGCCCTAATTAAGGTCTATTATTCCTTGTTCAAGCCGCCATCTGGCCGCTCACGTCATCACCAGCCCAGGTTCGGTCTCTGTTCACACTTATGATCGGGGGTGCTGACCCTAGAAGCAAGGGGCAAGGCGTTACTTAACCTGGGGCAGCTGGGGAGCGGCTAGTGCAGGTGTCAGGCTGACCAGGTGTGCTTTAGTTTGTTCAGGGGAGGATTACGTAGCTGGGGGAATCCAGTGACGTGTAGTATCGAGCATCAAGAGCTTTGATGTAGCCGATGGGTGTAAACGACCAGGAAGGGGAGGGGGTAGTTGTGTCCACACTAGGTGTCCACTTAGGGGCGTGTTCTACTAGTTGACACGGGGTGTGGCTTCTACTGTCTCTGGCCTGATTGGTTGATACATGTAACCGCCTTGTTGACCACGTGCGTGTGAATGAAAGAATCTATGGACGAAAGTTGAGAATAAAAGGACTGGTTTAGACCGTCAAATCATCTTCTGCCCAAACATCCTGTGAGAGGACGTCTTACGCCCAGAAACATCCTGTGAGAGGACATCTTCAGCGAAATCTACAGCGAGGGCATTGTTAGCCTGAACTCCTGTGAAGAAGAGCTGCTGTGGGGGGACGTACGTGTCTTGTGGTACAAGTCTGCTGAAGGCTGAAGGATTCAGCTGCAGAATTGAGGTGTCTCGTTCTGCTAGACGTGTGGAAGTCTAGCAGCGACAGCACGTGGCTTGAGTAGACCAGTTGCATAGCGCAAGGGACTCTGTGAGGTTGTTGGAAACCTCCAGACTGGGGTGAGAATCTAGCACGTGCTCCTGTGCTGTGGGAAACCTCTACGCTGACCGGGCGGGAGAGGACTGCAGAACGTAAAGGAGGGAGACCGAAGACCGCGGACAAGACAACCGTCTGAAGCAGGGGGCGAAGGTCCAGCCTTATAAGGAGGCTGTCTGTACCCGAGCTCTTGGGGTGAGCTCAAGGGGCTGTGCGTCAGCTTTTGGAAAAACATCATATCCTCTGTCGGGTGTGTGATCGTCAGCATCGAATTCTGCTGTTACGTGGAGGTGTTCGAGAGGTCTTCAGGGTATCTACCGGTGAACATATCCAAGGAAGGAGCGCTCCAGCGTACAGACTGTCGTGCGGACTGTAAGAAGCATTCGGGAACGAGTGTTGTGTTCTGTGAGTGTTGTGTATCACGTGGTCATTCTTTTTCTCGTATGCAGAGGCGGGATTAAGGTACGTGGTTTGTCATTATGTTTAATGGCGAGGCGGGTGATGTAGGTTGGTATTAGATGTTATTGTAGACCTAGCTCAAACAGAAGGAAATTACGGGACCCCTAGAGTTGAAACGAGTTGTAACATATATTGTCTTGATTGTAAATACTCGCTGTTTCTATCAACAATACATTCTTCTATTTTGTATTCACTGTATTACAGTCTTTCGTTGTTCTTTATGGGAGACTGTAGGTGGTGGGGGTTCGGCCATATGATTAAGAAATCATATTAATTAATCTCAGTAATACTGTGATAGTTCCACCTACGCATATGTCACACTCTTGACGGTGGTCGTGTGAGCGAGAATAGGAGACGACCCGCCAAGAGCAAAAAGAAATCTCCCAAGTTGTGACAGAAAGCTTGTTAGATCTCGCGAAAACCGGGAACGGAAATTTTTCCAGCCATAGTTACAAATCGCGGTAAAAATAGCATCATTTCTGGTTGTCACGCGGACAGGCCACATATGCATGTGAACTGTACTAAATTTATACCCAAATAGTCAATATTCGGGATAGCTATTGGACCATTTCTTATACCCGAATAAAAGATGCGCAAGGCCCGAATCGGGAAAGAAAAGTCAACCAGTTCTTTTGAGAAGGCAGGATTTCTACTTGGTTTTTCTCACCCAGATGTTCATTTCAATTCAGTATAATATACTATATATATATATATATAAAATATCCTATTAATATACACTTATCTTTTTGCGAAGATGTACCTTCATTATACACAAAAGAAATATATAACGTAGTGTATAAGCAAAGCCCTGATTTCGATAACACCAAAACAATGTCTTTTAATTAGCACTTTACCTGACACTAACGGCCCAAACATAAAAAGAAGCAAGACATAATTCGCCATCCAGCGCCCTCTGTTGACAACTGCGAAAACGTTGACTGCGCCTTCTGGTGAGTGTGACAGATAGCCAGAAACTCTCAGTTCCTTTGTGTCCACTCTAAGTCTGTTACACCACAATTTATATGTGGGCGCCTTGTAGTGTGTAGCCATGAGAAAAAAGCTTCCTTGTTACAGTGATACTGTCCTGTCTCTGAATGTGTAGATCAGGAAGTAGATGTCTCCTAACATACGTTTACCGTTATCATCTTTCATCGCTGTCACCGTTACTGTTGCCTCCGTCACGGCGCATCGTTACTTCCACTGCAAACCACCTTAGTTCTTCGACTCTCAGAGAAAAGACTGTCATCAGGATCACGCCAGCCAGACGCTTGTGCAGCAGCTAAGTGGCCTCCCACAGGACTGTGGCTCTAGTCAGGGTGTTGCCACCTCATCCCTTCCATTTCCGCACCACCACTCATCACTTTCGGTCACCTTTCTAAACTTTTAGTCGTTAAAAAGTGGATCAGGTCTTTCGAAGCAAGCATGAAGAAACTTTCTCACAACTTGACTTTCTTATAAAGCCAGGAACTTCACAATTAAATTAATCCTTTAAGGTGAGGACTGGACATCTGTCATGTTCTTATTAACAGCCGGTAGTTATCTCCAGTAAACGTGCTGGAGGTTTCTGTTCTGTGAAGTGAATGCGATTAGCATTTTCGCAGGTTGGATTCACCTCAGAGTATTACTCAGTATACTTGACTATAAACCAGTTGCAGCTATCTCTTTAGCCTATCCCTACAGTATATCCCTCCGTTCTATCCCTGCAGTTATTCGCTAGAGAACAACGATGCAGTTTTTTTAAAAAGCAAAACTTAACCTTAGAAGTAACCTGTCTTGAATTGATGAGTATTGATGTTGTGAGTCTTTTTAACCCTAAATTTCAAGCTACAAAAGAACTGTTCACTTACAACCCAGCTTTTAATGCCGCTCATCGGCCTTACATGGAAGCCGCCATGTTGCCTTGATGAGTGACGTCAGTTACCCAGGCAGGGAGAAAGCTACTGCAGCCCGCAGCCGATAGCGCTCAAAGCAGGATCGTCACAGATATCGGGAACACGCTTTTACAGCTGAACGCAGCACCGCGCTGACACCATACTACTTGAGCCGGCCAAATACATTTAAACTTTATAAACTCTTTTCTTTTAAAAACAAAAGTGTATTGACCAAATAAGTGAATTTGTTAAAATACTTCTTAGTAGAATAGATGAATAGGTGCCTATGTTTTTGCGTGTGGGTACGTCTGCGTGCGTGATTGAGCGTCTTGTGTGTTTATTAATCATTGAATTTATTTATCAATATATGTATATTCTAATGTCAGATGAACTACGATTGACATATGTTGTTTGACATTATTTTTTCTTCTGAATATCCCCTGAGGGTAAAAGAATAAAGAAACTTCACTTGTTAGTGACATCGCTGTCAGCTGTAATCGTATGTTCTCACTCTAAGGCTCAGCTTCCGTCCGGTCTTGCCTTACTGCAATGCCTTTTTCACTGGCACACTTTGTATTGATAATTGTCGGAATGGCTCCTTCCTTTAACTTTTTCTTAAAAGTCATGAAGCCAAGCGAAGCAGTCACATCATTTTCGTAGGTGCCTTCAAACCACTCCCTCGTAAAATGGTCCTCGCACACAAAGTACGAGGTGCAATTTGTGCCATTTATACTCTTTCGCATGACGAGGCTAAATTGGCGTTCTTTAAATTTTCAAGCCACTTTTTACATAGTGCATAGCAATCTTTTGATTTTGCTGGATTCGGAATCCCAAAAAAGCTTTTGTGGCTTCCGTCTACATTAAACGATTTGCACTGTTCGTTGAAACAGCCGAACGCTTTGTACTGTGGCATGTTGAATGCTTCTGGGGAACTGACGTCACCAGACCAGACGACAGCAGGGATATTTTGCTTTCATTCGCGAAAGAGTACCACAACATGGCGACGTCCGTGTACCACTATTTACCAAAATTAAAACGGGGATTGAGTGGAAATAGTACCGATAAAGCTTGAAATTTATGGTTGACAAGACTCACAATATCAATATCTATGAATTCATCTCAAGTTGTGTCTAGGGTTAGGCTTTCCTTTAAAGAAGACCGTAGAACACAAACTGTGCAACAGGACATTACACAAATCGCGGGGAGATCTCAGAACACGGTGGGTTTTTTTCCCCAAGACAGCATGACAATCAGGTAGATCAAGCAGCTTCCAGCGGTGCTAAGATGTTGAAAACGGACAGGTGATAAAATGGAGTGATGAAAACACGATCAAAGAAAAGCAAACAATATACAAATGGACATTTTGTCCTGAAAGGATTTATTTTTAAAAAAATCATTCTCCTGTCTAACAGACAAGACCGTAGTCATTATCTATTTTAAATCTTTCAAGAAACCTACTTTCGGAAACTAAATTCCGTCCTTAATGTCAAGGGAATAGAGTGCTAGACAGCTTATCCATCGGGAAACCCGGAAAAACCCAGATTAGTATAGCTCATGGATAGTTTAATACCCTTATCAATCCACGTGGACTGCTTGCTAACTCTGAGCTGACTTACTGGAGTCTTGTAAATTAATTAGCGGGGAACCTGTATGATCATCGTTTCGAGCTACTCTCAATATCTGACCGCCTCGGTGGTCTAGTGGTAAAGCGTTCGCTTCCGAGGCGGGAGGTCGGTGGTTCGCATCGCGGCCGAGTCATACCTAAGACTCAAAAATCGGCAATCTAGTAGCTGCGCTGCCAGACGCATGGGACTACAGGGAACAGTACTAGGACTGGTTGGCCCGGTGTCAGTATTATGTGACTGGGTGGGACTGAGGCCCGTGTTGCGACAACAGTCCCATGTGTGGCAGCACGTAAACTTTGTCTAAGCAACACCGTCCTAATATGCACCTAGTTTGCGACTGGACGTTAAGCAACAAATACCCTTCCCCCTCCCCCACTCTCAGTATCGAAAAAGCTATTCTTACGGAGATGACAGTTTTTTCTCTTTAAAGTGTCATAAACATGTAACAACTGTCTTGGGTATTTGGCGCTTACAGATAATAAAATAAATACGTGCATGGGTTTTACTCAACCCTAGAGGAAAAAAACCAGACAGACAGACAGACAGACAGACAGACAGACAGACAGACAGACAGACAGACAGACAGACAGACAGACAGACAGACAGACAGACAGACAGACAGACGATGTCAATGCAGAGCTACAGTTGTGGTACGATACTGCCGACGTCCAAACCTTGACCCAAGTATTTATAAAGGCAGTGCGGAAATGTAGACTCAGCTTGTGACTAACCACGCGAGTGAATGGCCTTAATCTCACCTTGTGCTTCCTGTTTGTTTGTCTTCTTTTTCAGCTTGTCCACCACAGCATAGATGGGCGTCCCACAGGGCTCCAGGTGGGACGTTCTGGGAGTTAGCTGTACTGCCAGACCTGGTACTGGAACTGATATTTTGCCAATCGATGAATTCGGATTTATTCTCTTCTTTTTAGTATTGTCAAGGGGGTGTTTAGTGCTAAGTTCACTTTCGTAGCATTATAGAGATAACACACATTCAGCACTCAGTTTTAGTTCAGTCTTCTTGCTCTGTAAACGACATTTTAATGACTGAATATTAGTTGAAGCACAGCAGTCACTAAAAGCTGAACTTACGTTTTCCCTCCTCCGGGAACATCTGCAGATACGCATCATGCATGTTTGTAAGTATACACCCACGTAGACACGAGTGAAAGCATACATAATGTGAAATAGCTCCAATTAAATCTTTTTAATTTCAACAGTAAATGTGTGTAATGTTACATATAATATTATAATCCATATATCATTTCTTCATAAGTTACACTGACATCTCTAGCATAAGGCAAATATACTGAATTATCAAATCGAAATCAAACATTTCAATGGACAATTGGCTGCGCAGTTAGAGGAAAGCTATCGTTTTTATGAAGATAGTTACGTTGCATAGTTAGGCCTCTAAATAAATATCCGTCGTCTGTTAAAATGTCATAAATTAATTTTAATATAATATATCTGGGCGTAAGAAAGGACTAAAAGGATTTCTGTATACATGTAATAACGTTGCGTTAAGCCAAGCTTAAGAAAACTGTGGAAAAGTTGCAAGTTTACCCACCTTCGTATGCAAGAAGCGATATAACAGTCTGCCAATAACCCGTTGTCAGCAGTCCTATTTGGCGCTGTCGGAGACTTAATTTAATTCTAACAACTTGCCGGAACAAGCAAATACGGGTGACTTTCCGGCCAGAAAAAATTATGGTTAATGGAGCTGATATAGCAAGTGCAAAATGGGTTAATGTAGGACCCAGTATGGGCATACAGATTAGACAGAGGCAAAAAGACAGAAAAGGAAACAAGTATTATCTATTTAATTCTTTGTCTTTAATAGCGTATAAGGACTACTAGTGATTTTTTAAGTCACTGTTTAGAAATGATCTGATTGTCTCCATGAAATCTGTGACCCGGCACGGTGAAGCATAAACGCTGTCGGTGCTGTCTTTATCCTCTAACTACATCATAACATCCTGTACCTTTCTTTCTGGCTCTGCTTAGAGCGATCACTGTAGAAATCGCTATGATGAGAACAACGACCGCAGCGACACTTCCGGTAATGACAAGATGGGTTTTGTGTAGTTCATCTTCTTTGTCTTCCTTACCTAAAGGACGTAAACAGCATCAAAAACAACCAAACAAACAACAAATATGCCCCAGCCTAGCCATTTGGATCGCTGGCTTTAAAGCCAACGGCTATCAGCCGGGCAACGAATAAAAAATAAACCTACTTCTGTTTCGTGAAGATATAACTGCTGGAAGTGACATGGACATGAACGATAATGAAATAATATATCTGAGTAATGTATCTGAAGGGCTACTTTATGGAAAAAAATTAATAAAGAACAAATGAGGATCGAGCGCTTAAATTATCGAAAGATAACTCCAACAAAGGTACTGGCAGCGCTCAAACATAGCCATATGCAGACGCCTGTGCCCAAGGGAGCTTACCGTACCCAAACACGTAGCAAAGAGAGGGCCGAAAGAAAGGAACTTGGCAGATCCTCACACTTAGTGAGCGGGCTGACTTCATTAACATGGATTCTCTGTATGCACACGTTGTGCACCGAGGGTTAGCTGTGTGAAGAATAGCGCCGTTATAAAGAAAGGGATGGCAGATCTCTTTTGAAGATCTGCCAAGTTCCTTTCTTTCGGCCCTCTCTTTGCTACGTGTTTGGGTACGGTAAGCTCCCTTGGGCACAGGCGTCTGCATACGGCTATGTTTGAGCGCTGCCAGTACCTTTGTTGGAGTTATCTTTCGAAAAAAAAATTACTTGAACATGGGCAATAATCATTCCCTATGTACTCACCGTAGCTAATAACGACAGTAAAGTTTTCATCGCCGTGCTGATTGATGATTTGCACCTTGTACCAGCCAGTCGACGACGAGGGAATGCTGAAGACGGTTAGAGTACATCTGAACAGGTATCGCTTTTTCGTGTCGGCTGTACAGGTGACGTTCATTTCTGATTTCTCAACTTTCTCGTAAGTGTGTTCACTGTTCACTGCTGGTCTCTCAAACCACACGGCAAGCTCAGAAGGTGCTGGATATGCGATGACCTGAAAGTCGACCTCCTTGGTTTTGTTTCCAAACGTGACGTTGCCAAGATGAACGGAACCACTTGCATTTCGAGGTTTGCCTGACAACCACAGAAGGTATTGCACTCAAATGTTCGTAAGCTTCATAATTATCGGGGGAAAGCTTTACATTAATTAATGGCTACCGGACTGCGTGAGGGAAGAAAATTTTGCGGCCAAGGGATTCAAATTGTTCACAGCGTGCCCAGAATCGCAAGTAAAAGAAGTGAATACATGTCAAGCCATAACAGATCGTCCACGAACGTCCACAGGAAAAGTACAATACATAAATGAAATGAAACGAAGAATCACACTGGCTATTTTGTGTAGATGTGGAGGCGATCTCGAAATGTCTGGATGGGTGGGAAGATGGTTCCACCTTTCGATGACTTTGCACTATAAGAAGTGGGCGAAGGATGGGGTTCTGTATTGTCTGTCTCCAAACTATACATTTTCGATTATATTCTCTATATTTTTGACTCTCTAAGTTCTCTGAAATGTTCTCTAAATAGCGCTTTCTGGCTTCCACTGCAAGTGTCCAGACGTGTCCTATTCTGCTCACTCCCTGTCGCTGTTCTAGTTCTAGCTTTTGGTTACAAAATGCCTGCATTTTTTAATTTTGACTAATGTGCGCTTATATGATCTCATTACATAGGCCCGAACCCATAAACTGACTGGATATTAACAGAAGAAGTGTATGGATACATTAGATACATTAAATAAATAAGTAATTAATACAATTTACGAATCTTTAAAGATCATTATCCACTCTGTCGTACTCACAAGAGACATCAACATTCAGACCGAGAGAGGCTATCACGGCTGACTGACTGGAAAACTCGTTCCACGCAGAACACGTGTATGTGGCCGTGTCTTCACAACGAGCGATGAACGTGTAGTTTGCAGGAGACGAGCTGTATTTCCGTATGACGGTGTTGTCGTCGATGTTAAGGATTGTGACATTTGGTGTTGGTCGACTGTAAGATTTACATATGAGTTGCACGTGCTCTCCTTCCATTAAAGTCTGGTTTCCTTTTTTATCGTTGACGGAAAGCTCTGGTGTTGTAGCGGCATCTGTAAAGCAATCGGTAGAGTAATCTGAGTAAGTATTGGGCTTATTTTACTTTTAAGAAAATGTCCCACATTTTATACAGTGAACTTGTAAAGTGATGGGAAAATGAAATACCTGCTATACATGAATTGCGAAAACAGCTAAC
Source organism: Lanistes nyassanus (assembly GCA_004794575.1). NCBI lineage: Eukaryota > Metazoa > Mollusca > Gastropoda > Architaenioglossa > Ampullariidae > Lanistes > Lanistes nyassanus. Next base: position 18,527 of record SMGT01004712.1, read on the forward strand.
ATCAAAATTCCCGTCAGATAACTTTACCTTTACAGGAGGACTGGGAAAAAAATATTCACTGTTTGGGCTGAAGGGAATTATCACCAGCTTTTTCTTGTAATGAAATCTGGATTGGACCGAGACAGAAAATCGTAACCTGGTAATATAAGGAACCCGTACAACATTTATTCAGCAAACTTAGGGGACCTTAAGCAACCTGGTGACCTATATCAGCAGAGCCTCGCGAGACAACCTGCCGACCACAGTGTGTGATGCAGCGAGGGCTTCAAGTAGAAAAATGCCTATCTCTTTGACGCTGTCGCACCCTGATTTCAAGTGACGGCCACTGACCGTTGAGGCCGCGCAATTTGCAGCGACCATTAACGGTACAAGGGAAGTAAACTTTGTATCGTTGTAAAGCTCTATCATCGGTTGTTTCCCCTGCACT
>SMGT01004713.1:0-18923 GCA_004794575.1 Lanistes nyassanus
TGTCGCGCCACCTAGCGTTAGGTGCAGGGGAAGATAATTTCACCAGAAGCGCTCATTAGGTGAATGTTAGAGTGTTTCTAAACCTGCACATAATGTAAATTGTACATTGAACCCGGGTAAGCTGAGCTTCCAAAGCGTTCTCAATTTACACAATTTCTATCCATTTGTTTTATTGTAGCCTGGTAATGGCCTAAACATGTCAGTAAATAATTATCTCTTTGTTTTATCGTTTGTTACGATTGTGCTAAAACTCTACTGATCTGTTGATTTTACTGTAAGGTTAAAACATCACTGCTGTACAGAACCTCGGGATGTGCCACCACCCCCACCCCCACCACAACCACAACCACAACCACAGCCACCAGCAACACCACAGATGCCTGTTAGCTGTAATCACTGTAACGTTTTATGGGTTGTGCTAGATTTTAGAGAAGAGATAAGAAATGTTGTCATCTAAAGCAGACCCCACTTTTCCAATCAAAAGGTACACGACCAGATAAATTAGCACGTTTATTGAACTTATCAACAATAAAAAGGATAGCAGAGGAAGGAAAGAAGTAGATGAACAAATATGTAACAGTGCGTGTATGTGTGTGTGTGTGGTAGCAAAAGTGTGTGGTATGTTACAACTTTCAGAACAGTAAGTAATACAACCGGAGTACAGTTGAACTAATATAATTTGTAAATGCTACTTGCGGTGTATATATATATATAGTCCATTCAGGAACAGAATCAGTCCAACCAGGAACAGAACAGTCAATCCAATGTTCGTTCACACTAAATAGTGGACTGCAGTAGTAGTTCATATAGCAGACGACGGTTAAGAACTGTAGACACAGTTCACAGGAACGCAAATGTTCAGTCTATGGAACGTAGTCTCGGGAAAGTTTGTCAGCAAGGCGAAAGGTGAATTAAAATCCAGTCTTGCCAAGCCAGTAGACCACTGCAGATCGACCTGGTCCTCAGGAATCAGGAACGCCGAATACAGGCAACCTAGGATACAGCTCGGATGGCTGTCCTTGAACGTCCTTGCCTAACCGTTACGGGTTAACTCCTTGTTTCTCATAGATCTGAAATCTATGAGAAATGTCCACACTCTCTAGTGGGAAGAAAAGTTCGCTCAACTGCACACTCAGGGCCTACTATTAGGTCGTCTAGACAAGTACCAGTTACACAAATGTATACCACTGGTAGCTCAGCCGTTAGGTATCGACTATCCTTCGATGGCCTAACAATTGTATTCTGTCTCTTTCGATATCCTGAGAAAGTGACAACAAATCTTGGCGTGACGAAGCCACAAATCTTCTCACGTCGAGAACCAAGCTCATACAGTTATCTCTCGACTGTTTTCCCCCAGTAGCTATACAGGATCAGCTAGCTGCGACCGTTGACGTTTCTTCAACAAGAAATGCGTCTGATTCCCTTCAGTCTTTGCTTGAGTCCCCGAAGAAGCGTTAAATTCCACGGAAATTCTTTCCGTCTCCCTTCGCAACTCGCTTTCTATCTCTCCATTGGCCGAGTCTTACGTGTATTTGACAATCAACATGACGTCTCTTGTTCCTAACCCTACGTATGATTATTGCGTCACTTTCTCTTGAATGAAAGATTACGCAGCTACCCAAAGATACAATAAAAAGAACACAGTTCTTAAACAATAGCGCTGAAGAAAACCTTCCAAAACGTGACAATCACCATCGTCACTGTTTGGATCAACGACATCATAATCATTGTTATATGATGGATGTGGTGGTAGTGGTGGTTATGGATTTGGTGGTTGTGGTGGTGATGGTGTGGTGGTGGCGTCAGCATCTTTTTTGAAGATCTGCCATGTTCCTTACTTTCGACTCTCTCTTTGCTGCGTGTTTGGCTACGGTAGGCTCCCTTGGTTGCATACGTCAGCATACGGGTGTGTCTAGCGCTGCCAGTACCTTGTTGGGATTATCGTTTGATGATTTGTAGCGCTCTGTCCTCATTTGTTCTTTATTACTTTTACTTTTATTCTGATATTACAGCTCAGCCAAATGCTGCTTTGGTGGTTCTGCTCCTTGATGCCTCAAAGCGAAGAAAATGTCCTCAGCTAAACACATCGTGTGAATACTTCTTAAATGACAGCCGATCACAACTAGTCGCGCGACTCCACGTAAAGGTACACACCATTTATTTACGACTGACAGGTTCTGATGTCTGCGGGAGTAACACCAAGAGAGAAAACGGATTTGAAATGGCAGTGATGACGAAACTCCAGCTCACTGGATACACATGGATTGATCAGTCCTTCAGGGATATTCATTTTTCATGGAGCAAAGTAGTGTTAGAGATTTAAAGACATGAGACGCCATTGTAACGTGTCATTTTATTACTACTGGGGTTAATGATTTTACAGACATTCTGCTTAAGGGGTGTGTGTGAACGTCTGGGTACATGTGTATATGCGCGCATGTACACGTTGGGCGGGCATGTGGGCGTGTGTAAAAGAAAATGATTCACAATAAGTACTTATTCCCCCTCACCCACTCCAATCACCACCTTCCCCTCTCCCCTATAGTACAAAATCCCCGATAGGTAGAAGTACTTTCCCCCAAACAACATCATCTTTGTTCCACATCCGTCGTGTATCTGGTGTTTCTTAACGACGATCAAACGCAATGTATAAAATATTCTGTTTCTTGCAATATTATTATCTGCTTTTTTAAAAAAAATTATTAATTTTTCAACGGTGTTCAACAATTAAATTCCAAGACAGAATGTAGTGTAGTCATTTTGCAATTCTCGGAAATTCTGTTCAGGTTATTTCCCGTGGTTTAGGCCGTCATGACTAGAATATATATAGAAATTTAAAAAGAAATCAGTCTAATAACAGCCTTCGTAAATTTGGGAATTCCCGTTTTTGTAAAGCTTAGGTCGACATGTCTAGACAGTAAACTTAATCAGTATACACCCTCTCGTGGTGAGGATGTGACTCGATCGATACCAGGCAAGGTCGTGGAATTTCCAAGAGCGCTGTGGTTCGACTTCGCGTTGCGGAACTATTCCTCACACGCCAGCGACGCAAAATGCACGAGGATGCCTAGTGACTCACCATTCCATGACCTTTTCCCACGGCAACTGGAACAAAGCTTCCTATAAATGTTCCATAAATAGAGCAGAAGGAATACTGCACTGTGGATTTCTCAGGATTTGTTTTCAATGAAAATACGAGAAAGAAAGCATGTTAACCAAATGTACAATTATTAACTTATATTAAGGGCATAAACATATTTTGGGAAAAGAGAATGGGTACAGCGAGTAGAATGGGCCGGAGGTGGACGTTTGCTGCTTAACATACCGCCGCAAACTCTGTTCGTATAATGACGGTGTTGTTCAAAGTTTACGTGCTGCCTAACTGGGACTGCTGTCGCAACACAGGCCTCACTCACATACTCCCATACACAATATACTGACACAGTGCCAACCAAACCTAGTATGTTTCAGACGTCTGGCAGGGCAGCAACTAGACTGCCAATTTTTAAGTCTTATAGCATGACTCGTCCGAGGTGCGAGCCATTGACCTTCCGCATATCCACTAGACCACCGATGTGGACGAATGGAAGAGGCAGATGACGAGGGAAAGCTGGAGAGAAAGAGAGATCGAAGATAGAAAGAGGACTACAAAATTGATTACAAAGGGAAAGACAAGAAGAAAAAAGAAAGACAGAATGAAAATGAATAAATAAAAGACAGACAGAATGAACAAATGAATGAGACAGGCGGAGAGACAGAATGTTTAAGGAGGAGGAGAAGAGAGAGAGAGAGAAGGATAGGAGAGAAAATCGCGAAGCGAAGCAGGGAGGAGGAAAGGGTATTGTAGTTATCAAAACAAGCTCTGTAAGGAAAATATGCAATTTTTCATATAAAAATTAAAGTAATTGTAAGAAAATATGAAATCAATTAAATATTAACATTACAAACACAAACAACGGCATCTGTTTTCATAACTGCTTCATAAGAAAAGAAAACGTTTTCGGATGTTGTTACATTGGCGTACATTGATCCAAGTATGTCAGTCTAAGAGAACAGTTTACTTTAAAGGATGTGATTTTATTTGGAAAGCAAGATTTCCTTCGAAACCGAACGCCTGCCATAAATCTATCGACATGAATTACTCAGCGAACTTTTTCGAAAACGAAAGGACGAATTCAAAGTTTAAGAAAACTTTTGGTTACATCTTCTAAACAACTGAAACACCAGCTCTACTTTCTCTTTTACTGAAATTTTATATTTCCTAGAGATGTTTGAAAATTTTAATTGCGATACTTTCAACTGCCCGTACCAGATTTGATCGATTCAAATCGAAAGGAACGACATTAACTTTGCCAAACAATATTATCTTTAAACAAGAAATGACTTTAGATATCTCTGTTAGCAAACGATAATATTTCTGTGGTGTATTCTACTGTGAAATAAATTTATCTATACGTTTAGGCGCTGTTTCTCGAAAATGGGAAAATAGATCTACCTCATTTCTAAAGACCCAAGGAGACTTTCTGAAACACTTCCAAAACGTTGATAGTAGATATAAAAACATACCAATACACTTTGTGCGAGGAAATTTTCACATTTCTCAAAAGCCTCCTCGATTAACGACTTAATTTGTACTTTTAAATTGAGATTAAAGGACCCCCACTGATCATTGCACGCTTTGAAGTGAGAAAAGTCATTCAGCTGTCTCGCTTGATCTCAACTTTTCAGTCGACAGCAGAAGCGAGGGAGCTGAACAGCAATTGAACAGGGGCTTATAGCTTTACCGTTTTTCACTTCCAGTTGAAAAGAGGATATTTTACATGTGAACAGTTTTTCAGTTCTTGATTTGTGCCAGAAAATGGTGCGGTCAGCTTATACATTTATGTTCTTTTGTAGTAGAACTGCATAAATGACCCGTATGCGCCAGTATCAGTAATGTGCGGGTGGGTTCGCGCGCGTGTGTGCATGTTGGTATGTACATGTAAGGTGGCGGTGCGTGTACGTACGTGTGATTTTATCCATTAAAATGTATTATCTGTAAACAGCAATTTGTACAATATTTACAGTACTTTACAATTTTACAAAATACGATGTACTGTATACACAAAATATACACTGACCCCCATTGCCCCCTAAATAAGTCCGTGGGATGCACAATCTCGTATTAGTAGAATGCGATGCTTCATGACGAAATTTGTGTTATTATTCTTCTTACGATTTTCCCTCTGACCTCTAGGAGCAATGAGCATAATGTACCGCATCTTCCTTATACGATATTCTAACTGTTCATTACTTCAGCCCCTACAGACAGTAAGTGTTAGTCAGATTTTCGGCCGCAGTGTTTTCTTTGACGAGGATTTCAGTGTCTCTTGGTCATCCTTCAATGATCCCTTCTGTCCATCCCCCCTTCCTGCATGTCTTCTGTTTATAATCACGGGGCGGGGGAACGACAGCCGTGAGGTTGATATGAGCATACTCCCTCATAGACTCTGGCCCCAGGATGACGTCATGTTTTGTATTGTCCGTGAAGTCCAAATCCCCCATATATCAGTCCGTCAGCATTCGTTAGACCGGAAGTGGGTTGCGTGCCCTGTGACATGCGTAACAAATAATTAACAAAGTTTGGAACCAGTTCATCTTCTAACCTGCAAGTTATTTTACTAAAAACATTTGCGGCATCATCAATACATGTCACGACCCACTGTGACTGTTAAGTAACTATACATGATAGTTAACATAATGCTAATAATGCAAACCGTAAAAAGAAAGAAAAGATTTGTGTTGGTTTGTTTTTGCTTGATATGTAGAATAATGTTTGCATTTCTACTTTAATATTGAACTATTTTATAACTTTTTCATGCATGCAAAAAGCGTTGTAAAGGGCAAGAATATTTAGTCACTAAAGTATTTGGTTTTCCAGTTTTTAGACAGTAAGCATTAAAAAGTTCCAGTATGATAATGAAGTACGAACTCCGCTATCACCACATGGCATACGACACACATGGCAATTGTGACAGGATGTGCCTTACAAATGATAACCTTATGGCAGTAGTTTCGGTTTTAAAGAGTAATTTTCTTTAAGATTGACTAATGCTATCCGACTAGGATTAAGCTTACCATAGTACTGGCTGCGAGCACCGAGCAAGTCGTTTCAGCACAAGGTTCGCAAATTGTGAAAAATGTTTATATTAGGACTTGAAAAATAGGAACACGTTTGCCAATCTTTAATTGTTAAATGATTCTGTCCAGAATATTAGAGATAAGTAGTGTTATAAAGAGGAAGAATGCTTGTAGCCAGACCTACACTTTCTGTACATATTTTCTGATCACTGTTTCATCACTTACAGGTCGTGTAATAATAGAACAATGAAGGGTTTTTTCCCATTCCAAACATTATCATAAAAGTTTCATCTGTGGACTACAAATTCGGCGATGATGAAGACAGCTACACGACAAAGGTATGAGGATGGTTGCGTTCTTCCGCTTTCATCGTGTCAGAAATTTTAAGCACTACAGACGCATCTAAGTTCTCCATCTGCACTTTACATTTTACACGCGATACTAGTCAAGGCACACTTAAGCTTCCTGGTACAGACAGTACTTCCTCCTTCCGTCTGTAGAGCAACAAGGCCGCTTAGTATCGGTGATTTCGTGTACAGTTGACACTGGGCTGTTTGTTCAGAGAATTAAAATACGCTTGCTCTCATCCCGGCAGCCTCCCGCCTCGTCTCTTCCCCGTCTCTTCCTCGTCTGTCTGTCTGTCTGTCTGTCTGTCTGTCTGTCTGTCTGTCTGTCTGTCTGTCTGTCTGTCTTTCTTTCTTTCTTTCTTTCTTTCTTTCTTTCTTTCTTTCTTTCTTTCTTTCTTTCTTTCTTTCTTTCTTTCGTTTATCCAGCTGTTTGTAGACTGTATAGTATAAAACCCAAAAAAATTTTCTTAGAACTGTGTCGCATACCTAGAGGTACTGCAATGCCTTTATGTCTGGTTTCATGCACTGTTCAGGGGCGGATCATTGTTCTCTTGGTGGGGGGGGGGGAATAAAACGATAAAACCCAGTATACACATGGGCGGCAGTAAGGACTGATCAAATGTAACTTTCTAATTACTGACACAAAGCCTTAATTTAACGTCAACTTCTCTCTCTCTCTGCTGGGGGCGGTGAGGTATGGCCCATAATCCTCCTCTGCTGTTTGTGATGTTCGAAGTCAATTTCTACTCATCCCGTTCGCTTTTTTCTGAGGTCACCCTCCCTCCATTATTGCGGTTTGTTAGTTCTTTGGTTTGTTGCCTTGTTGATTTATTCTTAATGTTTCCTTCCTACCTCTTTGTCCACTGATTTATCAGGAATTACTTTTAAAATATTTCATATTAACTTTGTCTCCATTGTCCTCTTTTTTTACGGATGTCGCCTTCCAAAAGGTTGGTGTCGCATTGGATATCCCGAGCGTGACCTGATAAGAGAAACAAACGTTTAAAATTATCCGATCAAAACAAGTCACTAGATTTTTAGGGGAGTAAAAAGCGAATTACCAAAAGACAGTATTCCTTTTCTTTGCTGTACATAAGCATAAGCGGATTGATGTGCAAGGTAATAACGGTAACTTCGATCTTGAGAAAGAAAGAGATATAAGAGAAATGGGACACGAATCCTTGAAAGAGTCCAGAAAATTAACACAACCGTGTCACATGTCACCCCTAGGCTATTACCTGTCACTCCTAGGTAAGCCTTTTAGCTCCTCCCTTTGTAAGCTAGCAGGGGAGAGATACGTCATCACCAGGTTAATCGTTCCGCCCTTTCTGAACACTTACGTAGGGGTAATGCTACGCCATTGGTCATGGAAGTCGCCCTGCTCTCCCTAGTCTGGCTAGAACCGGTTTACTTGAGGGTAGTGCATCAGAACGCTTACTACATAAGGAGGTAAAAATGTGAGATCGACAGGGAGGAGAGAGCGAGACAGAGAGCGCGCCAAGAGTACCGACACAGAAAACAGAGAGGAACGTGCACCTAGGAAGAGACCCAGTGACGCGACCACGTGCTAGCCTACGGACCTCAGTCGCCAAAAGGAAGACTCCAGCTCTCTTGCAGTTACGTGTGTAATCTGCTGACCGCCTCGACGGACTGAGACGGAAAGAGACCACTGGACGTGCCTTATAAGTAAGGTCTGCTCTTACCTTAAACTTATCTTAGAGTCGGGGACTCGCATTGATGTAAGATAAGTGTTTTTATCCTGCCGGAGACAGGAGATGTCATAGCTAGAGATTGGGCAAGTGTGCCAGTAGACGGGACTGAGTGTAGCGTGGCTGAAGCAGTGGCATAGCTTATTTTGTGGGTCGCGGAATAGCTGTAGTGTCGGTAGCGACAAGATTTGGTGCTCGGTCATCAGTCACGTGTCGCATTGGTGTATTGCAGTAAAGCTGTTGGTACGGTAGTGACCAGAGTTGGTGCTCTGTAACGGTCGCTTCTCGTATCTGTGTACTGCGGTAAAATAGTGACCAGAGTTGGTGCTCTGTTGTCAGTCACGTGTCGCATTGGTGTACTCCAGTAAAGCTGTTGGTACGGTAGTGACCAGAGTTGGTGCTCTGTAACGGTCGCTTCTCGTATCGTTGTTCAGCGGAAAAGTAGTGTTTCAATAGTGACAAAAGTAGGTGCTCTTTGGTGGTCACTTATTGATTCAGTTTGATAGCTTTGTTATTGTGTATCGCAGAAAGTTGTTGTTGCAGTGGTGACAAGAGTAGGAGCTCTATTGTCGGTCACTTACTGTACCTGTGTATTGAGCGGGATCATAGGCCGGTTTGGCAGTTTGGTTTCCCTCTTGCATTGATTTGATTATTTCCTTTGTCTGTTGCACGTGGTATGACGTCATCAGGCAGCGTCTTACCCTAGACAGGAGCGCAGTGATTCTTTGTAAATAATTTGTAGATATGTTTGATGTTGTCGAGCCAGTTAGTGTTTGAAATATATGTTGAATAACAGTTCGCTGCAGTTGTGTGTTTTACGAGGGTGGGGGCTCTTGAGCTAGTGGTGTTTTGCCTGTGAGAGACTGAGCGAGCGTGTCGAAGTATGAGAATCTTTTCCCTCGGAAGATTGCTCTAGTTGTTCACATTATTTCACAGCATCGTCACCCTTTGGTTTAGAAACCACTGACCTAAAGCAGTAAAGGTTTTGGTGACGATTGCTAAATTAAATCTACATTTTACCAGATCACCATAAAAGTTGTCCAGTAATTCTGGATAAGTCGAGTCCAATAAGATAAGGTACCCGCCCGCCGCGACAAACCGATGTGACTGGAAGGCGTACGCGTTCTGGTTCCATTTGTGTCATCGTTAGCACGTGACGGTGTGCGCTCTGGGCGTGCAGGGAGCGCTGGAACTTGTGATGCTGTCGCTGGGTTCCCTGGATGACGACAAACATTGTCTTCACTGGGAAAAGCGCTGCTAGCCGCTAAAGGCTGTACCCCTCTGAGTCGTCAGAAAGTGTGCATCGGGTGCACCACTCCCACAATCAACACCATAATAAATCAGTATCATTTTCTTCCTCTCTCTTTTTTAAATTTAAACATAAGTAATGCCAGGGACAAAGAATGAACGAACAAACGAAATAAAGAAACAAATAAACTAACAAACTCCTGCCATACTTCAATTAATTTGAATCTCAACTGGTCGGACCAGCTAAAAGCCATGATAATCGTGGAAGTGAGCAACAAGGGGGATTACTCGACTCGAAGTTTTTGATTGGCTAGCAGGCTTTCATATTTTTAAAACATAGAATGACAACCAAAATCTTCAGAAGAACTTTTGCTAAGCTGGCACAAAGTACTTGTTGTTTAGTTTCGGTCACTTACTTGACACGCTTTCACTTTCATTCAGTTCACTGGACAGTCTGCCTCCGTCGGTAGCCTTACACCTTTTTTTGAAAAAAGACTTTTTGTTTGAAACATATGCAACACTTGCTTATTGTCGGTAAATAAGAATGCGTCTTTCTTAATACTCACCGCTTTTCATGGTTGTTAAATGTACCATACAATTTCGGATGTCAATGACGGTTAATATTAACAAATATAAAGTTGTCACAGACTTACGTTAACTTCAATCTAAAATCGTCTCTAAATCCTCCCCCAAAATAGAGACAATACATAATGGATCAGACAGCGCAGGTAGTAAACGCCCATCCAGACGTTAGATACATTTAATAATAATAAAAAATAAAATAAAAAGGGTGTAAAACCATTAAAATACACCAAATAAACTATAGGACAAGCGTAAACTGTACAGCACTAAAAGCAATAGGCGAATACATGTAGGAATAGGGCGACAGTAGAGTCGACCAGCAAGCGCTCCACCACTCAAGCCACAGGCAGCCACCTTCCACCAGCAGCGACATTGCGCCAGGAAAGCGACTACATAGCCACCACCAGTTCAGAGCACCAAGCCATTGCCCTCTTCCATTGATCCCCTTCCTTCCCCAGTACACTGCCTTCCCTCCCCCTCCCCCCAGTGGGAAATCACCGCGAGGTCGAAGCACTTTCCCTCTCAAATCATCATCATCAACAACAACAACAACAACAACAACATTACAGACTTAAGTTTTGTTTTTCTCTCTCCCTCTGTGCACCGCCGGGGGGGGGGGGTGAACTGTGCTCGCCGGTTGTACGGACGTATTTTTGATCGTCTTCAAATTTAGACTGTTTTTCCTCTGTGTAATTGAGATTTACTACACTAATCAGCCTCGTCCTTGTGACCAAACTGCGCCAAAGGACTATGCCTAGTGAAAGCACAACTTTCAGGTCAGTGTGTGGCCGCTTTATTTATATATTCTGGAGATATATGTGTGAACGCGCTCGGGGCAACATGGCTGCCTACTGCAAGGCAAGGACCCTGCGCTGCCGCTGTGTGCTATTGGCAGTCCTCTTTGCCAGTTTGCTGTTGTGTGCAGGGGACATAGAGCCCAACCCTGGTCCTGAAACCCAAGGAACTCCCACAGTTGCTGGTGATGACAATGCAGGTGATATACGGTCGATCCTGTCGACTTTGCTTGAGCAACAGCAGGCTGGATTCGACTGCATGAAAGGCCAGTTGGCAACAGTGCAATTCTCGCTCGATAAACTTCAATCGGACATGGTACAACTGCAGACGAAGGTTGTGCATCTTGAAGATTAATTACTGGGCGTGAAAACAGGATGGCATGAAATGATTGGCACAACAACCAAGATAGAAAACAACCTGGAGGACTTTATGAACATAACAACAGTTAAAACAGACAGACTGGAAGCACTTTCAAAAAGAGACAATTTAAAGATTTTTGGTATACCGGAGTCTTCCAATGAAACCTTTCCTATAAGTGCACAAAAGGTGATGGATACTTTGCAGGGTTCAGTGCCTGGGAAGGTATGGACCCTCCATGATATTGTTCGAGCGCGTCGCCTTGGTTCCCGGCACAAGGACCCTGCCAACGGTCCTCGCCCTATGATCACCACATTCACAACGTTGACAACACGACAGCAACAGACTATAAAAGAACATCGTACTAAAGGACTTCATGCCTATTACCTGGGGGACAGACTGATTGTGGCTGGACCAGTGCAGCGTCGTACAGCAGATGGTCGACATAACAACAATGGACTGCCCCCCGCAACACAAGGGACCATGACGCGATGTGACGCAGTGCTACCGGGCAACACCCACAGCCAAGGAGATAGCGTCAACAGTCGCAACACGCAAGCTGCTGACGTCACCGACAGAGCTAGAGAACACAGCAGTGATCACGACAGTGACGTTTGCTCATCGAGTGCTCGGAATTCCCCTCGTGAGGGTGGTGTCCCCACGCAGCCAGGGGAGGATCCCTAGGCCGGCCAGTCGGCGATAAGAAGCTTCTCTGACGTCGTAGCGTCGCCGCCAGCCAACGCCTCGTGTAGGGCGCGTGACGTCATTGCAGTGACGGGCACCCCGCCACCTACTAGAGTTCAAGGCAGGGACGACACGCGAGACACGGCTCCACGGACTGCACAGATAAAGACGGTTCAGTGCCACTTGCCTTTCGAAAGAAGACCTGGCCAGAACCTTAGTGAGCGCCGTTTATCGTCGACACGACAGAATTCTAACCGTGAGTCACCCGCCTCCCAGCAAGAACGTCGTGCCACCAGGTCCAGAACTTGTAAACCATAGGACAGAGCAGGCCATTCGCCTTTGGTAAAATTGTTAACGTACAATGTGGATGGTCTCTTATCAAAACTCTGTGATGGTTCTTTCTTAGAATTTTTTTCTTCCTATGACCTCATATGTCTCACTGAAATTCACTTAAGTTGGAATTTTGACTTCGATGGGATTTTTACCAGTTTTACTAAATTTATCGCCCTGCCGCGAAGTTATCCAACCAAGGCAGGCCCTCAGGTGGCGTTATGGTTTTGATCCAAAATAGACTGGCTAGCCTAGTAAGACAGATAAAAGTTGTAGGCGATAATACCATAGTATTACTGTGTACTAAACACTTGTTTCATACTGACAAAGAAGTGATTTACATGGGATGCTATGTGCCCCCACGAGATTCACCGTACTACAGAACACGAACCATTAAAGATGGGATTGTTACACTACAAGAAACCATCTTAGACGCAATAGGCAATGAACAGTACTATCACATAGTTTGTGTTGACTTGAATGCGAGAACGGGTAGCGCCCAGTCAATGCTAAGTAATTTGTCTCATGTTATGCAATGTTATGATAGACATGACGAGGATTATATGTCAGCTTATGGGCGGATTTCGAAAGATAACACCACAAATGCTTTTGGCCATACACTTCTCGCACTTTGCCAGGTTTTAGACTGTGTCATACTGAACGGTTTTTGTCGTGGTGACCACAACGGCGAGTTTACCTTTATCTCGCCAGCAGGAAATAGTGTCATAGATTATTTCATTGTCTCAGAACGATTATTGGCCTGCAAGGTCAACCTACAAGTTTGTGATAGAATAGATTCTTGGCATTTGCCTGTCACGTTATCAATAGGTGACAGTGCTGATGAAGGCAAATCCCAAAGACGTATTTTATGGAACGAGTCTTTAGCCCCGCTGTTCAACGCTAAACTTGAATCCAAGGACTTTCGCTCACGGATCCAGCAAGCTCAAAGCGCTATAGCAATTGACATTGAGGTTGCTGTAGATACCTTTAACAAAGCTTTCCTCGATGCGGCGGGATGCATGGCTAGGCCTGCTGGGATGAGTTCACAGCGCAGAAATACATGGTTCGATAAAGAATGTGCTGTTAAGAAGAAGTCTGTTAAAAGGCTGTTAAGAAAGTTTAAACTTTCGGATAACGAAGTGGATAAAGAAGCCTATGTAAATGAACGTAAAATCTACAGGCAACTAATCAAAAGGAAGAAGTCTAATCATGAAAACGTTATGTTGGAATCTTTGCTTAAATCCTGCGAAAAAAATCCCCAAAGCTTCTGGAGCATAATACGTTCAGCCTCAGGGCGGTCTGTTATAAAGAATGAAATTTCTATTGACCAGTGGCATGCTCACTTTTCTTCTATTTTTAATGTCGGTGACGCCACAGCGCAAGAGGATAGTGATATCCCAGCAAATTCTTCGGAGTCCCCACCCTGTGATGATAGCATGATCACTAAACAGGAGGTTGAGGATGCCATATCACATCTAAAAAATGGGAAGAGCCCAGGCCCCGATGGGATCCTAAGTGAGATGCTAAAAAGCTGCAACACGCCTGTTATCGAATTTTTAGTGAACCTGTTTAATGCAATCTTTGATCAAGGCACATTCCCACTCGAATGGGCAAGATCAGTCATAGTCCCTATTTACAAGAAAGGCGATCCAAATAATAAGCCAGATAACTATAGAGGGATTGCTTTGACAAGCACTGTCAGCAAGATTTATACCCACATACTGAATAAGAGACTAACTACTTGGGCCGAAGAACACAATAAGATAATGGAACAACAGGCGGGATTCAGAGCTGGATATAGTACGGTCGATCACATATTTACCTTATATGCCTTAGTTGAAAGATTCTTAGAAAAAAAACTCCAAATTGTACGTAGCTTTTATAGACTTTAAGAAAGCCTTCGACTCGGTCAATAGAAACATCTTGTGGTCTGTCTTGCGGAAGACTGGAGTAAACTGCAAAATGTTATCTGCATTGAAAGCTATTTACCAGTCGGTGTTAGCTAGCGTTAGAGACAAAGGAGACGTGTCCGAATATTTCCCGTGCCCTATGGGAGTCAAACAAGGTTGCCTTCTAAGTCCCATGATCTTCTCCTTCCTTATTAATGAGCTTGCTCTAGAAATATCTGAATGCGATAGGCATGGTGTTCAACTTGTCCCCGGTGTCATTGAACTTTTTCTATTGCTTTTTGCTGATGATGTCGTTTTACTCTCCACGACCCCTGTTGGCCTACAGAATCAGCTGAACTGCCTGAATAAAGAGGCGGACAGACTTGCACTAGAAGTAAACCTCAGTAAAACCAATGTCATGGTCTTTAGAAAAGGTGGGCACCTCTCAGTGAACGAGAAATGGGCCTATGGAGGGGAGACAATTCATGTTACAAATTCCTATAAGTATCTAGGCATGGTGTTCACTACAAACCTAAGCCTAACTCAGGCAGTCCTAGACTTCTGTAAGAAAGGCAGGATAGGAGTGGCTGAAATTATGAAAACTATGCGTAAATTACATTGTTCCGACTTAAACATATTTCAAAAACTTTTTGACTCGCAGATTAAACCTGTTCTGACCTATGCAACAGAAATCTGGGGCCTTCATGATATAGAGCAAGTTGACAGGATTCAAACGCTAGCCCTTAAGTTCTTTCTCAGAGTCCCTCAATGTTCATCCAACAAGATGATCTATGGTGAGACGGGACGGTACCCAATATCAGTATGTGCGATGATGAAGTGCATTAGATACTGGATAAAGTTAACTCGATTACCAACAAGTAGAATATGCCGTCAAGCATACGAAATGCTCGTTATGTTAGATGGCCAGGGGAAAAGTAACTGGGCTACCAAAGTAAAAAACTTTTTATTCAAAAACGGGTTTGGGATCGTTTGGGAAAACCAAGGAGTTGGCAAGATTTTCCTGTCTGAAGTGAAGGATAGGCTTGTAGCCATAAACGCACAGCAATGGCATGCTGATCTAGAAGCAATAGAAGAAATACGGATGGTATCTAACATTTAAATCTGAACTAAGAGCAGAGAAGTACCTTACCTATATTTTAAACCCAAGACTCAGAAACTGTCTACTAAGGTTCCGGTTACGTGTCTCCCAATTTAAGAATCAAAAAGCATGGTACTCTATGGAAGACGGAGAGGATGTAGTGTGTGCTGCGTGTGGTACTCTATGGAAGACGGAGAGGATGTAGTGTGTGCTGCGTGTGGACTTGAGTTGGAGAGTGAATGTCACTTTATTTTGGAGTGTCCGGCATATCATGACATCAGGATTAAATTTATACATCAACGCTATTTTAACAACCCAACATGGAGCCAGCTATCCTTACTTCTACAATCTAACAATACTAGAGAAATAGTTAATCTAGCTAGATTTCTCCACTTAGCACTAGACAGAAGACAGAGCTCATCGTGAAGACGAAAGCTTTTTCATTCAGTTGATCGCGAATGGCCTGCCGTACAACCAGCATATATACAGGTTTTTATCATGACTGTCTCAAGGCATTGGTGTACGAATCACGTAACTTGTTCGGTCAATCTACTGACCACATCTAAAGTTTGCTTCGAATGTGAAGTTGAATGGATGCGTTTGAATGGGAAGTAGAATGGATGCGTATGCAATATAGTTATGTAATTTCTTTTTATCTCCCCCTTGTTAAAGGACAGTGATCTTATGACAATAAAGAAATCGAATCTGTGCACCGCCTCGGTGATCTAATGGTTCAGGCGTCCGCTTCCGAGGCGGGAGGTCGGTGGTTCGCACCTAAGACTTAAAAATTGGCAATCTAGTAGCTGCCCTGCCAGACGCCTGACATTACAGGGAACAGTACTAGGACTGGTTGGCCCGGTGTCAGTATAATGTGTATATATAGTGGGACTGAGGCCCGTGTAGCGTCAGCAGTCCCAACACCGTCCCGATATGCACCTAGTTTGCGACTGGACACTAAGCAACAAATACCCCCCCCCTCTGTGTGTGTGAGAGAGAGCTTTATGGTTAACTGTTTCATTTGGTAAATAGCTCTCAACATGCAGGTGGCGATGGAGTGTTTAAAACACTCGCATACATGAGGAACTGAATTTCTTCAAAAATTAAGAGGCATTCATGTGGTGTTAAGGGAAAAGGGAGGAAAGTGACAGAAATAGCTTGTGAAATTAAAAAGCTGCAGGCATTTCGAAAACTGAGCCATTCATTCGTTACTTCTGTTAGCCCATATGGTATGGAGCTGGTGAACGAGGGGTGGGTGTGTGTGTCTGTGGGGGGGAGTTTTATGCGGAGTATTGGTATCGAGTATCTGAGTATTGGCCAGGGTTATAACCATTTAGCCATCAGCTTCCCATGCAATAGAAATCGTGCGTAAGTCCATTAATGACAGTACTGAAATCACAAGCACCCATTTTGGGCAGGCCCAGTGTTCTCGTTGTTTCTAACTTTCTGTGTCTTAGATGGCGGCCTCTTGTTTCACTGACTGTAAATAAACTGAAGCAGTAGACAGTAACCTAAGGAAAAATATAATTAATAAACAACAAATGAGGATAGAGCGCTTAAATTATCGAAAGATAACTCCAACAAAGGTACTGGCAGCGCTCACACATAGCCGTATGCAGACGCCTGTGCCCTAAAGGGAGCTTACCGTACCTAAACACGTAGCAAAGAGAGGGCCGAAAGAAAGGAACTTGGCAGATCCTTTCTTTCGGCCCTCTCTTTGCTACGTGTTTAGGTACGGTAAGCTCCCTTTAGGGCACAGGCGTCTGCATACGGCTATGTGTGAGCGCTGCCGGTACCTTTGTTGAAGTTATCTAAGGAAAAATCATGATTTGCTAAAATTACGACAGTCAGCCGGGAACGAATGGGGTCTTTCCACAAAGTTATCATTCATCGGGAATTCCCGATAAAATAGACCGAACGTATTACTAGACGCAAAGGTCTAAGCCTGTCTAACAAGAAAGGAGGAAGCTTGTTACACTCTGAGGACCTAGGTGGGTAATGAAGTTACAAAATACTTTTTACAAATTGGTTCTTATGTTGTGTATCTGGTAGATCGTACAATGTCCCACTGAGTGTCGTAGAATGCTGCTCATATTGTATTTATTGTTTCATGCCTGAGGAAATCTTACAAGATTTGAATTGTTCTAAATTTAATTTGTTCTAAATTTCAGACACCGAAAGCGAAGAGAACCATTCAGTTATTAAGAACGCTGTCCCAGAAAAAACCTACGGATGCAGTTTTTGAATAAGGTACTGTTTTTTTAGATTAATTTCACCTGGCTAGTGGAAACACATAAACGCAATATCCCTTCAACAACTACAACGTTATTTTAATTTACAAAAACTATAGCTGTCTGATACAAACTGATATCTCAAGGTCACATCGGTCAAGTGGGATAGAAGATAATATTTAACTGATTTTTGGCTTGGAGGTACCAAGCCTTTCTGCACTGTGATTGGTCAGAGAATGGCGGCCGTCTTGGCGTCTGCGTCAAGTCTACTGGCCTCTGCTAACCTCGGCTGGACATCTGTCAGCGGCCGTAGACTTTTCTCCCTCTTAGGCTTTAGCCAGTGTTTGTATCGCGTGCATCATCATCATCATCATCATCATCATCATCATCATCATCATCATCATCATCATCATCATCAATCATCATCATCAATGTCGTACTCATGAAACCACACGACTTTCAGTGATAAGCTCACAATATGGATCAAAGGGTTACAGAAATGAATGATTTCTGTAAGCCTGAGTGGCTTGCTGGCTTGCTTAAAGATGGTCTGTTCTTTGATAAGGCAAACCCTTCAGTTACGGCTGTTTAGCTGTTAAATGGAAATGAGATAAACTTATGTAAAAGTACAAAGTTATTCAGTTATGTCCGTTTTTTTTATTTGTTCGCGTTTTTTATGAGGACTGCTATGGTTAAAATGAGAACTTTTTATTTACTTCTGCGCGTCTCTCGGCTATGTATGTCCGATAATCTAAAGGGAGCTGTTGCAGTACGTTTGAAAAACAAGTTTGAGATAAGATTATAATGCAAATTGCTGACAGTTTTGACGAGTTACATCCTCAAAAATCAAGAGGAGATTAAATAAATATTTTCGTTCCTTATGGATTGGAAGCACGAAAACCTTTATTTACGTGACAGAATGAATGAACAAAAGAACAAGGCGTATCTACCGCGCACATCACGAAGCGCAGTCTCCAATTTCGCTGTTTGCCGACCCAACAAGGAAAGGCGCTGCAGTTATGCGGCGCGTACGCAGAGTGCGTCAGAATCCTTAAATACATGCACGTGATTACTTATTCAGCCAATCAATGACGGGGAGACAAGCAGTGGACAATAACAACATAGGTGAAAGAGACGTAGGCCGTTTTGAGTAGAGTTGTAGCCGCCATTTTGCTTCTTTTGAAGCCTGTGATTGTGGTAAGTGAAAAAAGTTTTATTACAATAAATTCACCATAGTACTGACGTCTATGAAAAATTGAATTTTGCACTCTATCAGTATTTTTTTTTAGTATTTCTAATATTTCGCATGTATTATCAATTTTGGTGAATTTTCATTTGGAAAGATTTGGTTTAAATTATCACTCCAACAGGAAGTACTTGAAACGCTCAACATAACAATATGCAGACGCATGCGACCAAGGGAGCTTATCGTACAAAACACGTAGCAAAGAGAGGGTCGAAAGAAAGGGACCTGGCAGATTGTAACGTTTTCTAGGGTGTGCTGTATTTATAGGGAAGAAATAAGAATTATAGAC
>SMGT01004715.1:0-18902 GCA_004794575.1 Lanistes nyassanus
CTTCCTCGAAGCGGCAGTTGAGCCTCTGTTTAATGAAAGATCGCCCATCTCAGTTACACGAGAGTATCTCTCCACTTATCAACCCGTCTCTTTTAACCTGTCTGCCCGCCTAACTACCTGTCCGTCCGTCCGTTTGTCTGTGTCTTAGTCTGTTCATCTCTCAGTTTGCCTCTGTTTACTTAGTAGCGCCATCTATTGAAATCTATTGAAATCTGTTGAAATCTACTGAAATCTATTGAAATCTATTGATATCTATTGAAATGTATTGATATCTATTGAAATGTATTGATATCTACTGAAATCTGTTGGGATCATATTGATCCTTTCTTAACAACGGGCAGCAAATAGTTTCCAAAAGCACGAATTCCTACAACGAAAGTCCCACGTGGGGGCAGGACATAATGTACTTGTCTAAGCAACCCCCTCCTGATATGCACCTCGTTTGAGAAGGAAGAGAAGCAATAAATAACCAAACAAAACTCTCCCTCCCTTTGTTGGCTTTATGTCTCATCTTTGGGACAGCCGCTCAAACCCTGGCTTCCGCGCGTGGAGAGGCGAGATTCAGTTTAACAAGGCGGAGAGGCGAGAGGCAGTTGAAAGAGGGAATGTCCGTATCGTATAATGGGACTGGTTGGGACTGACGCCTGTGCTGCGACAGCAGTCCCAGTGTGGCAGCACTCTCAAGCAACACCGTCCGGAGACTCACCTCTTTTGCGGCGGGACGTTATTAAGGAAACAAAAAAGTCTCTTTGCACTCCTCTCTTCCACACACACACACACCATCCAAAGCACGTACAGCTACACACCAATACACCAGCATGAACATAAGTAGACAGGAAGACAACACACCTGAAACGCTCGCCCAACCATTCGGTGCGCCTGCACTCCTCGAACATCACTCTCGCTCACATCGATTGTAGGAACGATGTCCCCAGACTGAAGTGTCTTGACTTTCCTCGTTTGAATCAAGAATGGCGGAACAGTGTACGCCTGCTGCCCTATGTGGGGATATAGGGAGACAGCATGGAGCCGACAAATGTTTTGAAAGCTTTCTCTTGTCTCGATACATTCGTTTTTGACTTTCTGAAACAGACAACCACATTTCAATTTAGCAGTTCAGTCTCGCAGCCAGACTGCTGTCGCTCATCAGTTAGCAGAGTCCCTACTACTACTAGAAACATTTTTGCGTGTTTGTGGTTATGCCAACATATATCTGCCACTCAAAGTCTGTTTAAACCATACTTATATAAAGCAATAAATTATGGTCCATTTTCTGCTAGGATACCCATGAAAAGAAAAACGAGAAATAAAAAGTATTATGTAATACACAACACATGGCAAGGAAGATAACGTCGATAATTGTCAGGGTAGTTTAAGGCAGGCCTGTGGTTGCACAGATCATTCTTACTTCATTTTTTCCATCGTGTATTCTTCTCTGATGCTCGTACACCACCCTTAGACGTTTGCTGTCCTCGGGGTAGTAGTCTTTATCCCAGGAATAGCTGTCATCCAGTTTTCTCTTCGGCGCCATTGCTCTGAGTCCGGCAATCTGCAACAGATCGATTTACTAGAAGAGTCTGCTTGATAAAGTCTTTTCCTTCGCAACAAAGGGATCAGAAATCAGTTTCTGCAGGGTCTAACAGGACTCAAAACAGTTTCTAGAGTTCTTTGAGCTTTAAGTGAGTTATCGATTTTCAATAGCAATTTTTGATAGCGCGTACCACAATTTAAGATTTTTTTTTCATATTTTATTCTTCATCAAGACATTTTTATTGTGAAAATCAGTAATGGTTGACACTTGATACAATTTGAGTGTGATAGTAATAGTTGACATATAGTATGATATCGCATCAATGGCAACCGTGAACATACAGATGAAGAATGTCAACACAGTAGGTAAGGTAGGTGTACGAACACACAGAAGGGAGGAAAGAGAAGAGGGAGAGAGGAAAGACACGACAAACAGAGTAAAACGGAACTTCCACTTCTTATAAATGTCTGGGTGGGGCATATGAAGTGTGCGAGTTGGGAGGATATATCTCGAGGTCAGCAGGGAGACTATCAGCCAAAAATGTATTTTTTTATCTGGTAGCCAGTTTTGCGAAATATTGTCTATTTTACAGTTCACTTGGTGGGAGTATTTTTCTACCTTGTGCTTCCTTTATGAAAGCAACAAAACTGATGCGTTTATCTAAACATCTACATCGATATAAGTGAAATTTAGCCATGAGTAAAATCAAATTAAAAGTCTTATCTGTCGTACAGTCATTGTCAATACCAAATATAATTAGCTGTTTTCTGAGTTCTAATCTTTCACAGTGAGCACACTTCTCCTTCAGTCTTGTAAAAAGCATGGTCCAGAAGTTGTGTACAATATCGCAGTCAAAAAATAAATGTCTAAGTTTCGTATCTGGAGTAGTAATTGAAGATCTTGTATATACAGGACGAAGCGAGAAAAAAATTAAAGAAGACAGGAAAATATGACTCGGAGATGAAAAGAAAGACGTGCATGAAATGGAAGAGAGTGTAAAACGGGAAAACGAACAAAGGAACAGTACAGCAAACGCTAAATGTGTCTGTAAGCAAAGTTAGTTTGAATATGAGAGTACTTTTGTTTGCACATTCCTTTGGTGTACAAATTACTCTGTTTCGGCGTATCTCACCCTATATAATAAACAAAATCATTTCTCAATATCTGGTCTATGTTTGTGGAAGGTGAGGCAGCAAAGCAGAGGAGATGGGCACCACCCTCAAGATACCATCCCACATAAAAGAGGGGTTTACACCCCTACTCCTCTGCGACCTGAAAGAGGTCACGATCCAACCTTCCGATGTTGTATGAACTGTCTGAATACAAGCGGGTTTACATCACACTGCACTCTTCTGATTCCGAACCTTCCTATTCATCTTACGATGTCTGGAGATTCCCACAACACACCGCAGACAGCACGGGGCTGAAGCTATAAACAGTTCTCAGAGTCTGTGGAGACGGCTCAAAACGAGGCTCTCTCGAAACGAAAATTCCCCGAAGACCTGCTGTAGTTATGAGATAAGAGTTTCACAATCGTGTCAGCTTTCAGAGAAGGTTGCCATGATATTTTCTTTGCGGTATTTTTCTTTTTAAATTCTACCAGCTCCTGCGATCTCAAAAGTTTCACGGAGGTTTATGGTTCTATTCAGCACACGTCTGTAAGACGGCAGATGCGGAGTTTAGAGAGAACCATATTATTTTTGTCGTTCTTGCTCTAGTTTTAATTATAGTTTTAGGCATCAACCTCATGAGTTTTAGGATTAAGTAAGGTGGAAAGCTTTCGGTTCTGTTAAAGGCATCCTGATTTCCGATTGGACTTCCAAGGTCCCGTCGGTTTCAAGGCTCGTTTGCTCTCAGGACGTACGATGCACACAGGAATTGGAAGAAAGTCAGTATTTTCACTCACACTTAAGTTCACAGCAGGCGATGTCCTTTGTTAAAAGTAGCAGGTCACCTGACCTCGCTGAAAACAGACCTCCATACGTAGTTCGTATGTACTGGTGTCTGTGCTCATGCAAACTAATCTGCCGCTGACTGTACGTCCGACGTAGGTAGGCTCTGTTGATGATTGCGTCACTAACGTCCGCTGTGCTAGTGCGTGACCCCCAGGGGAGCTACTGGCAATCGAAATGTCTTCAAGCACCTCAGTAAAGATCGCTCAGTAAACGTAACTCCTCCCCCTCCCATAATATTATCCCAGGCCGCTTTGACCAACATTTTCCACCTGAATAGAGATCTTTGAACGATACAGTTCCGGGGTGGTGGTGGTGGCTGTGGTGGTTATTTTAAAGGGACAGTGCTTCCACCTCGCGGTGATTTCGCACTATGGGGGATGGGGTCCTATTACTAAACTATGCATTGAAAGAACCACCAGACTGATGGCTGCAGTAAGATGGTCAGTGCGGACAGGCAGTTTAATGTGCGGGGAGATGGCCGAATGGAGTTTGCAAAATGTTTAACTCCAGGAAACAATCCTTGGCCACAGCAAGATTTGAACCAGCAACCTTCCATTTGCTAGTCCGCAGCTCTACCAACTGAGCTAACCAGGCCCCGACTCGATACAGTTCCATCTTTTTCTGCATGTTATATAGAGCGTCTCTCTCTCTCTCTCTATATATATACTTTCAACAAGCATGCATGCAGTTTGCTAAGTCACTATATATTACACATTGTACAAAATGCTTTAATTAAAGAAGAAGCTGTGTTACAGAGCTATGTCAGAAAACATGCCTCTCTGGAGCTGTGTTTCATAGTGTGCTTCCAAAGAGGTACCCATTGCTTCATGTGTTAAGCGAAACATGTATACTCACTAAGACACAAAGTAAATTCTAAATATTAGAAACAAAGAGTTATTAAAGTTCATATTTTAAAAGAAACGTACTACAGAGACAATGAGACCGGAAATGGACAGTCGAAGACCTCATCAGCCTTGAGGATTCGAAACAAGATTGCTGAATTGCAAGGTCAGCGAAGGCTTGCGCTAAGCTTTGATTCGTGCAATGAACTGAACATTTAATTTATTTACACCAGTCCTAGCACAGGCGGTGATCTTGCAACGCCATATCACACTTTAACAAGATTAAATTGTTCCTACCATGGCAAAACACTCTCTGTCCCCTCCCCCTTTTTTCAGGAACTCGCACACGATATTAATGTATGCGCTAAACTAAAATTGGATGGAAGTAAAATAGTTCTTAAGGAAAAAATCAAATATAACAATAATAATGTAAGTAATTATAATAAATTTGCATCGAATAAATAATCTATTCCAACAAAAGATTACTTTGTTTTTGTTTTGTGGTTCATGTTGTTTTAAAGCTTGCTCATTGTTGGCGAAATGTAACCGTTCCCTTCAGACAAATGTGGCACGGAGCATTGCACATGATACTGAGTACATGCAGTCGATTTGCGTTTAATGTTACGACATGTGCGTAAGAAGAATTTATTACACATAATGTTTTGATACTTTTGAAATATGCTGATAAATTTGAGTTTTATTTACTGACACTTTCTTAGAAGATATAAGACACAGGTAAGAGATGCACTTCATTTAAACTGCACGAAAAAAGGTAATGTACGTCATTAATACTTACCATTTTTTTTTCAAATGTTCAAAACGTTTACAACTGTCATAGAGTGCAAATTCGCTGTTTGTTTGAAGCTTATGCAACTGGAATAACCAAAGAAGAAATTTCTTATTTGCCGCTGAAATGTCAACCACAATTTCCCGTACACGTACTTGCCGCAGCAGAAGCGTGCGGAAAGAGGTTGGGACAGCTGTGCTTGCCTGCTTGGTGGACGAGCAGATTTGACCTGTTCGGATTTTTCTCTACACTATTCGCACCGCTGCAGACGACATCATGACCTACTTTCTGTCACTGAGCGACACTACGTTTTACCCGGTGCTCACAGAAAAATGTTACCATCCTAAAAAGTAGTCTCCCGGATTTCCTTTCGTGGTTTTCGGATCATTACCAAGAATGTCCCGGGAAGGCAAGAGGCTTTTTTTATATCTATCATTTTAGAATTTCTTGCGTTGTGTATCTACTACTACTAACAAACACAGTACAATACTGCTCACACAGACAGCGCAACTAAAGACTTGGGAAGCAGGAAAGAATTTAATAACAAACTGATACCCATTCGTCAGAACATAGCGGGGGTCTGTCCCCCCCCTCTCTCTAATCCTCTTCTTCATACCATGCTTTCCTTTTTCCCATTTATGTGTGAATGTGCGTTGACATGTGTGCACGATGTGTTTTCTATTTTGTAAATGTTCTTTCCGTGTGCGCGAGCCTGTTTTGGTGTGTGAACCCAACCATTTCATGCTACTTGATGACAGAGAATGTTTTCTATCAAACACGTGACCTGTTCAGGTTTCTCTGCACTTTCCGTGTGCGCGAGCCTGGGTGTGTGGAGGCATGCATTTCATGCTACTTGATGGTAGAGAATGCTTTCTGTCAGATGACTTAGGATCCTCATTGTTTTAGACGGCGACTGTAATTTTATTAACGTCACGCACAGCAGATGTGTGTTAGTTGTTACTGTGGTAAACGTCTGTAGTATCAGAGACATTAATAAAAGAACTACAGTGGCTGCCAGTCGGTTCCCGCATCCAGTATACACTTTCCACTTTAGCCTTCCCTCACTTTAAAGTCATTCCTTACCTGTCTTCAGTCCTCACCGCCTATCAACCGTCTCTCTTAGATCTTTCTCTCAAAAGCTCTTGTCAATCCCTAAAACTAATTTCCAATCGTTTGTTCAGCGCTCCTTTCGTTATTCTTACCCAGCAGTGTGGAACCTATTGCCCGCCAATCCCCGTGATGCACTCTGGGAAAGTTCAGATCTAAAGATATGTGTTCCTCACTGCTTTCGGCCGTTGACATCCTGGCTGTGTATGAGTTTGGTTGCGCTATACAGTGTGTGGTTGTGGGATTGTGGTGGTTGTGTGTGAGTCTGTGCGGGCGAGTGAGTGGGGATAGTATGTTTTTATACTTTCATTTTCGTATTATCTATCTTTCCTTTGTAAATCGCACTGAGGTTTCCGGGGGAACTGCGCTATACAAATAGGCTTAAACATTCTATATTATGAGAGAACAGTTTTACAGCACAGACCTTTACTGTCCCAGTAAATATTATTTTATGCAAAAGGTGTACCACCTTCTCTGTTCCCAAAGTCATTGTGATATACCACAGGGTAGTGTTTTCACAAAAGAGATCCTTTGGGGGATGTAAAAGAATTCGCCGCGGCGTCACTAATTTTCCGTATTTGTGTGTTGGGGTGGGGGGAGGAAGGGAGGAGAGTAGTAATGTTTTAATCGATGCGGATGTTTGCACGTGCACGTCACGGTAAAAAGCCTCGCTTCAAAGAGCTGATTGATCTCGTAACGACAGCCCAGTGTTAGCCATCACCCTGGGAAACGTCCAAAACACAGTCTCTTCATTACCCCCTTCCAAGTTCATTTTTCTAATCCGCACCCAGGCCCTTTTTCGGACCACGTCGAACACAGAGCAGTTATGAATTATTTCGGAACCATTAGATAATACATAACAATAACATCTGCTGCCAGCCCAACCGAAACACCTTGAGCAGGTGACCGTCTTTGAAGTTATTGTGCACGGCCCTGGCGAACGATCGTGATAAGTAACATACTAGACTGTTGTAGCGTGTAATTTTAGCGGGCTCCGGGACTGCTACAAAAAGGCCTACTCTGTTTTATCAGTGGATGGGTTAAACAGAGAGAGAGAGAGAGAAAAAAAAGAAAGAGATAGACTGACTGGCTGGCTGGCTGCCTGGGTCGCTCACTCACTCACTGTCCCACTCACTGATAGATAAATATCCTTTAAGACTCAAAGCAGTGCTACACTACTTGACGCATTGCCAGACCTGTCCACGTGACAGCCCACCTGTTTATTTTCTTTTGTTTTTGTCGTGGTGGCTATGGTTGCTGTGGTTGTGGTTGTTGGTGCTGTTGTGGTTGAAAATGATCAGTACAACGCATACAGGTGTCTACAAGAATAAAATGACGTTGGAAGGTAATGAGACCCATATGCTACACTACTTTTTACCTCGCTAAGCCCGTCCAGGTGACACCGCGCATACCAGTGAAGATATCGATGTTACAGTGACTTGCATCGCTGATGTCGCTGCGCAAGCAACTGCAGTGCTTATCAACAGGCGTGTGGCTTGTGTGCTGATGAAGTCGTGGAGAAAAGTCTAAAAATAGAAGCGTAACTGTAGACTAAAAAAATTAGCATTTTATTTAAAGTGAAACTATATTGAAGTACATTTCCATTTCTGTAAGCTCTGGGCACAGTTACCTGTAGGATATAATGAAGGAAATAAACAATAGCCTGGCTATATCTATCAGGCGTGGTTTCGGTATCCATTGGTACGATAGTTTTATTTACTATGTCTCAGGGGGAGTGGTACAAAGTTTATCGGCCAGAGGACTTTAAAAATACCCGGGGGTTTTCATTCCATTCAAATCTGAGGGATTAACAACTGTTCTGTTTGAGAAACACAAGTTTCACACTAAGAAGTTTATCCCGGGGACGCAGGGAAAAAATGAATTAACAATTTTAATAAATAATTTTAGCTATGCTTCCGGCATTGCCTTTTTTTGGAGTGGGGATCCGTATCAATAGACCCTTTTATTTTTAAGTCTGTGTCATATTTCAAGACTTCTTTCTATTTCTTGCTAAAGCGAGAGAAACGGGTTAATCGCTCAAACAAACAAAACAGAACCAACTTCGAGGTTTATTTCTGTTTGAAAGGGAGGTTGTAGTAGAGTAGACCTTTAACTTTGCTGCTTATCTGTGCAAAAAGTAGTTGGGCTTGAGATTTTCCTGGCAGCCGAAATCATTCGTCACGAGCGTGCTAATGGTCGATTAACCTAACAATACACCATGACGTAAGGAGAGAATTTCTGAAAAACCAAGATCGCTATCTGGTTACCGAAATGCGTTCGTGATATTGGGACGCCTAATACCAGTGACTGAAATAGAACAACCGGAAAACAATATTAATTATGGGCCACCGGCTTACGTGCGAAGTAGCTGTCACCATATTTTGAATTTCGTCAGTAATGTTCACTCTAAATATTTTTAACACTAATTACAAGTAAAAACTCTTGCCCAGACGTAAAGGTGCCCACAGAATACAGACTGAACGGCTATTACGACTGTCGTTATGTCGGGAACAGAAGTTACGAAACTCTATTCGACCCAGCACTGAACACAAAGCACAAATGAATGTGCATAGAAGCCTACTTGCATCATGTTTGTGTTTCCCTGTGAGATGAAAGGGGAGGTCTGTTATCAATATTTCGTTTCCTAGATGCTTCTCAGTAACCAAGCGCGCAGTTATCGTCAGTTAATATCGTACTCATGTGCTGAAGTGAGTGGGCAGAGTTATCTGGTTTTCACACTCAAAACCCCAAGTTCAGACACTACTGTAAAACTGGACACCAGCCCTGGCTTCCATGAGAGTTCTTATTTCCTGTTCACACTTAAATGTACTCGTAACACACACAGGACAAATGGGCCTTACAACCGCTCTTCTGCCTAGAAATGCAGATACGACTGGTCTGGCATGCCAGCCCAAGTCTCAATTTTCCTGTCACAAGTCTCAGTAGGGAAGGTTTAGGTCAGCTATGTCCAGGTGTCTACAACAAACAGGACGATCAGCCACGGGGACGATTTTCGTTGGTTGTCTGACTGGTTAACAATATATAATCATCGGCTTCTCACGATCAGGACTTGGAAGGGGTGATGAGGGGTGTCTGGGGGTGTTTAAGGGAAGAGTAAAATGACATAACTAGGAGTACCCGTAAACACCACCGACAGCTATATCTGTGACGTCAGTTGATAACATCTATAGAATGACTAAAGTGACACGATTAGGACATTTCACATGCACGGCCACAGCACGGCCTCCAATTTTCCTATCAGTACAGTGTATCAGGAGCTTGATTAGTCAAACATCCTTCCTTTCCTGTGTTTGTAATTTATCAGACGCCTCCGTCAAATACTTCATCTCAAGTGGTCTTATTTCCAGAACATATTTCGTAAAAGCAGCTGACATCTGTTGCAAAGTTTAATTATCAACTCCATCCGCAACTGCATTCTATTGTTTTGAACGCGAATTCCTTCCGTCACTGTGGTAGTAAACATTCACACATCGTAAACAAGTATTTCTCCTTGAAAGTCTCTGGTGGTATTTTAGGAAAAATTGCTAATAACGTGGTCCAATGCTGAATTGTTCACGTGCAGACTTCGCCCTGTTGTTTTCAATGTGGATGTTAAGAAAGACGGAACTGAGCCAAGCTAAATAAAACAATAGACCACTCAGACAACCGACAGTTTCGGGGCATTACCCTTTCGTCAGGACAACACAAACACAAGCAGATTTTGACAAAGGTAAGATAAAGGCAGAAACAGATGAAGGCAAAGGCATAAAATAGGCACTTAGCTGGTGAAGTGGAGAGAAGTAGGAGGTCCGGCGTGGGGAAATGTGGATGTGTTTACTATAATGTAGCATCATCGTCTACAAACTACCTCAAACAAACATCTGTCATCTGATCTTTGACAAGACTGGAACACTTATATGTCTGGCCATAATAATCCCTCCTGACAGTTCTTGAAGGCGGAACTCAACCTAATCGTTCACGGGGCTGCTGGAAGACTTCCCAAACCTTTCCCCAAACATCACAGAAACACAGTGAGAATTCAGACTCTGTGTGCCTGCACATTAACGACAGAACACACTAGTGTCAAACATCAAAGCTGTCGTTTGACGCCACAGAAACATCGGATGGGGCCAGTCTGTCACATGTCACTCCTAGGTTATCACCGGTCACTCTTAGTTTAGCCTGTTCGCTCCTTCCCTCTCTTCACACCTGGCAGGTGGGTGGTACATCATAACCAGGCTAATAGCTCCACCCCAACCTAGGCTGCCCAGAACTGGTTTGAACTAGAATAAGGTGGTTCCTGGAAACGCAGTGCGAGAAGGGCACAGGGCACTTAAGCTTTGGACATTGGATAGATGGAGAGATAGACTCGGACAGGACATGGAGAGAGAGTTAATGTAGGAGGACCGAGAGAAGCGGACACGTGTGGACCCACGGACCTCTACCCCTCGCCATCTTAGCCAGGACGTTGTCGGAGCAGCAGCTAACAATCACGCTGAACACACTGGAAGTATTCAGCCGACACGCCAACGAACAGACGTGTAAGTGACTGTTGACTGTGCCTTTTAAGTTAGGACTGCTCTTACCATAAACTTATCTTAGAGTCTGGGACTCGGGTTGATTTAAGATAGGTGGTTTTATCCTGCCGGAGACAGGAGACGTCATAAGCTAGTGGCCGGACGTATGTCAAGGGGAGGTAGGGGTAGTGCTGGTCGTGGCCGTGTCAAAGCTTCCTTGTTGGTCGTTGATTAGCTTTGGAAGTGTGTATTGCAGAAGTAGTTGTTTAAGTAGTGGCGAGAGTAGGAGCTCTCCAGTAAGTTAAGGTACGGCCCGTCGTGTCACACAGTCTTTGACAACTGAAGGACACCAGATGCTTTTGCTACATCTCTTGCTCTTGGGGATCTCAAAATCTGAAGCTGGACGTGGTGTCCTTAGGATTACTCAGACTGGCTCTTTGCACTAAGAAAGTAAAAATCGTGGAGAAATTTGAAAACACAAATTGAAAACTGAGAAATCTGATGTACAGAGAATCCAGAAATTCTGAAGAAATAAAGAAATTCAGGAAATATTGAACCATTTTGAAATTTGCGAAACCTGATTTCAAGTGAATCAAATTTAGGCTCGTGTACACGGTGTCCCTCTGTGCATCTTTACAGGGTTGGGTTCTTACCGTAATAAAGTCTCAGTTTCTGACCTTATAAAATTCCAAACAAACAATAGGAGATAGAAGGGGAAGTAACTGAAAGGCAGATAGCTGGGTTCTCTTGCGCCAGTTGAAGCTGCATACGTTTTATCTAAAACTTTTCAGTTCTGTCAAAATTCAAGGAGCCTACGATTGCTGAGTTCCCAGCTGAGATTCGATAATGTTTCACCGAGTAAGCTCTTCAAAAAACTTCTTCAATGGGAATGTCAGCAACACGTGTCAAACTTTAAAATTGCAAGACTTTTTTCCTAGTACACAGTCAATGTCTTTTGACAGCAAAATGCATTTAAGACAGTACAATATAACGGGGGGGGGGGGGACAATTTCCCGGGTTCTCTAGCTTTGTGAGACACGCCTTCAATTCTCCATTATCAAAGGCGTTCGCCACACAGACTTATTCTGAAGAACACAGCCAGCCACACAGTACTGGAGGCTTAAGTGTCGGCATTTATTGCTGCAGCAAAGCTTATCCCGTTACAGTCCTTACCCATTCGTCTACACCACTGCAATGACAAGATGACGAAATACCTGTATGGATTTATTTCCAAAAAGATAGCGTGGAGTAACTCATGCCACGTTGAGAATTGAGGGGAAAAAACATGATGTGGCATGTTGGGTTCGGTAAACATGAGCACCTGTTTCTGAAATCTCACAAGGTCTTGAGCAATTATTTGGTGAGGAGTTATTTAAGATAGGGATGAAAATTCTCAACTTTCTTTTCCTGGGTAATGGCATCGTCAAAGTCAAATGAATAAATAAAGCAAGTAAGCATGTGGTTATTTCAGAACTAGGAAGTGCCTACAATTGCCTACACTCCCTGCCCCGCTCGTCACACCTGAGAGTGGTTATGGCGTTTTCTGACCGAATATTCGTCAGTAAGCGAAGAACACACCGCGAGAAGCCCTGACACGGACAGAGCTACACACCCGGACCCGCTTATATTCACGCTAATACTGACTTTGGAACATAGT
The DNA here is from genome assembly GCA_004794575.1 of Lanistes nyassanus. Lineage (NCBI taxonomy): Eukaryota > Metazoa > Mollusca > Gastropoda > Architaenioglossa > Ampullariidae > Lanistes > Lanistes nyassanus. Next base: position 12,397 of record SMGT01004715.1, read on the forward strand.
GTCACTGTCTTATTTCATATTCACATTAAGTCCCAGTATGACAATGGCACTGACATTCATACTCACTTTCAAAGTTACAGCGAGTGTAATACTGAAGGCGTCATTGAAACACTGAAAATTTTATTGACATTTTCTGCAGACTATAACAACAATGTGTGAAATTGCTAGACAACCCGGTGCAACTAAAACCACCACGTTATGAACAAGAACAGCGGTTGCTTGTTGTAGCGACGCATGTTTATTTTTATTGTCCTACATTTCTGTGGCCAGTTCTGGGAAATAAACGGTCTTGTATAAATCATGCGTTTCGCTTCACGTCCTGTTGATTCCCAACACAGCACCACGAGTTACTCAACCAGGTAGTTAAAATCTCTCCTCAACCAATGGCAATGCTGTCAATTTACCCCTCCCCCGCCCTAATCCACCCCACCGCCCCAACAATCCAATTCCTTGCTTGCAATTTTCTTTGCTTTGGAATTTCAACATTGTGGGCGAAAAAAGTGCTTACGCCATTTCATGAGAAAGAAAGTGGGAAAACCTGTCCCACGAGCCACAAGCGAACGAGTCAGCCGGTTGGAGGTTTGGAGGGAGCATGACACAGATATCCGAAAAATACCAGCTGACTGTGAGCTCATTTCGATCCCCAAGCAACTGCCACTTTCCCGCTCGTTCTGTCAGTGGAACAAAACGTGGGAACGCACACACTCTCAGGAAAACAGAAACACAACACGAACACGCAGTTCTGTAATAACTTGTATTTATCTAGCCGACATCTATCTTCTTTTTGGTACACTTCACGTCTTCTTTATCTTGTGACTGAGAGAATAAAGAAAATGTTTTCCTCTGTTTTTGTTGTTGTTGTTTTGTATTGTTTTGTTGTTTTTTTTTTGGGGGGGGAAGGTTGCACCGTAAATCTTGCATGTAGAAAGCAGTTAACTGATATCAGTGATCAGGCGTGGATTTTTGTATCACACACACACACACACACGCACGCACGCACGCACGCACGCACGCACGCACGCACGCACGCACGCACGCACGCACACACGCACACACACACACACACATTCGCCGTTCTGTATTATCTTCGACGTTGAAGTGCAAGCGTTACAATGATGGCTGGAAGAGAAATAATCATGCATAGCTATAAAAATGAAACATGAGTATTGTCCCATTGGAAAGATTTTTCCGTTCTTGTCGCCCCTTTCTTTCCTTCCTTTCTGTCCTGTCTTCACCATCGTTGTCATCAGGATTCAATGTCCTGCGACGTTCTCTTAGACGAAGTCAAGGCGAAAATTGAGATCTCAACAAATTAAGTTGGACTAGATTTCTTTTCTCTCTCTCTCTCTCTCTCTGTCTTTTCTTAGAGTCTCTTTGTACTGGACCGACAGGTACATGAAATGGCACTCAGAAAATAACGAAAGCAAGACACTGTAACGGTGTTTAGTTTTCTAAATTTAATTTAAAGAGGGTATTTTATTACCAGCAGCACGAGAACCCGATTTCTAGGCCTAAGAATTCACAAGAGTTGTAAAGAATGACCTTACAACACCTGCTGACGCCTTCGGGACAACGGTTATTATTCGTCAGACACTGAGCTTGAAAAAGCGCAGAAAAACTTGAGCCAATCAAAATACAGTCTTACGTAAACTATGCAAAACCCTTAGGGTCACAGATGAAAACGTTGCAGTTTCCTGAAAGATCTTTACTGCCTATACCCCACCCCACCCCACCCCACCCCTACCCCTAGCCCCCACCCTAACCCCACCCATTACCCTTCCCCTAAACCCACCCTCTTCCCGAAACATCCCAATCTCCCTCCCTTTTCCCCGCCCCCGGGCAGACCTGCGAAATATAGCTCGCCATTTGATTGGCTCCGCTTTTTACACATCCTAAATAGAGCTCGTCATTTGATTGGCTCCAGGGAATGAGACACTTCTCGTGCTGACTAGCGCTGCTCCAGCTTCTTAAAGGGAGATAACGCCATCGGTCGTCTGTCGCGGGCAGTGAACATGAGAGAAGATAATGAGCGATTGCTAGAGAAACAGCTCGAGGTGCTAGAAAAGTAATGAAATAATACATTTTTTTAACCGCGTTAGGCAAACATCAAAGAATTGGAGAATAAGATTTAGTTTTTCAGCAAGTTTATTAGCAAAAGAATGAAATCGTTCAGCTTTTTCAACAGGTTCGGCACACAACAAACAATTAGAGGAATATGTTGAGTTTATCACCAAGGAATGAAATCGAACAACGTTTTTCACCTTAGGCACACAACAAAAAATGAGAGAAATGAGTTTATCAAGAAAGAAATAAAATTGTACAACCTTTCTTTCATCTCAATGGGAACACAACACAGAATTAGAGAAATGTGTATATCAGGAATTTTATCAGAAAAGGAATGAAACTTTTTTTCACCCATTAGGCACACAACTATACATTAAATGTGTCACACCTGAAATCTTGGTTGCCTTTGGTAACAGAGGAGCCAGCAACTGGGTTTTGTTTCCTGTGAGACCGCACTTGACAAATACGTTAAAGGGTAATTACTCAATTTCTACGTACTCTTCATTTTCAGACAACTCCGAGCTCATGACACGCCTGCCATACCTGGGCGTGAGGTAATCTTCTGTGTGAATCTCACGGACACCTGTGTAACGCAGACGAAGCGCATTTCCTATAAAATGAGGATTTGATTGAGAGAATGATCAGTAGCAATCACAAACTTTTACTTTTCTACTCCTCCAGAGGGATCTGGAGCACTTATAACACAGGTCCATCTACTTATAACATAGGTCCATGTGGTTGTGTACACACAACCACGCGCAAAGAAACACACAGCATACACGACATTGAACATGGACAGTTGATAACATGCACATCCTAAAGACCAGTCTGAGACTCTTCACAAAATTCTGTTTCAGTTTCCACCTAAATTAACAGACCTTCCTTTTCTGTCAGAGGAAGGCGTGGCAGCTCCTTTAAGATGTTCGAGATAGTCGAACAGCGAGGCAGAGTCTAAACATCTGTGGATTTCTTTGAAATTACTCCAGAAGAATAGTCCGCCCCCACTCACACAGACACACACATCGCCCACTGGACGGTCACACAGTGCGCACGTACCTGAAGGTTGAACAGCTGGAGCTGGAATACACTGGATCGCGATGTTGTCACCGACCCCCACCGCCATACTGTCAGCGCCTCGAGTTGCTGCCGCGAGTCCCAGCCGGCGGTCTCTAGAACGACTCACCCACCTGTAAAGTCAACGTACGCGCCTGGGTATTGTATTCAGAGCCAAGATTTCTGCACGTGAGGATTGGCAGGAAAGCTAAGTAGTGACGGCCAGTCGCGTGGACATAATTTTGGGAGCCATGCCCTTCAGTATACAGGCCTGAATAATAACTTTGAGTCATGACTGTTGACGCCAACTTCATTTTAGCAGAGACGTAATTTAACGAGATCTTTGTGACTATAGGCTCAGGACGGCTGTCAGGGATTGATATAACAATACGCGTGCCATCTATAGGTAACAGAGATGCTAGTTAGGTGTACTGTTAGAGTACAGTTTGGGAGAGGACACTGGACATATGACAGGTCTGGGAACTAAACTTAACATAGAGCAGGACAGACACTAGGGAGGCCAGACACATCATTTTTAGCCGCCCAGCACTCAGTTAACCATAAACACAGAAGCCATAGTCCCAAACATGCACTGTCCACGAGGGCCAGAGAGTGCGCATAGTCCAATCACAATCACACGTGCAGATCGTGGGAATCCGAAATTTAGCACTTAGGTTAGTTACATAAAATCTGGTGGAAGTAGACGATAGACAGAGGGAGCGACATAACGCTACAATAATGGTGCCGTGACCATTCAGGATGGACATAACGCTACATTGATTCATAGAACAATCGATCGACTGACTGACTGACTGACTGACTGACTGACTGACTGACTGACTGACTGACTGACTGACTGACTGACTGACTGACTGACTGACTGACTGACTGACTGACTGACTGACTGACTCATTCATTTTCACAATGCACTTTCATATGTAGCACCACTTACAATCCGATCACAACAACGCACTGTCCACGAGGGCCACAGAGTTCGCATATGGCAATCACAATCACACGTGCAGATCGTGGGAATCCGACTCTCTACACTTAGGTTAGTTACATAAACTCTGGTGGGAGTAGACGATAGAGGGACCGACTGATGAAGGTATCTAGGTCGACGAATGGCGGGATAGAAAGATGAGATTTAGTCGTCTTTCTGGTGCACGTGAACCCGTCCGGTGTTTCTCGCTCGAAACAACGCTACAATAATGGTGCCGTTACCATTCAGAACGGACATAACGCTACATTGATTCATTGAACACTCGATCGTCTGGTCGTCTGGCTGACTAACTGACTGACTAATTGATAATTAATTAATTAATAATTAATTAGCAATTAATCATTAATTAATTATTAATTAATTATTAATTAATTATTAAGTAATTATTAATTTTATTAATTAATTATTAATTAATTATTAATTTATTTCATTCATTCATTCATTTTTACAATGCTTTTTTATATGCAACACCACTTACAAAACTGCCGCAATAATGATTCCGATAACAACCAAGCCGGCCAGAACAGATCCTGTGAGTGGAAAAACCAGTTTTGTGATGTCGGAGGACGCAGCTACAGCTGCAAGGAACATGCATTACGGGGAGTTTAGGTTCAGGTACTTTGAAAGGGTGTGTGAGTCATATCACATCCATAAATGTATATACCGCGACTGACAATTCTGCTACGGGCACAGCCCTCTCAGACCAAAACACTTGGACCTACTTGAAAGGTTAATCATAGAAAATGGAATGCCACATCATAACTTTTTATTTCAGGAGCCACTCTACATGCTTATTGCTGTTTTAAACTAGAAGAATTACTCTTTTGTAGAGCAGTGCTAGGTTTGATGCCCCTCCCCTCCTCCCCCCAATAAAGTTAAAAGAAGCTCCAATAGTCTTTAAGAAATGTACACCAGCAACACCCACCCACTGTGGTCGGAGTTTTAGCTTCTTCCGTTGGGTCGCTGCTGTAGGATTCTGAAATGCAACAAGTTACAAATGTAAAAGAAGCTTGTCCATCCACCTTCATCCCTCAAACAGTTATTATTGATCATAACAACAGGTATCGCACAACAGCTCTTTGTCGCAGTTATAATCACTGTACAGCAAACTGCAGACAATGAACTGTGTGTGTGTTAGGGAGAGAGAGAGAGAGAGAGAGAGAGTGTGTGAGAGAGAGCGAGCGAGAGGGGGGAGAGGAGACATTCGCACGTACACATGCACACACATGCGCACATACAAGCGCGTGCGCGAGTACTCACACAGGCACGCACGCATCTTCGCACGCGACCACACATTTTCAGATACAACCATGTGCCAGGACTGTCGAAAACATCGGAAAGTCTTTGCCTCAGTCAACCTGGAACTGTCAGCTACTCCCCCCATGAAATCAAGCAGAAGAAAAACGAGCGAGAAAGAAACCCCTTTACTATCTTTCTCTCTTTTAACCAGTGGCATGATAATTTCCCACCTGTTGGAATAAATGAGATTTCAATCTTTTTTTAATTTGACTTCAATCCACACTCCCCCAACAGATGGGTGCATATGTCTGGTTACACGTCAGTTCGTGTACTTGCAGAAGAAACATCGTCTGATCAATAATTGATGGAGGGGGGGGGCAGGGGAGGTTTGCTTAGCGTTATCCTAATAAACTTTTGTCATCCATAAAATTGTGTGATCGAGGAACCATGGGAATGAAGCTTCCAAAGTATGTCTCTTCATTTCAAGAAAACGTCTGTCTTTGTAGAGAAACGTGTCACCATATTAATGTTCTCATTGTGACGTGGCGGGCCGTACCTTGACTTACTGGACTCGACTTCTCCAGAATTAGAGAACAAACTTTTATGGTGATCTCGTAAATGTAGATGTAATTGAGCAATCGTCACCAAAACCTTTACTGCAACAGGTCAATGGTTTCTACACCAGAGGGTGACGACGCTATGAAATAATGATAATAACTAGAGAAATCTACCGAGGGAAAAGATTCTCATACTCTGACACGTTCGCTCAGTCTCACACAGGGAAAACACTTCTTGCTCAAGAGCCCCCACCCTCTAAAACACACAACTGCAGCGAACCGTTTTTCAACATATATTTCAAACACTAACTGTCTCGACAACATCAAATATATCTACAGATTATTTACAAAGAATCACCTTGCTCGTGTCTAGGGTAAGAGGCTGCCTGATTACGTCATAGAACGCGGTATCAGACAAAGAAGATAATCAAACTCCAGAGGGGAAATCAAACTGCAAAACGGCCTATGATCCCGCTCGATACACCACTACAGTAAGTGACAGACAACAGAGCTCCTACTCTCGTCACTACTTATGCAACTATTTCTGCAATACACAATTCTAAAGCTATTCCTCCATACACAAATACAGT
>SMGT01004718.1:10909-27705 GCA_004794575.1 Lanistes nyassanus
TTCCTCTACTCTCCTTCCTTTCAGCAACTCCGTGTCAGCGAATCTACTCCTTGTAACATTTCTGCTTCTGACTTACCTGCTTACCTTCTCCCCTTCTCTCTCCAACGTGTCAACGACTAACTTAGACCTCCTCGATGGCGATGCAACCCTCACATACCAGCGTGATGTCGCTAATCGTCTTCCATGCACCTTCACTTACAAATCCTCTTCCTCTACTCCTTCCTTTCAGCAACTCCGTGTCAACGAATCTACTCCTCGAAACTTTTCTTCTTCTGACTCTCAATCTTCCTTCTCCCCTCCTCTCTCCAACGTGTCAACAACGACTAACTCAGACCTCCTTGATGGCGATGCAAACCCACTTTGCGTTAATGGTCTTGCATGCACCTTCACTTACAAACCCTCTTCCTCTCACTACTCTCCTTTCTTTGAACACCGTGTCACCAAATCAACTCATTGTAACTTTTCTGCTTCTGACTCTCAATCTTACCTTCTCCGCTTCTCTCAACGACTAACCCAGACCACCTTGATGGCGATGCAACCCCCACATTCCAGCGCGATGTCTACCATGCACCTTCGCTCACAATTCCACTTCCTCTCACTACTCTAGTTCATTTTCGCGTTTCCAACGCTTCAACGACTATCCCAGAGCTCCTCCATGGAGATGCAACCCTCACATACAAGTGTGATGACGTTAATGGTATTGCATGCACATTTTCTTACAAATCCTCTTCCTCTCACTACTCTCGTTTCTTTCAGCACCAACGCTTCAACGACTAATTCAGACCTCCTCGATGGCGATACAATCCTCACATAACCAGCGTCATGTCGTTAATCGTCTTGCATGCACCTTCCTCTCACAACTCTCCATTCTTTCAGCACATCCGTGTCAGCGAATCTACTACTGTTACTTTTGTTCTTCTGACTTTTACCTTCTGACCATCTCCCCTTCTCCAACCTGTCAAAGACTAACCCAGACCTCCTTGATGGCGATGCAACCCTCCCATACTGGCATGATGTCTTGCATGCAATTTCACTTGTAATTTCACTCCAACGAATCAACGACTAACTCAGATCTCTTTGATGGCGATGCAACCCTCACATAGCAGCGTGATGTCGATAATCGTCTTGCATGCACCTTCTTTTACAAACCCTCTTCCTCTCACTACTCTCGTTTCTTTGAATACCTCCGTGTCAGCGAATCTACTCCTCGTAACTTTTCTTCTTCTGACTCTCAATTTTACCTTATCCCCTTCTTTCTCCAACGTTTCAGCGACTAACCCAGATCTCCTAGATGGCGATGCAACCCTCACCCTCACATACCAGCGCGATGTCTTGCATGCACCTTCAATTACAATTCCTCTTCCTCTCACTGCTCTCCTTCCTTTCCGCGCCTCCAACGCTTCAACGACTAACCCAGACCTCCTCGATGCGATGCAACCCTCACATACTGGCGCGATGTCGTTAATCGTCTTGCATGCACCTTAACTTTCAAATCCTCTTCCTCTCACTACTCTCCTTTCTTTCAGCACCTACGTGTCAGCGAATCTACTCCTCGTAACTTTTCTTCTTCTGACTATCAATCTTACTTTCTCCCCTTCTCTCTCCAACGTGTCAACGACTAACCCAGACCTCCTTGATGGCGATGCAACCCTCACCTTCCCGCGTGATGTCTGACATGCACCTTCACTAAAAAACACTCTTCCTCTCACTACTCTCCTTTCTTAATGCCTAACTAAGGATGCCCAAAGATAACTAAAGAAGGCAGTTTCAGACCTTGACAACTACCAACGCTTTTGCCTCTTTGTTTATTTGATACGAGTCTGCAGTTACTTGCATAAATGGAACAGTTCAATCTAAAGTAATCCAAAGTTACAAAAAGTGAATGAAATCGAAATTTTTCCGTGTTTGACCCTCATTTCTTGCCCTAGATAATAAATAATAAATAAATAAAATGTGGATTTTTAACGCGCGAAAACACATTTTATGCACAATTCGCGTGGACGAGGGACACAGACTCTCTAGTGAAAACAATGAAACAACGGAACACTGACCAACCGGTTGGGAAACAGATCGTCCTTCAGTCACAGATAGGTGTAAAAGTTCAACTTGCGGAAAAGAAAAGTTTTCAAGTTTCGTTTAAAAGTCAGTAGTGATTGGGAGTGTCGAATGTTGTGGGGAAGTGAGTTCCATTGGGTGGTTGCCGAGAAGGTGAAAATGCGCTGTCCATATGTTTTTGTCCTGATGCGGGGTACTGAGAGAATGCAATCGTAGATTGTAAGTAGATCTGAAAAGTAGATGGGGCATGCACCGGTCAAAAAATTGTAACAGAGAGCCAGTACAGAGTGCGAAGTAGTGGTGTAGCATGGTCTGTTTTGCGCGCTTTCAGTACTACAAGGCGAGCGGCCGAGTTTTAAAGTTTCTGTAGCTTCTGTAGAAGTTACAAAGGACAGCCGGCTAGCAAGGAATTGCAGTAGTCAACTTTAGTCTGTTGTGAACCATCCATGCTTTGACACTGGATATGCATGTTTGCATGGTCATGATGCTGGCATGTACATCGGCTGGCAGACAAGAACTGTATAATTGGGTGTCGTCTGCATAGGACTGGGTGGAGACCATGTGAGCATGAATGAGTGAAGAAAGTGGTTTGATGTATAGGATGAAAAGGATAGGGCCGAGGACAGATCCCTGAGGGACTCCGAGAGACAATGCTGATAGGGGTGACAATTGGTCACCGACAAGTATAGACTGAGTTCTACCAGAGGGGTAGGACTGGAACCACGCCAGCGCCGGCCCACAGATGCCGTATACATCATGGTGACGATTGAGGAGGAAGGTATTGGGTGTCGTCTGCATAGGACTGGGTTTAAAATGTATACGAATCATTTATACTTAAATTGATTTTCTGGTTTCACTGACAAGCAATTGAAGCAGATGCTCGAACGCTCAGCCATCAGGAAGAAAATCCCCCCTCCCCCCCCCAAGCATCATCGCACATGCACTGGTTCGCTTTCATGCAGTATAGAGTCTGAAGCGGCAAGGACAGACAGATCTACGCGACTGCCGTAGAGAAAGCCCTAGCCAATCTCGAAAGCTGACATCGCCCAGAAGACTTAAGTTGAGAGTCATTGAATCAGACCGAAATGGAGGTGCCTTTTATTTCTTCGACGCATACCATACTGAATTTTTTCTGCAGTCCACATTTTGTCTCATTCAAATGGACACTTTAATATGTGTCGTCTAACTATGAGCGCTTAATTTTGTGTGGCATGGGGATTGGTCAACCGTGAAGTTGCAGAATGAGGAACAGCGATGTAATGTAGGACAGCTGACAGCGAGACACGTCTTTAGTGTAACGTGTGCCTGGTACACTTCATTTGCACTGAAAGGCTGAGATAGTATCGAATTGGTGTCAAGACGGAAGGTACGTCAAACCACTGCATGCTAGTTTTGTAACGCATGTTACCATTTACGATTTCAGAATAATGTGATTGGTGACAATACTGTGTCGTTATAAAAAAATATGTGTACCAACTCAAGAGTAGTGCATCTTATGTGTGTGGCTGAACGACCTGCGTTTGATGGACACTGTAGGTCGTTATCGAACTGTGGGCATGAAGTTGGTGATATTCTACGTGTATGTCGATGAAAACGTATTTGTGGTAATACAGTGTAAATATTGTAACCGAAAGCCTAAGGCTGCGACTGCTCGCAAAGAATTTGTATCGTCCACTTAATTTGATTTTTGTAGAACGGCAATGGTCACGTCAGGAAAAGCGTAAAGGACGAGCACCACAGAACGTATAATGTGTTTCAACAAGCCTTTAGAAAATAAGCAGAATACAATGAGAGTATCCTCAAAGATGCATGCAATAGCAAAGAATCACTTATTCTGGTATAAAACAAGAAATTGTACCAGATTTTGTATCAAGAGGCGCTCTCAACAGTACGGGGAATGAGGATGAGTTAGGCAGAAGATATTTTGCATATGTGTAAGAGATTGTCACAGTCCATTATATGCAGATTTTCCAAATAAATTGGCATTCATCCCATTAGATTTCAAATGTAAAAGATAATGTGAATTTTTGTTTATTATATTTTATTAAGAATCCAATATCATGTCATTGTCTACATAAAACTTTGCTTTCACTAAACAATGAATCAAATTCTCCTTCCTCTAAAATATGTCAAATCGCAGACCTTGTAACTTCGGCTACAGACGTTTTAACATTGTTCGACAAATGTCAGAATGAAACTAGTGAACTTACAAAATAGCTCATCTGAATTTCCCTTACTATTTCGACATAAAAATTCAGACCAATCATTTAATGTTTGCTCATTATACAAGTCTTAACAATGCTACCCACTTTTTTTCCAAAACCACCCTCACAGCAATGTCTCTGCAGACGTCATGGCACGACGCACCATGGGAAACACTATGATTTAAATAAAAACAATTCTCGTTGATTACGACTTGCTTGAGATGATCACGCCTTTTACGCAAATGATTTCTGAAGGAAAAGAAATACATCATGTAAATTACTAGAAGATGAGATCTAGCACGTATAATAAAGATATTGAGGATCCGAAACCACCATAACGATCCAACATAACGAAATGATCAGGACTTTACCAACAAATTCGCATACTATATGAGATTAGCAATGAGATTACTTTGAGATAGCTCCGAAAAATCTTGTTGTTAATTAAGGGAAGGAAGTTTCTGAGCGTTAAACTACCCTGTTACATTATTGTTTGATTTACCATCAGTTAAAGTTGCATTCGTCCTCAACAACAGCAACTACTTCCTGACTGGATTTGAGCCAATTTGTGACAGCACAGAGGTCAGCAGCTGTGGGTTGCCTTTTAGATTTTGGAGCAGGGTGTTAAGGGCATTTTGCACAGTCTGTGAGGTAGCCTTCCCTGTGTTTGTCTGTGTAGTCAAAAATTAATAGCATAATCCTTAAAAAGTGAAGAGTAATGTTGCACCTCTCCAATGAGAGTGGGAACATATTTTCAAAGGGGAGACTCAAATTTGTCTAGCGGAAGGTCACTAAATCTTAAGAAATACAACAATCTTTCGAATCCACAAAAGAATCCTACTTTGGAGTATCTAGAGGTGATATAATGCATACCTGTCCTCCTGAGACCTGATTAGTGCTTTGTGTGTCAACGCCTGGCACTGGAAAAAAAGACTGAAATCTGCAATAGAAATTTTCAAAAACTGACAGGAGACAGAAAGATATTTACAATGACTAAAAGGTAACGGAAAAGCAATTAGTATACCATCTCAATAAGGGACGTGTAATGATATTTTGAAATCCAAAAAAATGCAATCGACTAGACAAATTTCAAGCATGAAAGTTAACAGGAGTAGTGAGGGTGATACGTTGAAGGAACTTAAAGGAAGAAAAGTAGTGAGGAACAGGAATTGTGAGCGAAGGTGCAGCAAGACAATTAATGACATCACGCTGGCATGTGAGGGTTGCAGGTCTGCGTTAGTCGTTGACACGTTGGAGAGATGTGGAGAAGGTAAGATTCAGTCAGAAGAAGAACAGTTACAAGTAGATTCGCTGACGGGGAGCGTTCCATCGCCATCGCTGAGGTTTGGGTTAGTCGATGAAACTTTGGAAAGAGAAAGGGAGAACGTAAGTCAGAAGAAGAAAAGTTACAAGTAGAGTTGTTGAGGGCGGTGCTGAAACAAAGGAGAGTAGTGACAGGAAGAGTATTTGTAAGTGAAGGTGCATGCAAGACGATTAACGACATCAAGCTGGTATGTGAGGGTTGCATCGCCATCGACGAGGTCTAGGTCAGGCGTTGAAGCGTGGAGGCGCGGAAAGGAAAAAGAGTAGTGACAGGAAGTGGAATTATAAGTAAAGGTAAAGGTAAAGCCATCGAGGAGGTCTGGGTTAGTCGCTCAAACTTTGGAGGTGCTGTAAGAAAGCAGAGTAGTGAGAGGAAGAGGAATTGTAGATTCGCTGACACGGATGTACTAAAAGAAACGAGAGTAGTGGGAGGAAGAGGAACTGTAAGTGAAGGTGCATGCAAGACATCATGCAGGTATGTGAGGGTTGCATCGCCATCGAGGAGGTCTGGGTTAATGGTTGAAACGTTGGAGGTGCTGAAAGAAAGGAGAGTCGTGAGAGGAAGAGGCTTTGTAAGTGAAGGTGCATGCAAGATGATTAACATCATGCTGGTATGTGAGGGTTACATCGCCATCGAGGAGGTCTCGGTTAGTCGTTGAAAGAAAAGAGAGTAGTGAGAGTTTGTAAGTGAAGGTGCTAGACGATGGACGACATCACGCTGGTATGTTAGGGTTGCATCGCCCTCAAGGAACTCTGGGCTAGCCGTTGGCATTTTGGAGAAAGAAGGGGAGATGTTAAGATTCAGAATCAGAAGGAAAGTAACAAGGAGTAGATTTGCTGACAGTGGTGCTGAAAGAAAGGAGAGTAGTGAGTGGAAGAAGAATTATGAGCGATGGTTCATGCAAGACATTGCGCTGGAATGTGGGGATGCATCGTCATCAAGGAGCTCTGAGTCGTTGTTGACACGCTGGGGAGAGAAGGGGAGAAGGAAGATTCAGAGTCAGAAGATGAAAAGTTACATGGAGTAGATTCGCTGACACGGAGGTGCTGAAAGAAAGGAGAGTAGTGAGAGGAAGAGGATTTGTAAGTGAAGATGCATCGTGCTCGTATGTGAGGGTTGCATCGCCATCGAGGAGGTCTGGGTTGGTCGTGAAGCGTTGGAGGCGAGGAAATGAAATAGAGTAGTGAGAGAAGGAGGAACTGTAAGTGAAGGTACATGCAAGACATCACGCTGGTATGTGAAACTGCATCGCCATCGAAGAGGTCTGGGTTAGTCGTTGTAACGTTGGAGGTGCTGAAAGAGAGTAGTGAGAGGAAGAGGAATTGTAATTGAAGGTGCATGCAAGACATGGCGCTGGTATTTGAGGGTTGGATTGCCATCAAGGAGGTCTGAGTTAGTCGTTGACACGTTGGAGAGAGAAGGGGAGAAGGTAAGATTGAGAGTCAGGAGAAGGATAGTTACAAGGAGTACATTCGCTGACACGGTTGTGCTGAAAGAAACGAGAGTAGTGGGAGGAAGAGGAACTGTAAGTGAAGGTGCAAGCAAGACATCGCACTGGAATGTGGGTGAAAGGAGAGGAAGAGGAATGGTAAGTGAAGGTGCATCGCGATTGTATGTGAGGGTTGCATCGCCATCGAGGAGGTCTGGGTTGGTCGTGAAGCGTTGGAGGCGAGGAAATGAAATAGAGTAGTGAGAGAAGGAGGAACTGTAAGTGAAGGTACATGCAAGACATCACCCTGGTATGTGAAACTGCATCGCCATCGAAGAGGTCTGGGTTAGTCGTTGTAACGTTGCAGGTGCTGAAAGAGAGTAGTGAGAGGAAGAGGAATTGTAAGTGAAGGTGCATGCAAGACATGGCGCTGGTATTTGAGGGTTGGATTGTCATCAAGGAGGTCTGAGTTAGTCGTTGACACGTTGGAGAGATAAGGGGAGAAGGTAAGATTGAGATTCAGGATAAGGAAAGTTAACAGAAGTAGATTCCGTGACACGGATGTGCTGAAAGAAAGGAGAATAGTGGGAGGAAGAGGAACTGTAAGTGAAGGTGCATGCAAGACCTCATGCAGGTATGTGAGGGTTGGATTGCCATCAAGGAGGTCTGAGTTAGTCGTTGACACGTTGGAGAGAGAAGGGGAGAAGGTAAGATTGAGAGTCAGGAGAAGGAACATTACAAGGAGTACATCCGCTGACACGGATGTGCTGAAAGAAACGAGAGTAGTGGGAGGAAGAGGAACTGTAAGTGAAGGTGCATGCAAGACATCACCCTGGTATGTCAAAGTTGCTTCTCCATCGAAGAGGTCTGGGTTAGTCGTTGAAACGTTGGAAGTGCTGAAAGAAAGGTAAGATTGAGAGTCAGGAGAAGAAAAATTACAAGGAGTACATCCGCTGACACGGATGTGCTGAAAGAAACGAGAGTAGTGGGAGGAAGAGGAACTGTAAGTGAAGGTGCATGCAAGACATCATGCAGGTATGTGAGGGTTGGATTGCCATCAAGGAGGTCTGAGTTAGTCGTTGACACGTTGGAGAGAGAAGGGGAGAAGGTAAGATTGAGAGTCAGGAGAAGGAAAATTACAAGGAGTACATCCGCTGACACGGATGTGCTGAAAGAAACGAGAGTAGTGGGAGGAAGAGGAACTGTAAGTGAAGGTGCATGCAAGACCTCATGCAGGTATGTGAGGGTTGCATCGCCATCGAGGAGGTCTGGGTTAGTCGCTCAAACGTTGGAGGTGCTGTAAGAAAGGAAAATAGTGAGAGGAAGAGGAATTGTAAGTGAAGGTGCATCGCGATTGTGTCAAGGAGGTCTGGCTTAATCGTAAAGCTTTGGAGGCGCGGAAATAAAATAGAGTAGTGAGAGAAGGCGGAACTGTAAGTGAAGGTACATGCAAGACATCACCCTGGTATGTCAAAGTTGCATCGCCATCGAAGAGGTCTAGGTTAGTCGTTGAAACGTTGGAGGTGCTGAAAGAAAGGAGAGTAGTGAGAGGAAGAGGAATTGTAAGTGAAGGTGCATGCAAGACATCATGCAGGTATGTGAGGGTTGCATCGCCATCGAGGAGGTCTGGGTTAGTCGTAAAGCGTTGGAGGCGCGGAAATGAAATAGAGTAGTGAGAGAAGACGGAACTATTAGTGAAGGTACATGCAAGACATCACCATGGTATGTGAAAGTTGCTTCTCCATCGAAGAGGTCTGGGTTAGTCGTTGAAACGTTGGAGGTGCTGAAAGAAAGGAGAGTAGTGAGAGGAAGAGGAATTGTAAGTGAAGGTGCATGCAAGACATCGTGCTGGTATGTGAGGGTTGGATTGCCATCAAGGAGGTCTGAGTTAGTCGTTGACACGTTGGAGAGAGAAGGGGAGAAGGTAAGATTGAGCGTCAGGAGAAGGAAAGTTACAAGGAATAGATTCGCTGACACGGATGTGCTGAAAGAAACGAGAGTAGTGGGAGGAAGAGGAACTGTAAGTGAAATGCATGCAAGACCTCATGCAGGTATGTGAGGGTTGCATCGCCATCGAGGTCTGGGTTAGTCGCTCAAACGTTGGAGGTGCTGTAAGAAAGGAGTTAGTGAAAGGAAGAGGAATTGTAAGTGAAGGTGCATCGCGATTGTATGTGAGGGTTGCATCGCCATCAAGGAGGTCTGGCTTAATCGTAAAGCGTTGGAGGCGCGGAAATGAAATAGAGTAGTGAGAGAAGACGGAACTGTAAGTGAAGGTACATGCAAGACATCACCCTGGTATGTGAAACTTGCATCGCCATCGAAGAGGTCTAGGTTAGTCGAAACGTTGGAGGTGCTGTAAGAAAGGAGAATAGTGAGAGGAAGAGGAATTGAAAATGAAGGTGCATCGCGATTGTGTCAAGGAGGTCTGGCTTAATCGTAAAGCGTTGGAGGCGCGGAAATGAAATAGAGTAGTGAGAGAAGACGGAACTGTAAGTGAAGGTACATGCAAGACATCACCCTGGTATGTGAAAGTTGCATCGCCATCGAAGAGGCCTAGGTTAGTCGTTGAAACGTTGGACTTGCTAAAAGAAAGGAGAGTAGTGAGAGGAAGAGGAATTGTAAGCGAAAGTGCATGCAAGACATCGCGCTGGTATGTGAGGGTTGGATTGCCATCAAGGAGGTCTGAGTTAGTCGTTTACACGTTGGAGAGAGAAGGGGAGAAGGTAAGATTGAGAGTCAGGAGAAGGAAAGTTAACAGAAGTAGATTCGCTGACACGGATGAGCTGAAAGAAACGTGAGTAGTGGGAGGAAGAGGAACTGTAAGTGAAGGGGCATGCCAGACATCATGCAGGTATGTGAGGGTTGCATCGCCATCGAGGAGGTCTGGGTTAGTCGTAAAGCGTTGGAGGCGCGGAAATAGAATAGTGAGAGAAGACGGAACTGTTAGTGAAGGTACATGCAAGACATCACCCTGGTATGTGAAAGTTGCATCTCCATCGAAGAGGTCTGGGTTAGTCGTTGAAACGTTGGATGTGCTGAAAGAAAGGAGAGTAGTGAGAGGAAGAGGAATTGTAAGTGAAGGTGAATGCAAGATATCGCGCTGGTATGTGAGGGTTGGATTGCCATCAAGGAGGTCTGAGTTATTCGTTGACACGTTGGAGAGAGAAGGGGAGAAGGTAAGATTGAGAGTCAGGAGAAGGATAATTAACAGAAGTAGATTCGCAGACACGGATGTGCTGAAAGAAACGAGAATAGTGGGAGGAAGAGGAATTGTAAGTGAAGGTGGATGCAAGACATCATGCAGGTATGCGAGGGTTGCATCGCCATCGAGGAGGTCTGGGTTAGTCGTTGAAACGTAGGTGGTGAAAGTGAGAGTTTGTAAGTGAAGGTGCTTGCAAGACGATGAACGACATCACGCTGGTATGTTAGGGTTGCATCGCCCTCAAGGAACTCTGGGCTAGCCGTTGGCATTTTGGAGAAAGAAGGGGAGTTAAGATTCAGAATCAGAAGGAAAGTTACAAGGAGTAGATTTGCTGACACGGTGGTGCTGAAAGAAAGGATAGTAGTGAGAGGAAGAAGAGTTGTGAGCGAGGGTTCACGCAAGACATCGCGCTGGAATTTGGGGATGCATCGTCATCAAGGTCTGAGTTAGTCGTGTCAACCCTGGAGAGAGAAGGGGAGAAGGAAGATTCAGAGTCAGAAGAAGAAAAGTTACCTTCAGTAGATTCGCTGACACGGAGGTGCTGAAAGAAAGGAGAGTAGTGAGAGGAAGATGCATCGCGCTCGAATGTTAGGGTTGCATCGCCATCGAGGTCTGGATTAGTCGTGAAGCGTTGGAGGCGCGGAAATGAAATAGACTAGTGGGAGGAAGAGGAATTCTAAGTGAAGACATTAAGCTGGTATGTGAAAGTTGCATCGCCATCGAGGAGGTCTGGCTTAGTCGTTGAAACGTTGGACGTGCTGAAAGAAAAGAGTAGTGAGGGGAAGAGGAATTGTAAGTGAAGGTGCAAGCAAGACATCGCGCTGGATGCATCGTCATCAAGGAGGTCTGAGGTAGTCGGTGTTGACACGCTGGTGAGAGAAGGGTAGAAGAAAGATTCAGAGTCAGAAGAAGAAAAGTTACAAGGAGTAGATTTGCTGACAGGGAGGTGCTGAAAGAAAGGAGAGTAGTGAGAGGAAGAGGATTTGTAAGTGAAGATGCATGCAAGACAATTAACGGCATCACGCTTGTATGTGGTAGTTGCTTCGCCATCGAAGAGGTCTGGGTTAGTCGTTAAAGCGTTGGAGGCGTGGAAAAGGAGAGTAGCGAGGAAGAGGAATTGTGAGCGGAGAGGAATTGTGAGCGGAGAGGAATTGTGAGCGGAGAGGAATTGTGAGCGGAGAGGAATTGTGAGCGGAGAGGAATTGTGAGCGGAGAGGAATTGTGAGCGGAGAGGAATTGTAAGTGAAGGTGCATGCAAGACATCGCTGGTATGTGAAAGTTGCATCGCCATCGAAGAGGTCTGGGTTAGTCGTTGAACGTGCTGAAAGAGGAGAGTAGTTAGAGGAAGAGGATGCATGCAAGGTGCATGCAAGACATCGCGCTGGTATGTGGGGTTGCATCGCCATAAGCGAGGTCTGGGTTAGTCGTTGAAACGTTGGAGAGAGAAGGGGAAAAGGTAAGATTGAGAGTCAGAAGAAGAAAAGTTACAAGCAGTAGATTCGCTGACACGAAAAAGGTGCTGATAAAAAGGAGTAGTGAGAGGAAGAGGATTTGTAAATGAAGGTGCATGCAAGACATCGCGCTGGTATGTGGGGGTTACATCGCCATCAAAGAGGTCTGAGTTAGTCGTTGACACGCTGGAGAGAGAAGGGGAGAAGGTAAAAAGGTAAAAGTCAGAAGAAGAAAAGATACAAGGAGTAGATTCGCTGACACGGTACTGAAAGACAGGAGAGTACTGAGAGGAAGAGGATTTGTAAGTGAATGTGCATGCAAGACATCTCGCTGGTATGTGAGGGTTGCATCGGCATCGAGGTGGTCTTGGTTAGTCGTTCAAACGTTGGAGTCGCGGAAAAGAATATAGTGAGAGGAAGAGGAATTGTAAGCGAAGGTGCATGCAAGACGTTTAGCGACATCGCGATGGTCTGAGTGTTGCATCGCCATTGCGGAGTTCTGGTGTAGTCCCCGACACGTTGGATTTGATATTTTTGTACATATCTTGTACCATGTTTAACATTTTCCCACTATCACCTGCAGAACGAAGTATTTCCCAAAGGATATTAGGGTCGATTGTATCGAATGCTTTTTGAAATCGACAAAACATTTGTCAACAAATACTTTTGATAATAGATCAGAGTACGAAAAGTTGAATGGTCACTTCGTAAGCCACTCCGTTCGTCAACGATTTGACCGTTATCTTTCGGCGACAAAGAAGGCACCCACAAACATACACCGTTATCTCTAAATATTAACGTTCGGAATTCTAAATGGAGGGAGCGGAACAAAAGCGATTTCCTATAGTAAAAATATGGAAAACCGTGTCTCAATTAACGACAGATCCCCTACACTTAATCATTGTGTCTCCACATGTGCAATGGCACTGCGCGATTAGTGACGGTTTTCTGTTCCAGAATGGTCGTTGTCATTAGTTCTGGAACATACAGTCATTAATCGCGCGTTGCAATTGCACGTGTGGGCACAATGAATATGTGTAGAAAATGTTATACGTTTTCTCAAACAAGCATGCGAGCTGCATGATAATTTTGAACCATGTGCATTTAGAGATTTGTTAATGTTTTGAAATCCAACATGTTTAGGATAGTATTTAATTTAATGGACTGCTAATTTTAAAAATGTTTATTGCGCGACAAAGCATGGGCAGCGCTTTATGCTGTACGTCGAACAAGTTGCTGTTGATTTGAGAAGGAAAGTGCTTCCACCTCGCGGCGATGTCGCACTGAAGGGGCGGGTATAGGAGATTGGTGGGGAAAGGGAAGGGGTCTGCGGTTTGGTGTCCTGCACTGGTGGTGGCTATGTGTGGTCCCGCTGGCTGGCTTCTCTCCTGGTGCACTGATGATGACTTGAGTAGCTGGAATGGAGTTTTCGCTGGTCAGACCTACCGCCGCAGCATCCCATCATTTTTTTTTATATCTACCGCTAAGGTGCTGTGTTATATTAGTTTACTTTGATATAGTCTGATTCGATTTTTACTGTTTTACTAAACCTCTGTCCCATAGCTTATTTGCTGTTTTTAGCTGGTTAATTCCCATTTGATTTGTTAACTATCTGCATTGTCAGTTTCGTTATATGTTGCAGGGCTAAGAGAAGATATTAGGTTTACTACTAGATTAAGATTTTGCATAGCATTTTGTAGCTCATCTTTCCTGACTGTTTAGGCTACATTCTAGCAGAACATGTAGTGTACTAAATCCGTCTCCACAACTACAGGTTACTGGGTCTTTACAGTCAAGGTGGTATTGTCTATTTAGTCTCATTCTGGCTATCCTACTTTGGTTGGATCTGTTGGAATGGAACAATACTAGTTAGTTACCTGGTAGTTCTAATTCTCTCCTGGTGCCTTTGGCTTCCTTTTTATACTTTTCTTCCCACTGTATTTTAGTTGCTGATTTGAGGGCTATTTTTCTCTCCTCTGCTGAAACGGGTACGTTTATTTGGATGACGTTAGTGGTTGGGTTGTCTTTTATTGCCATTTTAGCTAGCGGATCTGCTTCCTCGTTTCCTTTTATTCATACGTGTGATGGCACCCAGAAAGTTTATTTGGATTCCTATGTTATGGAGCCTATTTAACAAGGTTAGAATTTCATACATTATATCCATTCTTTGTGAAGGCTGGTTTTGAAGAGCCTGAAGTGCTGACAGGGAGTCAGAGACAACTAGGAAGGATTTTTACGTCGAACGCCTTTTATGAGTGACGATTTATTTGAGGGGGAATGACTAATGGTCTAAGGTAGGGAACTCTTACATTCGAAAGCTCCATTTCTTTATGAGTTACTTCCCTTACACTGTTTACACCGGTTTCCGCCCACAATTCCAAGCGAATGAAAAATGGCTCTGAAGTTCGTATCCCCGTCACTTGAGAAATGCTAGATTAACTTTTTAAATGACACACTGATGAGGTAAATTACATTTTTTGCAAATTTACTATG
Organism: Lanistes nyassanus; assembly: GCA_004794575.1. Taxonomy (NCBI): domain Eukaryota; kingdom Metazoa; phylum Mollusca; class Gastropoda; order Architaenioglossa; family Ampullariidae; genus Lanistes; species Lanistes nyassanus. Next base: position 25,068 of record SMGT01004718.1, read on the forward strand.
ATCAAGTGGACGAAGACAAGAGTATTTGTGCCTGAAGGACCCAAGAGTGTTTATGAAGAGAAAAACGAGCGAGCACATGGAGTAAAACAGTATGGAACTTTTTGATTAAAGTTCAGTTGTGTTGCCATCAAAGGATTTATAAATTACGGAATAAGGTCCAAAAACCAAAGTAAGACATCCCCATGAGTTTTCTGTTATTGCTGTTTGCAACCAAGTTTAAATAACTTTCTATTGTTTGGGGGGTTTTAATGAATTTTTGAAAATGGCTAAAAAAAAAAACGCGTCACGAGCTAGGGAGGCCTGCGGCTACAAGGTGTTCATAAGACGCCGCATGAACGGCGGCGCGGACATAGCATCAGCAGTGGGGTGTGTGTGTGTGTGTGGGGGGGTATTTGCTGCTTAACGTCCAGCCGCGAACTATATACATATCAGGAAGGGCATCAGCAGTGGGCCACAGTGCCTATCCGAAATTTCAGACAAGCTGTTATTTACGTGGAATGGCTAATGGTCCAAGGTAAAGAACTCTTCAAATTCGAAAGCTGAATTATTTCTGAGTTGCTTCCCTTACATTGTGTTTAGACCAGTTGCCGACCACAATTTCAAACGAGTGAAACATGTCTGAAGTGCGTATTCAAATTACACACTGATGAGAAAAATGACTTTTACAAATTTCCTATGGAAGTGGATGAAGACAGTGTTTGAGCAAGCACATGATGTAAACAGCATCGAAAAGTCATGAGGACTTTTTGATTAAACTTCAGTTGTGTTGCTATTACAGAACAAGGGCCAAGAAACAAAGACGAGTTTTCCTTGTCTATTGATGTTTGCAACCAAGTTTAAACAACTTGTCTATTTTTAAAATGGGCGGGGTTAAGATTTTTTTTTAGAAAAGGGTGAAACGCTGCATCAATATGGCACCACGTCCCAGAGGCCTGCGGTGGCATTGTGTTTAAGAATCCCTTCTTCAGTCTATTATTCATAAGAGATCAGCTTTTCTGTTTACCTGACTTTTGGTCAAAAGTAATGTATATCATTATAAAGAGCTTTAAAATACAAGCAAAATGACAAAATTTATTAAAATAGAAAAATTTATAACTCCTTAATTTTTGGCCTTTCATTTAATTTAGTCATGCTTTTTTTACATGGGGATCTTAAGGAAAATTGTGTCCAGCAACTGAGTTTGTGAGCATTAAACGTTCATAACTTCTACAGATGTTCACCAATATTTAAAAATGAGATATCAATGGAAAACTTAAGCTCTCAGCAATACAATGGAAGTAATGTTAATTTTACTGATTTATTTTTTGTAAAGTTACACACTTAAGTGTGCATGAAAAATAAGATAAGCTGTACACCGAGTACTAGAAGACTAAATATTTAAACACTTTACATGATACTTAATTTAACCAATGAAAATAAGGTTCAGTGCATTTATTTATATTATTTGCAACTGAAACACAGATACTAATTCTGTTAACCACAAATACAAATTTCTTAACTAAATTTGAGTTTCTTTAGCAATACTTACCATGACCCAAAATGCTAATTCTCAAGTTAGCGAACCCTAACCCCACCTTCCAAACAAAATTTTTTGGTTACAAACGCTGGTAAGGCCCCTCCACGCATGCGCATTCGAGTGCCTCACCCCATGTGATGCACTGACTGGACAATTCAAACTGACTTTCACAAGCCCAAAAAACAGAACAGGGGGGAGGAGGGTGGGCTTATGAGGGGTCATGGTAAGTATTGCTAAAGAAACTCAAATTTAGTTAAGAAATTTGTATTTTCTTGTCACAATACTGTACCATGACCCAGAATGCTGACAAGCACAAAAAGGTGGTGGGTGAGAAAAAACTAAAAACACCAGGGTTAGGAGGTGGTGCGCCAGAGGTGCTGGGTGACCACAGCAGCACCCACCCCAAAGCGCCCATCCTCTCCAGAGGCTGAAATGTCCCGAAGATAAAAATTTATAAACGGGTCTTCAGACCTCCAATAGGCGGCTGCTAACAGGTCTCTTAATGAAGTGGACTGTGACGCAGCAAGAGAAGCAGCCCAGGTAGATAGGTATTTGGGCTTAACGCCGTGTCAGCAACTAAGGCTATATCACGGCGGGGTAGAAAAATGAAAACCAGCGGTAACAGAGAAAGGAGGGTAAGGGAGAGTGAACAGAACGGATCACTCAATAAAACCGAAAGCTTAACTCTTTGGATCCGGCGTTGATAGTATACTATCAACGCCCTATTATACCCTTCAGCCCGCGTTGCTTGTATACGATCAACGGATTTAAACATTTGCAGCGACGCATTTAACGGTGCAAGGGAGGTAAACTTTATATCATTGTAAAGCTCTATCATCGCCTTCCCCTGCACTGTCTACATGAGTTTCGGAAAAAGTTTGGGCTTGCCAAACGAGATTTAAGTGTAGTGGGGGCTGGCCAGGTCTGCTTCCGTTGTTCAAAATGGCTACACGCAGGAAGAGGACCTTGCGTCTCTCCGCGGCCCTTAGCGTTTTGGAAGAGCTAAATGAAAGCGATGCCAGTAATGACAGTCACGAAAGTGTCAGACACAGATTTGGAAGACTGTCAGAGTCAAGAGTCTCGAGACACTGATTTGGAAGAGGAGAGTGGAAGCCAGAGACA
>SMGT01004719.1:0-13757 GCA_004794575.1 Lanistes nyassanus
TGCTACAGAAGTTACAGAAACTTCAAAACTCGGCCGCTCGCCTTGTCCTGAAAACGCACAAAACAGACCATGCCACACCTCTCCTTCGCACTCTGCACTGGCTCCCCATTCAGGCTCGCATCGACTACAAGTTGTCTACTCTCTGTTTCAATTTTTTCACCGGTGCATGCCCCAGCTACTTTTCAGAACTTCTTACAATCTACACTCCAGTGAGACAGCTCCGCTCCTCTTCCGACGATCGCATCCTCTCAGTACCCCGCATCAGGACAAAAACATACGGACAGCGCATGTTCACCTTCTCGGCATCCACCCAATGGAACTCACTTCCCCACAACATTCGCCACTCCCCATCACTACTGACTTTCAAACGTAACTTAAAAACTTTTCTTTTCCGCACGTACCTTGACTGACGTCGCGACTGCTTGTCTGCATTAACCTACAACTTCCTCTATTATGATACTTTTCCACCCATCTGTGACTGAAGGACGATCTATATCCCAACCTGTGTTTGGTTCATCTCTCCCTCTGTGTGTTTGCTGCGTTCATCTCTCCCTCTTTGTGTGTGTGTGTGTGTTTCGTTGTTTTCACTGAGTATGTGCCTCGTCCGCGCGAAGTGTGCATGAAATGTGTTCTCGGGCGTTACAAATCCACATTTATTTATTATTTATTTACATATGTGTGACAAAAACGTGTTGTCAAATACATTTCGGCGACTCATAAGTAACGTTACCATGTGTGAGGATAATTACACATTCCGAATCGATCTCCTGGAATCAGTTACATGAGAGTTTGTACAGTTCATACATAACGGGTTAAGTAAAATAAACAGAACGGACAGGTCTTGCAGTCACTCTTATGATTGGAAATACAGATTCGAACGCTCATCCCGTGCAACCCAGAAACATTTTTTGCTTACAATTATGGAATATTTTATCACAAGCTGGCGGTGGAGCGAACAATATCGCATATCTTCTGAATCACTTGAAATGTCATATTTTACAGGAACTAACTAAAGTCCTGTTTTCGTCATTCATAGTTTCCTTTGTACAAACCTCTAAAACACATGCCCTTGATGATAGTATTGGTATTTCAAGAGCTGATCAATCGTGATTGAATAAATATATCCAGGCGGGTATTCAAGTCTTATCTCAATTATTTATTTTGATTTGCACAATCGCAGTAGATCCCTTCCTCGTTCACTAGTTCGCCTTAACGTCCTTTGGTAATATCTTAGTGCATGCCGAAACGACTGTGGCGTGGTTTTCTCCCCTTGTTTTAAATCAAGACAGCTAAAAATAACAACTGACTCATCGGATCTGCAAAAAATAATCTCACCTTCGTGCGCTTCTTACCGTTTAAGGTGTGTGCGTGCGCGCGCGTGTGTGTGTGTGTGTGTGTGCGTGTGTGTGTGTGTGAATGAAAGGAACAAGAAACTATGTTTACAGAGCACCTCCTATTTAGATTATAATAGTATCCAGTTTTGACACAAATCGCAGTATCCCACAATACTGTGAAAAACACACACATAGAAATGAGAAAACTTTTCTTTAATTTGATGAGAATTAAGGACATATGTTTTAAGGTGGAAGGTGTGGCTACAACACATAGTTGACTTGCGCTTGAGTTCTAGTTCGATCGAACCTGGAAAACGCTTGTTGCAGATTTAGGTTGCCAGCTGACCTACCGGGTGAACAGCGAAGCGAGATCTATCTCCCACTCGAGTGTTGTCTTAGTGTCTACAGCCGACATGAGGCCAAGGAATTGAAAGTGACAATGCAAAGAGTTATAAATTTGAACCAAACAACTTTTAAACGAATTAGTCGCACCGCTGTACCTGTGGTGCTCGCGTGTGTGCTGTCATGCTTATGTGCTTGCATGTGACAATACCTGCGTGCGAGTGTGGGGGCTAGGGTGTATGTGTGTATACACCATTACAATCTTGGGGGCGCGTACATGCGCGTGCCTTATGAGACGAATAGAAGCTTTTGTAAACAAGTTTTTTTCATAGGTAGCACAAACGTATTATGTACGAACATTCTAACTTTTTTCAACTTTCATAATTTTGTCAATGTAGAAAGTAGGTTTATTTTTAAAAAATCTCAATATTTATCTTTTACGTGTGCTATTATCTCAGAATTTCTAAACTGCTAAATATAAGTCTTATTTCTTAGTGAAGGAGCATTTTTATTTAATTTTTTGTTAGTCGAGGGCGGAATATAATTAAATGTAATCGCAGTAATCCTACTTACATTTAGCTGCTGGTGTTTGCCCAGGTGTTACAATAAGTTTGCCATGCCCTTGGGAGGTGACATCTGACGGGAAACATTCAACTCATTGGTGGCAGTTGAAGGAACAATCATGTCAGTTCGGCTAACTTCCTCGTTTTATCTGCACTATAAAACCGATAGCTCTCGATAAGAAATCACTTTCTGGATGAGCTCCGCATCGAAATGCTTCGTGAAGCAGCCAGGCACCTGGGACCGTGTACGCACACTTCGTATTTTATTAGGTTTTTAAACTAGTTCTTTTGACAAGCTTTCTAAGAATTTCGGCAAAAGAAAATATTTTTCCTGACAATGTAATCGAAGGCTGCTCTCCTATTGTTTTATCCACATTTGGACATTTATCCAGTTCTCTTATAAAATTGAATGTTTTACATGTACTTATGCAACTTTTCGTTTCCACACCTCGGCCAACCCTTCTCCCTAGTTTGCTAATTTGTGCTTGTTTTCTTTTAATGATTTGTAAAGAAGAAATGCTTTATTGAAAAGACTCATCGTGACTGTGTGAATAATCAACATTCGACCAGTTATATTTCGACATGTCCGACTGTTATAAACCTTCCTTAGTTCTACAGAATACCCTTTTCATTCTGTTTCTATTGTTTGGTCTTTTTATTTCCTTTTCTGTTTGTGTGCCTGTGTTGGTCTTTTAACTGTTTTTTTCTTTCTTTCCGTGTACCATCTTTTGTTTAAAGCAAACATTTCAAACACATTTCTATATATTCAGTGGTCTTGCTTCCCCAGTTATTTTTCAAAATAGCCCCCCCCTCCCCACTGAAAGACACTCCTAGTAAAAAAAAATTGTTCTTCACAGGTACAACATGGCAGCGACTTGCGACTATCGTAGCTGTTGTGCTTGTGTTCACGCCATATACTGCAACGGAACAAGGTAAGTAACTTCGATAAAAGGTACATTTTTTTGCCTTTTCTGTAATTTACAGGTAATCTTTTAACATTTATAAGATTTCAATTAATAATCCGCATCATTTAACACCTTGGTATAAAACAGTAGATGTTAAGTTTTACTTGTTTACCTAATGTTATTATTTTCCATGCTAGATCCTTAAAAAACAGATTCTTTTATTTTAGAATGATAAACAGTACACGTGATATAGGGAAATTGTATATAGCATAGCACTCACTCATTCCCCAATTCACTCACTCACTCACCCACCCACCCGCTCGTTCGCTCACTCACATTTTAAATACTGTCCTGCGCATACAAGCAAAGTGTGATGTTACTTTTCATATCCCCACTTTTAAGTAGCATTGGTTTGTTTTGTGTTGTTGTATCGTTTTGTTTTCTTTCGCTTCGCTTTAATCTACCCGTTTCCAAGGAACCACTCTGCCGCTGTCACACTAAACGTCGTCTAAAGGGCACATATATTAAGACAACTACTGCTATGTTCCAACGATTTTGATTTTCTTTTATGTCAAAGAGCAATTTCCAATGAAGAACGAACCAACCATTTGTAATAAGGTTCTTGTTACAATTGATTATATTTAACAGTGCCTTGAAGCCAGTTTATCATTTGCTAATATATACCAAATTCGCAAACACCTTGCAAACACCCATCGATTCTCGCCAGAAAGTTTGCATACAAATGGCCAAACGTGGCTGTCGAGAACTTGGATGTACTTCTCGGAGTCCATAATCAGATAATGATAATGTCGTCTACGAAGTCCAAAGAGCCTATGGCAATGCATGAGATGCAACCTCATATCATAAGATTGAGGGTTCTCGTCGGTCGGATTTGCCACAGTTCACCAAGGCGTCTCCACTCTTTTATATGTCGTTGTATCCTCGCAGAATAACCATCATCTCGTCAGAAACAATCCTTCCAGTTGTTTATCGTCCAATGAAGTTTAGATCTGCAGAACCGCATTCTGCGTCTGCGTTTGATCTAAAAAAAATGACAGTAGGTTTACTCACAGTCCTCATACGGTATTCCAGACAGTGCAAGGTTCTGCGACTTGTTCGTTTGGAAAACACTGTGGATGCCTATCTTCCGTGGTTAAAGGTTACTTTGATAACGCCTAAAGTTTGCCGTCTATCGTTCCTTAGTCCTTACAGTTCTGGACAGATTTCTTTCATGACAGGCACTCGGTTTGGCAGATCTGGAACAATTTTCCTCGCATCCCGTTTCACAAATTCGCTTCAGGTGTCTGAAAATACAAGTGTTACTTTTCCAGACCATTTCTGCAATTTTTCGAGCACTTTGGTCTAGTTTATCCATAGAATTAATAACAATTTTCTTATTTGGGGCCAGCTGTTTCTTCCCACACGCCACCTTTGTTGTCACTTTGACCAGTTGTCAGCTTGTGATTGTCTTCTTCAAAACGACTGTAAAATGAGAGTTATTCCCCTTAAACCACAGAGCCGTGTGGCGAAAGTACGAATATATTAATAAACAACAAACGAGGACCGAGCGCTTAAATTGTCCAGTTATCACTCCAACAGGAAGTACTTAAAAGTTGAAACACTCAATGTAACCGTATGCAGACGCATGCGACCAAGGGAGCTTACCGTACCCAAACACGTAGCAAAGAGAGGGCCGAAAGAAAGGGACCTGGCAGATCCTAGATGTCAGCACTAGCTTAGTGAGCGGGCTGATTACGTTTACTAGGGATCCTCTGTACGCACACATTGTGTACCGAGGGTTAGCTGTTTGAAGACTAGCGTCGTTATAAAGAAAGGGTTGGCAGATTTTTTTTTTGAGAATCTGCAAGGTCGCTTTCTTTCGACCCTTTCTTCGCTACGTGTTTGGGTGCGATAAGCTCCCTTGGTCGCATGCGTCTGCATACGGTTACGTTGAGCGTTTCAGGTACTTCCTGTTGGAGTGATAATTTTACGAATATATTAGTAAAAGTACGAGTAATAACAGTTCTCTTCACGTCATCAGAGCGGCCCTTACTTCCTCAACACTTAGTCTTGATTTCTACGCATCTACTCCGAGACAAATTTCTGCATGTCTGTTTACAAGTTGGAGTTCTCAAGAAAGTCAGTTCATGGCTATTTTCTCATCCGGATTCTCAGATCCTCAATGGTCAACCCACGAAGCTCGGGACGACACAGTTCCATGGCCCATCTGGCCCCACACAGCTGGTAATGCTGCATCATAGTCTCTGACCGGCACAGCCGCATGCCGCAGCGAGGCTTTAACAAGCCCCCATCCTCAGTCCAACAACATCGTTTCTGGAGGGTAGATGGAGGAAGAAGACTCTGGCTGTAACTCGGGGCGGCATTTATATCTAGAAGCGGACATTCCTTCTAGAATCTTCCATCATTCCAACCTGTCCAGCACTGCCCATCCAGCACATTAAGACGCACTGGTCGCCCTGGTCTGCTATCTCTACCGACCCTCGGTCACGCGCCTTCCACCTGCCAATCGTTGGTGAGCAGCTTCTGGGTTTCTACTGAACAGACAGGTCTCTTACCTTGAGACCTACTGTCCGGCTCACTCTGCTGACTTAGCTCCTCCTTCCTTCCAGGTGAAGACTCGCAGAAATTAATGTACTTTGTCGGCCATTAAATTCCTCGGCCGACGCCCTCCGGCTCAGCGTACGGGCTATCAAGTCCGTGCTCGCTCACCTAGTTAGGCTATCAAGTCCCTGCTCAGTCACCTAGTTAGGCTATAATGTCCCTGCTCACTCACCTAGTTCGGCTCACTCGCTCTCCATCGATCTAGAGGGGGAGAGAGAGGGAAGTATAGGGTAAGGAGTGCATAATGTTACAACTTTATTCGGTGGTCCCAGGTCCAAACAGCTTATTCCAAGTTCCCCGAAAGAACGTTTTCGGAGACAGAAACTGGATCGAGCTCCGCTGCTACTGTTTTACTAAGAGAAAATAAGATTGTTATATATTTCAGTGTTTTCGCATCAATGCGATTCTTTTCATTCTGTCTTTCTCTCTATCTCTTAAACACACACATACACACACACACACACAGGAATCTGGGGCTTCCAAAGATATGATGTCGCCTAGAAAGTATACATGTTTGGCTGTAAGCTGTTTCTCAATAAGGGATCCAAACCCCAAAGAAAGTAGTATTTGAAAAATCTTGGTAGTTAACCATATGGGATATCGAAAATCCGCTGTGAAAAGTACTGGTTCTGTCTTTTCTGTATGCTGAACGAGAAACTATCCAAAAAGCCTACATTTTGTAGGACTATTTGAAAGAAAGTGCGAAGCGTACTTGTTTTTTTTTTTTCTCAGTGGAAGAACATTTTCGTGTTAATGGCTTTGGGTATGTGCGGTTCCAGTAAGGTGCTGGCAACAAGAACGTTCGTGAGAATTTTTCGACAACGCCTTGTCGATTCTTTTTTACAAAGCTAGCGTAGTTGTATATCTACAGGTCGAAGTTAGTTGTACTACAGTTTAAACGTTATGTGTAGCAAAAGTTGTATATAAGTATCTTTATTAAGGGTGCGGTGTTTTAGAGATGGATACATCAAGTTTAGATCTGGTATATCCAGTTCCGCTATAGAGATGATACATCCCCTAACCAGTTGGCCTGTGCTCGATGTAAAGCACCGATTGAAGACGAGGAATATACGCTATATGATTGAGCTGCATATAGCGACATCAGATCAAAAGTGAAATTGCTTAAATTTAGAACACCATACAAGCAAGGAAACGGTAACACCACGCATGTACTGGCAAACAACACAGAGACAATTGCTAAACACAGAGACAATTGTTAAACAAGTCGAACGGTATTTGTATCAGCGAAGAACTTAAGGAAGCCCTTAGTGTCAGCTATTATAATAGTAAATATGTGGCTTTTATTGTCTGTTTGTTTATTTTCTCTCTATTTATTGTAACTGTGGATAATTGCTGCATATTTCCTCTTGAAATAACCCAGAGGGTTTTCTTAATATAGTGTAAATGTCTCTCTTTCTTTTCCCCGTCTCTCTCTCTCTCTTTCTGCATGGGTGTGGCCTTGTGTGCGTGTGTGTGTGTGTGCGTTGGCCCTATGAGGTAACTATGTATATAGATATATTCCTCCCTCTATTACAGTCGACGTGCGACTTGTAGACGGATCCAATCCATATGAAGGGCGAGTGGAAATCTTCAAAGACGGAGTCTGGCTCAGTGTTTGCCGGTCATACGTCACATCCAGCTTTGGAAGTGTCGTCTGCCAAGAACTAAGTTATCCAGCGTAGGTATCGTGTGGCACTACATTTAAACAAACCCGCTGCTCGTAGTATTTATCTACATGCTCATCGGTGAACAGATATTACAAACTGTAAAATACAGAAAAGCTAACTTTTCACTGGCCAGTAATTTCAGTAGGGCTCTAGATCTCTATAATTTTAGTCTTCCATTATAAGATTAGAAAACTGTTGTGCAAGGAATTAATAAAATGTATTAATTTAATTAAGAAAACAATGTGTGTATTTGCTTGCGTATGTACGTGTGTATTTGCTTTGGTGTGTACCTCTCTGTGCGTTTGCATGTGTGTGTTGGGGGGGGGGGCGTGCTCGTGCGGGCCCACCCGTCATACGTATGTATTTGTTTGTGTGCGAACGTATGTTAAATGTCTAGGAATGGCGCTGTTATGTACTACGCCAACTCGTACGGCTCAGCGCCGGGAGAAATACTAAAAGAAAATATCAACTGCAACGGACAAACGTCGGTGTCAAACTGCGTGTTCACGCACCAACAACAGAACTGCGACCCTGTTTATACGCTGGGTCTCAGCTGTGACACAGGTCAGCTGAGTCATAGTGTCACCACTCTCTGTCACTAGTGTTCTCATTTGTGCGCGTGGATGTGCGCGTGCGTATGTGTGTGTACGTGTAGGAGAAAGAGTATATATTGTATACATATTTAGAGGGAGTCATATATCTAGCCTTGTACACACGCACACACACACGCACACACACGCGCGCACGCGCGCACGCACGCACAAACATATTTATATACACATATATTCTCTCTCTCTCTCTCACACACACACACACACACACACACACACACACACACACACACACACACACACACACACACACACACACACACACACACACAGAACTCCGTTCACTTTTCATGATACATATTGACTGGGACTGTTGAACGAATGGTCAGACAGACAGAATGACTGAGGGTTGTTTTCTCTTTATTGTAATTGTGGATGATTGCTGCATATACCCTCTTGAAATAAACAAGACTGACTGACTGACTGACTGACTGACTGACTGACTGACTGACTGACTGACTGACTGACTGACTGACTGACTGACTGACTCAAGCCCAAACCCAAACCAACCCATTCGCACCCATCCACCCACTCATTCATTCATTCATTCACTCGCTCAAAATTGTGTCATTGCAACAAGAACCTCAGTGCTTCAAATCCTAAGTGAAAGACACCTGACACACGCAGCGGCGGACCATCATGTCTGCTTCTGCCAATATTCCAGGTGTGTCCGAGGTCCAACCAGTTCGCCTTGTGAACGGCACGTCACAGTACGAAGGTCGCGTGGAGGTCTTCAAATCAGGCGTGTGGGGAACCGTCACAGACATCTACTACTACTCTGTCCGGCCCCTGTACAACACCATCGCCGCCAACATTGTCTGCAGAGCTTTGTTCGGCCCTAGGTACTGAAGGTTTCTTCTTAACACGAATCACTCTTCTGTTTTGTAATGTTCTAGAACACGTACGTTTTACGTGGCTCTGAAGGAAAAAAGCTGCTTTTGCTCATTGGCAGGAAGGCCGGTGGTAAGGTTTCTCTTTAACATCTATTTTTAATGTGCTGGAATGCATCTCTGAAAAAAGTTCTTTTGTACATTGGTAGGGAGTTTCGCTGTATTTGGGGAGACTGGTGGGGAGTGGGGGGGCTTTAAGAGGTATGTGGAATGGGCAATAGCATTGATACATTCCATGTATTAACCCCAAACAAAGTTCTATCATTACGACCAATTGCTGTCTCCGTGGTTGTGTACTACATTGGCTACGCGTACAGAACGTTTGACTTTGATATCATAATAACAATGAACCATAACGTCGTCAGTAACGAAAATTAAGCTCCTTGTTGTTGCCCTTTGCGGTTTATCGAGAATTTGAATAATGTTTGCACGTTGTATCTAGTTACGGTGGATCGGCAGTGGTAAGACAAGAAGCAGCTCTACGATTCGGAATTGCCAGAAGGCGAGCCATACAGATGACCAACATTCAATGTGAAGGAAACGAACAATTTCTCCATAACTGCACGTATTCCATACCAGGGACGTCTGAATCGCTGGAAGACAGTCTTGCAGTGGTCTGCAAACCAGGTACGATCTAGACACAGATGTTCTACCTGCCAGCACTTTTTAAAACCCCGTCTGATTAGAAGGCCTGTTCTAGAGGACATGTTCCGGGTTTGGCTTGCTTCGTATCTGCTCTTCAGGCCGTATTTTACGTGCACATATGCGTATGAACGGGACTACGATCGCTCATGCAAGCCAACTCTAAAGATGTTGGTCTAAGCCTGCCTTCCGTCTCAGCCAGCATAGACTAAAATGAATTGAGCAGGGGTGTGTACACTGCCTGAAAGGACAAAGGTCAACAAATGATGTAAATCGTAACTGAGACTTACGCTTGAATGTCTTACGCTTGATTGTGAAAGTGATGACAGGATCAACCTGTTCAACCGCGAATGTGTGTGTGTGGGTGCGTATGCGTGCGCGCGTGACTGCACGCACATGAGGGTATATTCGCATGGTCGTAGGCGTGCGTGTGTTTAAATTCATGCGTGTTCTTGTGTGCATGTATGACTGTTCGTGCATGCATGGGTGTAAGGGTATATATATATATCGAATGTAACCTTCGTGCATGTTCAAAGTCTGGGAGAGGGGGGGGGGGGTTGGACCTGAAAATGCCACCTCTTCTCAAGGTACCTACTTGCGCAAGAAACAGTTCACTAGTGCTAAAGCACGGTCACAATGTTTTCCCCTCAGTTCTTTTTCTTGTAATGCTTTATAAATGTCTTTACGTCTTCTTATTTAAATAACATTTATGTTTCTTTATATGCTTTTATTTATGTTTTTCGTATTTCATTTTTTTCCAGTTTGAATTTTTGCTTGTAATTTTTAGCTTCAATGTGCGGTTTGAACTTTATTGTGTGGATACGTTTCTTTTACAGTAATTTCTTTTTTTTTCCTACGTCTGTTTTTATTTTCAGTATTAACGACTAAATAATGTGTTTATTTGTGTCGAATTTGTGTGGGCACGTCTTTAAGCGCTTACAGCAAACATTTAGTTTGGTTTCGCTCTTTATCAAATAAATTATTAAATTACTATTATGAGTACTTGCAACCAATGTATACAAGCCTGAAATATTGTGTAGTTATCGAGGCTTTTTAAAAACAATAAACGGTGATTAGAAATACGATTTATATACGTGAGTTTTCTATCTTCTAAATAAAGTTCCGAATGGCTGCAACGGGTACATTGCGGCCCCAAGCGGTACAGTCCAATCTCCGGGATTCACAGTGGGTGAGGTGTACAGCAATAACACAGACTGTGTGTGGAAGATTGTCAACAAGGCTGGGAAGATTCAACTGACTTTCACCAACATTCAAGTCAATGCTACACTTAACACGGCATTGAACAAACTCCAGGTGTGTTTATGAGTTTAGACACATGACGCCGTGCAATTGTCGATGATTTAACTCATGCCCTTAGAGGATGTTTTATTTTATATGTACGCACCTGCCTGAGAGATCAGTTATCTCTGTGTAACCATTAAGTATGCCTTGTTTGTAGTTACATATCTAAAGGTGTATACTATAATGTGCACCTGTCAATGTGACTACACAAGGCAACAATTTTTTTTAATCATCGAAGACCACAGCAAATTTTTATACATCAGTCTTTCGTGCTGATTTTAGCTCTGTTTTCATTGTTTACCAGTCACATCAACATTTAGAGTATGGGTAATATTAGTTTACAGATTGCTTCCGTGTAGTTTTTTATACTAAAACATAAGCACTAGTAAATATCATTTGTCAATAAATTCATTATAAAGTCAAATAGGCAAACAGTGGCATAGATATATGAAGCGGTGTCAAGTCAGTTTTTTCAAAAACGCTTGGAGTGAGACTGTCTTGTGTCTGGATTGTCACCATCCAATAGTAGTCCGCCATCATACTCTTATTCCAAAAACCTCGGTACAGATGTTCCATTGACTGAATGTCCTGGTGAACACGTTCTCTTTGCTCGTCACTGACCATACCGAGATGTTCTAGAAAGAACTCTAGATGCGAGTGCAAAACGTTTATTTTCGATGACATGCAACATCAAAGTTTCTGATGCGCACCGAGCAGATTCTGAACTCCTTCCTTGTACGCAGGAGACTTATGGCTACCCAGAAAGTTTTCGCAGAACTACTTGATTGCCTTCCAAGCTTCCACCTATCCTACTGAGAGAGATTGTTTAAAACCTTCCTAGTCCCTATAAATATCTCTTCTTTCGTTTTTGCAGCGCTTATGTTTGGAAACTTGAAGCTGGTTCTTCGGGGCTCGCAGGTATCTCTTGGCTGCTACACGACATAATGTTCTGCAGTAGCTCTGCTATCCAAGACGCAGTATTTGGTGCCAGTATTTTGCTATCCAAGAGGCATAGGAAACAGCAGTATTTGGTGAATCCTCCTTGCATTCCCATCAACATGCTGATGGCCTTGAGATCCCCACTTATGTTCCACTGGTGTTTTATACCGGAATGTTTCAAGCGATATCTTCATGCTGTCATAAGACTCCCTCAAATGAACAGAATAGGCTATCGGTATACTTGATTTGGAATTTCTATTATGGAGCAGGACTGCCTTAAAACTTCTTTGTGCGGAATCCATAAAGAGACGCCATTCAGATGGAACATACTCTTGTGACAAACAGTTGAAGAGTCCATTAATGTTGTGACAGTAGCACAAGGAGCCATCATCAGTGAAGAACGTTGCCAAGTTAAGATTTCGTGTTCTGTAGGTAGTGAGATACATTAGCACCTATTGCAAGTAAGTACTTCTAATCAAGCCTTGAAGCAAGAAGCTCTGCTTTGTCTTTTGATAGATTTAGATCACGAACGGGATCGTTGAGCTCTTCTTCATCAGCCAAGTACTCGGGGTTGGATGTTTCTGGACTCTAACCAGCTGCATTTCTTCACCACATTCCTCATCGCCTTCTACAGAAGCAAACCCATCATGTAGTGGTACATGAACAGATAATGAATCATCACGAGGAACAAGTCTTATTGCAGAATCCAGGCTGGGATATATAATGTTGTGCTTAGTTTTAGCTGCGAATCCACTAGTGTTCAAGGGACAAAAGTAGTAGACATTGAGATGGTCTCGCGGTTCCCTCCACACCATCAGAATCGCAAATGGCATCGCTGTCATTCAGCCACCACTGCTCGAAAAAATTGCATTTTGGAAGTCAAGAATACACGATAAAATCCGTCTAAAATCTAAAGCTCTACACATTATTGTCACAACAAAACCTTTATGTGAAATACGTGTTACGGGTAGGTCGGAATCCAATTTTTTATTGGATTACGTAGATTGATAATGTCATGTTTGAACAAGTTAGGGATTCATGACCAAAGCAATGTGTTTCACTTGATAACCTTTACAGGGCCTTACTTTCTGGTAAACTATTGAAGATGCTTGCTCTGGGAGGCAATCTTGAGACTCGTTATACTTGTCAGCTTAGAATTTAATGAAACACTTTACTTCCTACCATAATACAAGACGGATTTGTTTATCAGTGAGAGAATCTTGCTGTCTACTCTAGGTCCTAAACAGCGATGCTTATAGCCCCCTAGCCTCCATACAGAGACCCACTACAGTAGGAACCCTTGTATCTTCGGGAAATTCCCTCTACCTGTGGCTGACGGCTCAGGCTGGCACGACAGGCATTCAGTATTCAGCTTCTTGGGGTGAGTTCGTGTTGTAAAATTAAGGTCTATGCTTTAAAAGTTCCGCAGAAAATTCTTCGAGGAGTTAAGATTTTTTCCAGTGCATCAGCACAACAAATTACTGCTGTAACAAAGACTTAATTTATGTATTTGCAAAGTTTCTAATCATTTCTTACTTTAGCCCAAAACAGACAAAGCACATCAAAACAAAATATGCAAATAGTCTACTGATAATACTTGAAAGCATTGTACACAATTGTCACGTGTTGGGGTCTGGTGGGTCAAGGAGATTGCACCATAGATTCCAGGTGTGAACCATCCTCGACTCTCCGGCCCTAATTAAGGTCTAGTATCCCTTGTTCAGGCCGCCACCTAGCAGCTAACGTCATCACCAGCCCAGGTGCGGTCCCTGTTCACACAGGCTGACGGGGGGGGGGTGCTGGCCCTAGAAGCTAGGGGCAAGGTGTTGCTTACCCTAGGGCACAGCTAGAGAGCGACTAGTGCAGGTGTCAGGCTGGCCAGGGGGGCGTTAGTTGTTCAGGGAAGATTACGTAGCTGGAGAAAACTAGCGACGCGTAGT
>SMGT01004720.1:7684-18691 GCA_004794575.1 Lanistes nyassanus
TCGAAAGAAAGGAACTTGGCAGATCCTCATAAAAGATCTGCCATCCCTTTCTTTATAACGGCGCTATTCTTCACACAGCTAACCCTCGGTGCACAACGTGTGCATACAGAGAATCCATGTTAATGAAGTCAGCCCGCTCACTAAGCGTGTGTTGACAGCCAGGATTCAACGACGAACACAACATAGGACAAATACATGAAATCCTCAAAGTGCAACTTATAATTAATAAGGAACAAATGAGGACAGAGCGCTTAAATTATCGAAAGATAACTCCAACAAAGATACTGGCAGCGCTCACACATAGCCGTATGCAGACGCCTGTGCCCAAAGGGAGCTTACTGTACCTAAACACGTAGCAAAGAGAGGCTCGAAAGAAAGGAACTTGGCAGATCCTCATAAAAGATCTGCCATCCCTTTCTTTATAACGGCGCTATTCTTCACACAGCTAACCCTCGGTACACAATGTGTGCATACAGAGAATCCCTATTAAATGTAATCGGCCCGCTCACTAAGCGAGTGCTGACAACTAGGATCCAAGACAAACACAACATAGGACAATTACCTGAAATCCTCAAGGTGCAAATTATAATTGTTCTTTATTAAAAATAATGTAATCGGCTTGCTTGCCCCTGTGCAGTGCCCGGAGGTGGAACCAGAGATTAGTCTGCACCTTCGGATCTGCTCAAAATGCAGAGAATATCTAGTGAAACGACAAGTGGAGCAGGCAGCTTGTGATGAGGAACCAGTTGAAGTAGACATGTTAACAGAACTAACTTTACTTCACGTGAGGCTTTCTACTGCCGAGTCCAGCGTCAATTCACAGCTGCGGAAGGTGTGAAACTACTTTCAGAGTTGTATTTACAACTGTATTCCTCACCTATCTGTTTTTAAAGATGCCGTTTTATGTCTTTTTTAAATGTAAACTTTGAGTGTAAATTTAGTGCAACTTTTATTCCTTTTACAATTGTGGACTATATGCCTTTTTCTTACCCGATGGAGACATACACAGCTTGACTGCCCAACGTTGGTTAGCGTCAAGACGAGGGCGGCAACTGCCACCTCCTAGCGCATAGCCACCACTGAGCTCCTCCTGTGTTACTCCACCGGGTAGGAAAAAGGCATGTAGTGCACAATTCTAAAACTACTAAAGCTAATCTTAATTTAGGAAAAGTTACCTTTTTGATGACTTAAATTCTGCACCAAATTAATATTATTTTCATTAAAACTAAGAACAGAGGGAGATTCCATAAATTATAACAACATTTTGCAGGAATAATATTGTTTCAGTTCTGCAGTTTTTATTGTAAGATTGTCTTTATGAACTTGGAACATGTGAGTGGGTGCACTGGCGTGTATGTGTACAATTGTAAGTGCATACATGAATTAGTACATGGGTATTAATGGTTTGTTCATATAAAATACTTATTTACTGGATGGCTATTATTGCTTGATTAATAAAGGTAATTTGACAGGACAGTTTTACCTCAAGTCTTTACAAAGAGTGTGATGTAATCTTTGGATCATCCTGATGCATGCCCCTTTTTTTTAAAACTAAGTGACCAGAATGTGGGAAGAATAAATTTTGCTTGACATGTGTCCTTGACAGTATCAAGAGATTGTGGATTCGCTTGAAGATAATTCACGCACATCTGGGAGTGGAGGATCATCCAGGAATTCTCAGAGCAACATGCGCACACTTGCCAAGGCCCAGGTAACTGCCAAAGGAGGTTCCATTATAATCCTTGCGAAACTGTTATTGCCAGTCCAAACACTCGATGATATTCGGAATACCACACTATTGCTTTACCTTTGGGTTGTTGCATATGCACAGGGGGATCTGACAGACTTCCTGGCTCAGCATGTTTTGGCTATCCAGCGTCTCAAGCGACTAGTTCCCAGAACTGATGCTCAGTCACGGCTCCTGAAGAACTACATCAAGGTTGGCTTGCGAATTGCCATCGTAATGTTATATTCTTCTCGTCTTTTACTACCTTTTCAGGTCACATCACTGCAAAGACTGTTTTGCGTGTGGGTGTGCATTCTCCTATAGGCATGTGTTTGCCTGCTTGTCCAGCATTATTGCTAAGTTTGTCAGAGGACTTGTGGTTTTACTGCATGTCTTATGGTATATGGTAGGACAAACATAATATCTCTTCATGAAAATATTGATCCATTTATATTTCACTGAGAAATAAAAGTATTTTCCATGCAGAAATTACTTTATTTGGCCTACACATGTTCAGCAGCCATGCACAGAAAGATGGATCTCAAAACAGCACAGAGCAGAAAGAGAAGAGGGGACAGAGAAAACGAGATGAGAGAGAAGAAAAAGAGAGAGAGAGCATGGTTAGAATTCTTCTGTTTATATATTTTGGATTGTTCTGGGTTTTGGGTGCATTGCCGTTAAGAAGCTCAGGTTTGCTGTGGTACTCGCTAGGCCAAATGTGACTTCTACTTGGAAAACATGTCAATTTTCCGGAGGATGAAAACAAAGTTGGGAGAATCATCCCCTCCTGAAGTGTTGGGATTCATTCAGAAGATCATGGACAAAAATGTAAGTATTTGCGTTTTGTCCAACTTCGAATTACAGATGAAAAATTATTAGGATCAGAACTGTGAGGATAAATAGTAAGAATCTGCAGTGCTTCATTGGAATGGTTAGAACTCGCTGTTTACACATGAATGTAGGTCACTGATCTGTGTATAAAATATGGAACTTTATTTCATAAGCAAAAAATGTAAATGTGATAGGAATGCATAGTAACAGAAGAGCTTAATGCATACAGTGACTGGGTTTTATTTTTCTGGACACGTTATCAATTGTCGGGTCAGATACTTGCAGATAAAACCTATAATTGATATTTGTAGTGTGTATGGTAGAGATGTGATTTCTCCCCTCAGTTCATGAAAAGCTGGTTATGATTTTTATTTTGAAAAGGGCAAAAGGAAATTAATATTTTGTTTTTGGTGCTACATTTTGACAGGCCATTGTGAGCACACATTTATATCTGCGGCAGCTTGTGTATGAGACAATTAACCTGTGTGACAAATACGAGCTCGATGATCCCGCACCCCAGCTGCTTGTCTCCCTTGAACAGGTATGAACTAGTAATAATGATGAGGAATAATAATGAGACTTATATAGTGTAGAATCCAAGCATTATGCAGGTTGTGCTGCGTTTTCTTTCACTTCAAAGTTATAAATTTTAACTGTGGTGCATATCCAAACATTTTACAATACCCATTGATTAGAAAAGCGAGCAGCATATCATGTCGAGAATGAGAAGCAATAAAACAATTGGCACAACATTAATTTGGGTAAAATCTGTTTAAAATTACAGAAGACATAGCAACCAATGCCAACAGTAAAACTGAAAACTAAAAAAAGAAATGTAAACCATTAACAATTTAAGATGGTATGGACTTGAGTACAAACACAATGAGCATTACAAGCTTGTCTGTTAATATCTTTTCTGTAAGTCTCTTGGATTCACCAACAAATTGTGCAGGTTTGTCTTGATTTTTGCAATTTCCTTCCCATGCTGCACTCTTAAGTCAATCTGTGTCCAACACCCCCCTCCCCAAAAAAACAAACAAAAACAGAAAGGCCCAAACACAAACAGCAGAAGAACCATGAGAGTTCTGTTATAAAACTAAAAGCATTTTGACAAAGAAGAAATATTATCCTGTTAAACCTGTACAGCAGAAGAAACCTGAGTTCTGCTGTAAAAGCATGTTGAGACAGAGGAAAGATCATCCTGTTAAACCTGAATGTTTGGTGTTTTATGCTGATTCAACAATTATGGCTGGATCGTGAGAAGCAGCCAGCCTTGTAAACAGATGCCATGCACAGAAGAAATTCCCTTAAATTTCAGCTGATATCTGAATGATTCTCTTGATTCTGTCTTAGCTAGCTAGTATGACACTTGTATGCCTGACAAACTACATGTAAATGTAGCAGATCAATTTTATTTGTATAATTTTGAAAAAATGGTAATACGACAAATTGTTTTCCTTTGAGGATGCTAAACTTTCTGATACGGATATTTTTTTTCAGGTGGTAGAGAAAGATGTGGCTGCAAATCTTTTGATGGAGGGTGAGGACATGAAAACCCATCTTGAACTTATGAAGGAGATGATTCGCATACAGATAAAGGTAATGAAAGTCATCACCGATAAGTTCTCTAAAAACCATAGAATGAATTCAGATTTTTAACATATCGCCTATGTATTATGTCTAAATTGTTTCATAAACAAAGACTGTAGGATTCTGGTCTTGATATTAATGTATTTGACAAAACAAGAGAACTGACTCTTAAATAAAAACAATAATTGTGGGAGTCACCTAGTATACCGCAGCAAACACGGGGCTTATTAGTAGTGACAGATCTTGGCCAGAACTCCTGATAATGCAAAATTGAGGGTTGATGCACAGCAATTCAAGAATGGTGCAGAGATTTTAATGCTGCACCTCACAGGGACACAGTTTTTTAACATTTGGTCAAGTAATGCACAAGTTGCTTGTAGCTGACCCCTGCTATTTACAAAAATCATGCTCAGATTTCAGGCTACATTTAAAAAAAAAATCCAGAAACACTTTTTTTTTCAGCAGCCAAAGTACTGATCATCATTAGGTAGGGATGGTGTAGCTGTGATTTCCCTACTTGTCTCTTGCTTTTAAGGAAGGTTCAAAAAATAAAAAAAGAAGTTAATGGAAGTAAGCAAAGGGTTTCTTGAATTGCCTTTGCAGAACCATCAGCTGATTCGTCTGTCACGAAGAGCATTAAGGGAGCATGGCAGTGTGCACGTGCAGCAGGTCATGAAGACCCGCCTGCGGGAAGTCGTTGATCAGGTCAGTCTGCAGCTGAAGTTGAAATCTGCTCACCACAGCTTTCCGGAGACAAAGAAGACATTGGAGCAGTTTACACACAAGAAAGTTGCAGCCTAATCAGGATCTAGGAAGACTGACCTTAATATGGTTTGAATCCAGTGTTAGCAAGATCAGACACAGTTTTTTTTATATTGGATATATGTAAATATAGTGTCCATAGAAAACTGGCAGCTAAATATGCTATAAATCGATGCATTCCCAACGATGAAGCAGTTTAAAATTTTTTTATTTTGCTTTTCTAAAAAAAAAAAAAGAAATAACCCAGGTTTATTACCATTCCTGTTTTGTATGAAATATGTTTAAATGAAACATATTTTCAGACATTTATTGATGTCAGTTACCTATAGAGGGTTGGCAGTTCTACTTTCAGAAAGTAGAGTGTGAAAAGTAATGTAAAACAAGTGAACTGTACCAAGCTAGAAAGGGACAAAGACAATCTACATGTTTCGGGGCACTACCCCTTCATCAGGACGACACAAAAACGACGACAAAACGAAAAGGAAAAAGACTTATCTGCAGTAGATGTGGCGCAGGCTGCATAGCAGGAGAATGACTAGGGGACAGTGAGTATATTTTAGTGAAAAGTAATGTTATGCAGCAAGAAAGTAACGTAGTTATGCAGGTCCTGTCAGACTGGAGTGAACAAAGACACAACTTCACACATCTACCCTTTCATCGTTTACTACCTGTTGACATTTTTTGACTTTATAGTTTTGTCCCGGCAAGATGTTTGATGGTGCAAAAAGTCTTCTTCAATTAAGTCCATGATGTAGATTTGTTTTGTTGCCTGTATACAGAACAAGTTATTGGGGTAAGAATCACATAGCCGAAATCATTTTGGATAGCAATATACCGTCTGCTTGTGAAGGTTTGATAAAACACAGCTCATATGCTTGATGGATAACGGTTGGACACATTAAGAAGCAAGAAATATTTGCGAATGTTGAATTTATGTTTAGGTAACATTTATCAGCTGTTATTCTCGAGATTTTGTTTTCCTGTAAGAATACTCAGTAAAACAGGGCTTGTTAAACAGCAGATACGATTTTTATTTTTTGTAATTCTTCAGATCATGGAGATAAGAGCAATATTATATCATTTTTGTGCAGTCATGTCTTATGTTCCATTTTATTTTTATAAGTTTTATTAATCAAGACTGACGAATGCTTCCACTAAAATCAAGGGATGATGATTTTTTTATATGAATTTTTTAATTTTTATTCCACAATAACAATTCACAAAAAGTCTGTTTAGATAACCAGCCAGACATGATGATGGTTTCAGATAACACTAAAAGTTTGCTTGTTGATGTGTGAAAATAGTATAAATCGATGTAAAACTAAACGTAATTAAGGTTTCTTGAACCAAAAGATCATGCATTGAACTGACTAAATTTTTTTTGTCTGTTCATGCTTAATTTAGCTACATTTTAGCAGATATGTGATTCTATGGAGTGAAAAGCAGCAGCCAGATAAAACATTCTGTTACTTTGTTGAACTTTAATAAACTGTGCATGTATTTATTCTGGCTGCCATGTTGTTGAAATGAGGGTAGAAATGACCAAAATTGTTTATGTGTGATTTTAGACTGTGACTTGTTTCTAGGGCATATGAAAATGTGCAGCCATTTTTCACAGTTGCAGTTCATGTGTTTTACTGCTTAAAAAAAACCCAGTCCAACTTTTAAAACAAGTTCTTAAGCACAGTATACTTACAGCAGTTACTTTACCATGAACCTAGTGCAAGCTGTGCCTGAAAAGCAATAAGAAGCTAAATAAAGAATTCTGTTACTTTGTTTTGTAAAAAGTGTATAACTTGGTATAAAACTAGAATTAAGGTTACTTGAGCCAAAAGATCATCCACTGAACTGATTAATTTTTTGTTTTTTCACTTCATGCTCCATTATTTTAGCAGATATGTGATACTATGGAGCGAAAAGCAGCAGCTAAATTAAACATTCTGTTACTTTGTTGTAATATTAACAAACTGTGCATGTATTTATTTTGGCTGCAAATATGTTTTGTAAGACCATAGATTTTTGGAAAAAGTGCCATATTGTTGAAACAAAAGTTGTTTGTGTGATTTTAGACTGTGACTTTTTTTCTTGGGTATATGAGAATGTACACCCACAGGAACAGCACAGTAAGCTTTAATCAGATTTTGAATAAAGCAGATTTTAAAAAAACCCAGATGCTTATCTGTTTGCTATTATGATTAGCCATTTTTCACACTTCCATTTCATGTATTTCACTGCTTAAAAAAACAATCCAACTTTTAAAACAAGTGAGAACATTTGCAAGTTCCAAAAATTTGGATTACTTCTACATAGACCAACCTTTGAATTGGAGTGAAGAATAGTATACTTACAGCAGTTACTTTACCACAGACCTAGTGCATGCTGTCTCAGGTTACTTAGTAACTATATAGAAGGCCAAGATCCTATGATCCAACTGTCTGGTAAAGGCTTCTTCCGGTTCCGGCTTCACAACCATTAATAGCATTTGTCAGACAGATTAACATAATTTTGCTCCACGTTAAAATTGTGGAGCCAAGTTACAGAATCAAGCTCCCAGTAAGATGTATTCCTCCCCCCTCCCATTGTAGCATGAGTTGCGAAAAGCTACAGATTCCAGATCATGATATAAATATCGAAATTGGCAAAATTCTGAATTTAATTGCTCATTCAGATCAATATAGATGTGTGATGGGTGGCAGCCATCACGGAGACGGTTTTGGCCACCACGCTCACAGCCACAGCGTCGCCGGGTGGGGGTGGGTGGGGTGGGGTGGGGTGCCCAGGTCGAGTGGTGCCCAGCGAACCGTGGCTGTGAGGCACTGTGTCCTTTTACCCCGTGCTGTGCTAGGCTCACTCTCTTTAAACGTTTCTATATCCTTCTAGGATAGTTGCAGATACTAACAACTAACATATTCGGATTCTACTCGACATCATCTTTCAGTAGATAGTAAATTCATCAAGCATCTTAATAGATTAGGTTAATTTGTAGGCATATTCCTTATCTTTATCTATTCACATTAGCTAGTTTAGCTGCCTTTTAACGTAATTATCTTTATTTCCTTCTCAATCTACTTAACTTTCCTTAACACTAACAGGAAGAGCAGAGCGCACCCTATCCATCACATATTTTAAATGTTTCTGTAAATATATTCTTAGGTCTGTTATTTTGAGGTTTGTGCGCGTAACAAACACAAAATGTGCTACACTCGGCACTTCCACCCGCTGTCTGCTGGTATAGCTGGTAATGCCTTCGTTGTGGCTCGCTCACACCCCGTAAAAGCCGGGTGTGGGCCGGACAAAGGGACGAGGGACCTGGATAGCTCAGTTGGGAGAGCTGCGGACTAGCAGATGGAGGTTGCTGGTTCGAACCCTGGTGTGGCCAAGGATTATTTCCTGGAGTTAAACATTGTGCAAACTCTATTCGGCCATCTCCCCGCACATTAAACTGCCTGTCCGCACTGGCCATCCTACTGCAGCCATTAGTCTGGTGGTTCCTTCAGTGCATAGCTTAGTAATAGGACCCCATCCCCGATAGTGGAAGCACTGTCCCTCTAAATAACCACCACCACCACCACCACCACCACCACCACCACCACCACCATGACAAAGGGACCCCTCAGAGTAGTGGTGAAGCGAGGAGAGACGCAGTACAAACAATGTAACGCGCCGTGTCACAAGAGCCGAGACTGGGCAGTAGAGACAGGGAGGTGGGCAGAAAAGAATGTGCGCAGCAGCAGTGGTGGCCTCAAACATGTAGAAGGCCTCTGTGACAAAGTATTTTCCTTGGGTTGGAGTGAGAGAGAGAGAAAAGAAAGTTTGCAGGAGCTAACCCGCTCCACTACAGATGCAGTACAGTACACAGTCCCCTACTATTCAAAGTTGTCCAACCACTCTAAATGGTATGCCTTAGCGTCTTTGATACTTGAGACATTACATGAGTTACACGATTCATTACCATTGCCACCCAGAGGCATGTAAGGCAATTGTCTCTTCTACCAGAACGTCTGGTGCAAGCAGAAACTTTTGCTCATACCAAGGACTACTATAATTATAGTAGTCCTTGGCTCATACTTAAAAGTCCACGAAAAATACACAGGGTGAATGGGCCTTACGACCACTTTTATGACCGAAAGTGTAGATAGAAACCCTCTTGCGAGTCAACTCTCGATTGCATGGGGGTTCGTAGCGTTGCTTCCATTCGTAACAGCAGTCATAAGGCCCCTTTGCCCTGATTATTTTACATATATACATAGATAACTCCAACAAAGATACTGGCAGCGCTCACACATAGCAGACTTGGCAGATCCAAGTTCCTTTCTTTCGGCCCTCTCTTTGCTACGTGTTTGGGTACGGTAGGCTCCCTTTGGGCACAGGCGTCTGCATACGGTTATGTGGGAGCGCTGCCAGTATCTTTGTTGGAGTTATCTTTCGATAATTTAAGCGCTCTGTCCTCATTTGTTCTTTATTACATATATACATTTATATACTAACATGTAGAGGGTAGATGCACTAGTGCCGTGCAAGCAGATCAGCTCGAAATATCTGCATGTGTTGCTGTTATTGAGGAGGAGGCATTTATACCTCGTCCAACAAGGAAAACCAATCCTTTTTATTCTAAAAATATTCTTCCGAGTGCCGGTTTTGCTGATGCAGGTTCGATCATCATCCCCGCCGTTGAGTTTTTCTTGCTAACAGTCGTAGGTGACTGCTGGGCACCACCGAAATGACGACAGCAAAGAACAACAGAGTTTTTTTCAGCCCGAAAACCAGAAAATTTGTGTTGTTGAGACAACTGTTCTTGCTCATCTCGACAAGGCTGTGCGGACATTAATGGACAACCTAAAGTTGAAAATAAGGCTAAATTTTGTCTAGGCAAATGAATTCCGCAGCGACTGTTAGAAGTATTTTTCTTTGATTTTAATGTAAATATAATTATGAACATTATTAGACAACTTCACAGGTTAAATTACGCAGTTTTTGTTTTTCGTCTGAGCTGGCGGTGGTAGTAGCTAGAGACTTTAATTTGTTTTGATCTCTTTTTTAAGAAAATGCTCCAGCCTCTTGAATATTGGATTTATTGGAAAAAATACCAAAGGCTTATTGACATTCATGGAATAATGCAAACACGAATAGACCCGAATTAAAAAGAAAACAACTGTTGTGCTGCGCATGCGCCATTACGTCATGTCGCCTGCTGCACGCTAAACCAAGTCGGGATCCTTGATTGAAGCGGTGGTTCCGCTCCACAGTCTGGGAGCTAATAAAGTTTGGAACGAATGTCCTTTTATGTTGTAAAATCGAGTACGGTCAACCAGAATCAATCAGTTCCCTTAGATTTATTTTATTTAATTCATTTTTTAAGACAGACAAGCAGAACAGCATCGTGAATCATGGGCCCTAACCCACAGTTTAAAAAGGTGGTCCGCTGAGCGGGCTTTGTCAGAAAACCTTGGCATCAGAAAAGTTAAATGGTTTACGCCTTGACTTGATTTCTTCGGGAAGAGTAGTTTTCGCGTGTTAGCTTGTTTATGGATAACTGTACATTACAGTGAAAAAATCTACCGTGGCAGTACACTGATTACACTGAAGGACGATCTGTTTCCCAACCTGTTGGTCAGTGGTGCGTTCATCTCTCCCTCTGTGTGTGTTCGTTGTTTACACTAGCGTGTATGTGTCCATCGTCCGCGCGAAGTGTGCATGAAATGTGTTCTCGCGCGTTAAAAATCAACATTTATTATTATTATTATTATTATTATTACAAATTACGGTTGACGGTTTAAGGGAAAGTGCTTCCACCTGTCGCGATTTCGCACTATAGAGATGAGGGGAAGGTGATGATTGGGGGCTGGTGCCGTTCTCCGACTTCGGCTGGTGGTGGTGAAGGCTGTTGTTCTGGTGTCCTGCTGTGGTTTAAGTACTGTTGTCGCTGTCCTTGCACGTTATTGAACTATACCTATAAGTGCTAGACGTTGCGTCTTCCTTATATTCTACTTTTTGGTTAGGGCCAACTTTCCCTCCCTTTTTAAATGACGCTTTGATTTCTAATTTTAAATTTTAAATTAAAAATTGCTTCTATGATAAAACCTTAAAGCCAATAGTTG
>SMGT01004721.1:0-16408 GCA_004794575.1 Lanistes nyassanus
AGGTTGCAAACACCTTTGTATGTGCCTACGCCCTGTCTAAACTCGACTACTGCAATTCCTTGCTGGCCGGCTGGCCTCTGTATCTGCTACAGAAGTTACAGAAACTTCAAAACTCGGCCGCTCGCCTTGTCCTGAAAGCGCGCAAAACAGACCATGCCACACCTCTCCTCCGCACTCTGCACTGCCCCCATCCAGGCTCGCATCGACTACAAGTTGTCTACTCTCTGTTTCAATTTTTTCACCGGTGCATGCCCCAGCTACTTTTCAGAACTTCTTACAATCAGTCACATTATGCTGACACCGGCCAACCAGTCCTAGTACTGTTCCCTATAGTGGCAGGCACCAATTTTTAAGTCTTAGGTATGACTCGGCCGGGTTGCGAACCACTGACGTCCCGCCTCGAAAGCGGACGCCTTAACCACTAGACCATCGAGACGTTTGTTAGAATCAGTAGTAGTGTGTGTGTGCGTGCGTGGGTGTTTTATAGATAGATGGTTGAGGACCCGTGTATGTTATCAGGTGTGTGCACCGTTTCAGAAATAATCTAATACCGAAATGTGACGCTTCAGTCATGTTATGAGGAAAGAAACCACGTAAAATTCAGAGTCGCATAGATAGGCCTACACCTAGAGAGCAGTTAATGTAGGCGTTGGAACGACGGCTTTCACGTGGGGAAAACGGCTTCTAGAAAAAAAATAACCTTCAGTCAAGTAGGAAATAGCAGGGGAATCGGAGGTAATTCTTATTTCGGGAATGTGGTAACGGTTTTCATGAGCTAAGCTCTTCCTTCTAGGTGGCTGGACTAGGGTATTTATATATATGATGCAATCACTCTAGTTGGAAAAATTACAATGGAGACTAAAGAGTGATCGATGTGAGGACCCTCGAGAATCGTGTTTTTATTCACCAGACTTGCATGTGTTGGCGTTAGTGAATTGAATGTTTGACCCATTCAGGGGAATGTGTTTGAGTCAACACGTGAATGTGAGTGTCGTCACGTAAGTTGCACTACACTCGGGTTGATCTCGGCCGAAGTACGGTTAGTTTTTTATTTGTAGGCCTGTACTAAGTGACTGAAAAGCATCCACACAGGCTGACCTACACAATATGCCTTTAATTACATCCAATACCATGGATTCTCTTTGATTTTTTTATTTTTCTACACGTCACACCAAATGAGATTTAACCGTCAGTTGCTATAGGTCACAGTATGCCAGTTTAAACAGTACAAGGCAGTCTGCTCTTCACAGCTTTAGTGGGCGCTGTGATAATTTCGGTTCCAAATAACCTCTGATAACACAAGTTAGTCACGTGATAAGAATTAATGGATGAGGACTTGCGATCTGAGTACATTTGCATCTGTCACACACCCGGCTTTGCTCCTGTCGTCCTACTCACGAAGCGACCGGGAGGTGGGGGGCGTATTCGTCTTGGATCCGACTCCTCACAAACACAAACAAAAACACAAGACAACGAGACGATGCAGTTTTCATAAAAGGTTCCGGGCTTATTTATTGAGCTACACGCTCGCACTCGCTTACTGATCCACTCGCACTTTTCACTGTCCTCGAATCTTCCGTACAAAGCGGCGTACACTGAAACAACTTTAAGCCGTAGCGCATGTACGCACCGACAAACTATTGTACTTCAAAAGTTACTCTATTCCGTTAACCTACTTTTAGACACAAAATCTCAAAACACACACACAATGATCGTGTCTTTTCGCGATTCTGTCCACACCAACACACAGAAATGTTCTCTTTACTCTAAACAATTTAAAATCTCAACAGTTCCTCCAAGCTTAACAACAGTTTTCACCAGCTCAGTAGGAAAACATTTTACACCATGCTGTTTGGGCGCGACATGACTCTTTACAAGTGTAAATAACGCTGACGTCACGCATTACGCGGCGTCAACAATAAAAGTACACTGGCGGGCGGCCCCGTGCCTGTATGTATCTGTTATCCACAGTAACAGGTAATCACAACACACAACTCTTACTTGGAGTTGAACACGCTACTTCAGACTCGCCGGAGGTGACACTAGCCATAGAGTGTACCCCTGTTCGACCTTCCAACGGTTACACGTAGGGCCCGTCCATTGACGTCACACCGTTGGCACTTCCAGCTTTTACCACGACAGTGTTCCGTCTCTCAGGTGCTCAGGTGCATCATCAGGAGGCTCTGATAACCAACAAACAAAGAAAAACCCTAGGCGCACACATTACTATCGTATTCTGAAGATGAAGGATAGCAGAGCTGATTGGAACAAAGTGTACAAGATAAAGTGTAGACAGCTGTGTCACTGTGCTAAATGGGGAACCCAGTGAGATAAGTCGCGTGACTGGCCTCAGTTCTGTCCCCTGGGTTACAGACGTACAAGCATGTTAACCTCGTACTGACTTCAAGGTAAGCAAACCTTTCTTACAGCTTAGATTTGCCGCTGTCGCCTGTAGTAACCTTCGTGCTGGGCAGCAACCCGAACAAAAGTAGGTTGGAACATTGGTTACAGGGCTAGTGAAATGAACTGACGTGTCGCTAAGCCACGGAACAGCATACTCACTACATACACCACTACTCACTTAAGGTGTGTGCTTTTACTGCTATTTCTGATAATTATTTCTTATAACATGCATTTCACTTCATTGTCTTTAAAGGTTGGCTTTTCTCGTTTATTCTTTAGAATTTATATTTTCTCGTCCTTTGTTTTGTAGCCATTTAGTGACACACGAAACAAGTGCAGCCAAGACCAAGAAAGGAGGCCAGTATGGCGTGTAGTAGGGGTTATAAAACATCCTTATCCGAGCACATGCGGCAACATGGCTGATATCCGATGGCTAAATAACAATTGTAACTTTCTCTTTGCTAATCTCCGGCCCTCGGAATAACACATAGGAAATACATCTTGGGTGGGAATAGCCAATCGGAGATGAGGACCTAACCGGGTTATAAGAACAGAATACGCTAATTAATCAGCCGTCCTGAATATGAGCCCAGTATCATAACAGCTGGGTTTGATGCTGAGCTGTCATTAGAGTCTCTGTGCTCGTTAACTTTCTTTCAGTTGACAAACCTCATTTTCAATACAACAGGAAGTACTTGAAACGGTACTTGACCGTTTCAAGTACTTCCTGTTGTATTGATAATTTGATAATTTAAGCGCTCTGTCCTCATTTGTTGTTTATTGAACCCATTTTGAAAAATTCAGCTAAACTTTCAAATTATCCCCTTTTAGTCTACTTGTATGTAATGGAAACAGTACATTTTTAACGGTTTGAGACATAAGTGTATCCATATATACTCCTGAAATTCCTTCCTCGGCAGCTGACTGGCCTGCGTGCATACCTCACAGTGTTTGCTCCAATATTACTTCGTGCCTTGTTGGTACATTCCTGTCTCGTCACAACAACAAAAGAAGTACAGTACACCCTCGTAACAGCCTGGGAGGGGGCACCCGGTGTCCATATTTCCTGAGCTTGGAGGCTGTGCCTGGAGTGTTTCACAGGAAGTACCGGGATTGTTTCTTCAAGAGTGTTCTGGGCCACGCATCTCTGCTCGTGCAGAAAGATGTTGTGACAATTAATAGACTGGCAGAGATCTCAGGAGTGGTCTTCTGCCATGTCTTGCGTGCGTTGAGTTACTTTTGTTGTTGTTGTTGTTCGAATGTGATATTTACTTTCCTGTCTTCTTCTTCGGGTGTCTCCTGACCATCCCTTTAAAAGGCGTTTGTAATAACAGAGCATGTTTGCTGACGACTAACACTTTTGTGATTGCTAGCAAACTGACTCGAAGCACTCGAAATCGACCTTGATGATTAGGGCCACCACCGCAGATAACTGTGCAACACTGGACGACTTCGTTCGACAGTTTCTTGCTGTCGTTGCTCTGCATCAGAGCTGTAAGGCTTTTTCTGCTCCAGTCAGTTTTTCCCTGAAAGATCCCTTTGAGATGCTTTCCGTTCACACTCTGGTCTGAGAATGAACGATCATTATTCTGCTCGTCTAAAATCTGCAACAGATGGAAATGTCCGCATTTATTGAATTCTTTAAGTTATGAATATGTGACGTGCGTCTAGCTTTCACTGAGTTATCACAATGTCGTCCCTTCTAGGTCTCAGCATTTCCATAACATGTAACATCCATTATTAACTCATTCGCTACGTGTATGGGAAATAAACGATACAGCATAGGTCACGCTTACTAGCGAATACGGGAAATAAACGATGCAACTTTGAAAATTTATTTACGGGGAATCGCTAATCGTCTAAGGTAAAGAACTCCTACATTAAAAAGCTGATTCATTTCTTCACGAGTTGCTTCCCTTTTCTGTGTTTAAACTGCCGCGACTGGTTTCTGGTAATAACTTGAAAGATGTGTCCCTACATGTGGTCTGTCACTTGAGAAATGCTAGATTTACTCTTCAAATTACACGCTGAAGAGCAAAATGACATTGTTTCGCAAATTTACTATGATAAAGTGGATGAAGACAAGAGTATTTGTGCCTTAAAGACCCAAGAAAGTGATTACGAAGAGAAAAACGTGCCGGCACGTGTAGAAAAACAATGTCGTGACACTGTGTACAAGGAATGGCGAGGACTTTTTGATTTCTTCAACTTCAGTTGTGTTTCCATCAAAGGATTTTACAAATTATGGAACAAGGTCCAAGACACACGGTAAGAAATGAGTTTTCTTTATTTATTGTAGTTCGATAATATGTTTAAATCATTTTTCTATTGTTTTGGGGGATTTTTTAATGAATTTTTGAAAAAAGGCGAAAAACCCTGCGGCCACGGGGACGGTTCGAGCTACGAAGGCTGCGTCACGATTGTGTTAAGCATCACCTCCTAAGCTTATCAATTCTATTTACCTCACTGGCAATACTTCCTCCTGTGACGGCAAGGCACTCTGTGACAGATTTACTGTTTCACGCATTTCATTCCATTCCATCAATTTCTTTGGAGTCATAGTGTTATCATGTGTACAGTGAAAGACAATGAAATAAAGGCCCGGTAGGAAGTTTTTTTTTTCTAACACAGCCTGGCCTGACCTGATCTGCGCCGTAGACTTGCTTTCGAGCCATTTGCAATCCTCGCAACTGGGTCCCAACGATTTTGCTTTGGTGCGTCATACTGCTCCACCCAGCGCCCCAGCCCCCCAGCGCCCCCAGACGGCAACAAGAGCGAGTCCACCGAGGCCTCGGGGCCTTGAGGCCGGGCGCTTGCAGAAAGTGATACCTTCGAGTTTCTCGGCCCCACGCGCACTTTTCTGGGGAACGTGCAAGCCTTCATTCGCAGAGCCCCGACGCGGCATCAACGGCGGGTCCACTCGTCTGTGATGTCATCATCGCTATAAGATTTACACTTCTGTCGGATTGAAAGATCAGTGTTTTCAAAGTAATGTGTGTGTTCATTTGATCACTTTTGTGCATTGACCGCCTCGGTGGTTTAGTGGTTAAGGCGTCCACTTTCAAGGCGGGAGGTCGGTGGTTTGCATCCCGGCCGAGTCGTGGGACTCGTTGGTCCGGTGTCAGCATAATGTGACTGGGTGGGACTGAAGACTATGTTGTGACAAAAATCCCAGCGTAGCAACACATCAACTTGTGTATACAACAGCGTTATGATATATATATATATATATGAACCTAGTTTTGACGGGGAAAATTTAAGTAGCAAACAGCCAACAAACCAATCTTCTGTGCAGATACAAAGCTTACATCAAAAATTTAAAGAAAAAGATTGTTAAGACAATGCATTCTAAAATACCTTCTGCACGCTGTTTTTTCTCCAACATTGTAAACGATGTTCAATTCTATTAAATACTAAACGTGTTGTTTTCGAAGACAGATAAAAGTGTTCACATTTCTTCTGATTACAAACACTATTAGTAACACAGGCACAATCACTAAAAATCATTCTCGTTTTTAAAATCAAAGGCTATCATTATATTTTTATTGTTTCATGACTAAGAAGAAAAAACTGACTGCCGCTTGTAGATTAAAAAAAAGAAACTTTGCGGAAATTCTTGGTTAGAAACTCATATTTAAAGTATTTCTTTATTATAAATGAGACAAAATATTTATTTTGATTTCTGTTTCGTGACAAGAACTACAATCCAAGATGGCAGCAACGTCAAGTCAGCCGCAGGAAACAGAGTGTGCCGTGTGCACCAATGACTTCACTACACCCAAGATTTTACCCTGTGGACATCTCCTCTGTCGAGAATGTGTCGTATCCTGGATGGATTCAAAATCAGACTCCAGCTGTCCGTTATGTAGATATCCTATAGTACAGCCTCAGGGGCATTTAGCTCAAAGTTCATCTGAGTTTGCCGACGCCCTGCCAACAGACTTTGCGATGGAAGCGTTACTGGACAGTGTTACTTCACTCAGTAAGAATCGTGTTTGTTGTGCGTGTGATGACGTCAAGGTTGAGTTTATCTGCATGCAGTGTCTGGACTTGCTGTGTCCATCCTGTTGTAGGATACATAAGAAAATGTCGGCAACACGTAGTCACGATGTGGAGCCTCTCAGTTCTGTAACACCTGAACGTGTGGCTGCCAGCCGCCATGCGCTGTGTGCTGACCACGGTGAAAAACAATCTCACTTTTGCTCGGATCACGGCGTTCCTGTCTGCACATCTTGCGCCATCGCTAAACACAGATCATGTCCGAATGTAAAAGACATTGACAGTGAAATGAAGTCCGCTGAAGAATCAATGAAACGTCTGACAGACATTCTTCTTATGGCGGAGTGGGAACTTAAGCAGTCTATAGCTGAAGTAGACAAACGTCTACAGGAAGTGAACGCTTGTGAACAAGAAGACATTACAGAGGTCGACAAGGTATGTGAACGACTTATCAAGCTTGTGGACGATTTTCACAGCAAAATGAAGGAAATCAGTCGCAATTCACACTCGGAAGTAAAGAAATCTTTACGTGACACCAAGAGTTCACTTTGCCAACGTCTAGGAATGGTGACGTCACATAAACATGTCATCTCACGAAATATAACAATTGCATCACGTCCAACGTTGATAAATTCGACAAAAGTTCTGCATGACAGGGTCAACAGCCTTGACCTCAGAGCTGACCTAAAATTACAGGTGTGGGGGAATGCTTTATTATATGGGACTAGATGCCAAGATGTCATCAGGCGGATAGAGAAAGAATTGAAGACCGTGGAAAAACGGAGCACTGATCTTGAGGTACAGTACTCCTTCTATACGTATGAAGAGATGTCGGGTAGACAGACAAAAATACAAAATACTGTCAGGATTCTCTCTCTCTCTCTCTCTCTCTCTCTCTCTCTCTCTGTATTATTTAATATTGAAAGCAGTTTTGTTATTTCCATAGTAACGTGTAAACAGTTTCTATAAACAGTTAATATTGTGTGCATGTTGTATCTACACATCATAGTGCGTTGTATTTTAGGGACCTAGTTTTAAAAAAAAGAAGTTATAGCCAGGGTGTGGGTGGATGGGTGACACAGCAAAGGGTCTGGGATTTTAATACCTTACTTGACTATTGTTTAGTTAATATGTTTTTGTGAATATCAATGCCACCTTGACAGGAAGCCACAACAGAACAAGCCCAAAGATTCTGGCTACAGTGGGTTGAGGCCGCCTTCCCTGGTCTTTACTCTCGCGCCTACTTCCTGCCTCCTGTCCACTTAAACCACGTGACGACCGGACAGTCCAGTGACGGTCAGCCTCCTCCTGTTCACCACAGTGACGTCAGCGATGACGCAGACCTGCAGCGGGTTCTCTGTTGTTTGCAGAAAATGTCTGAACAGAACGGAGAAGTTTTAGTTGGAATGAGTCAGCTTCAGTTCGGACAGTACGTGGGTCAGCCTTGTTGTAGTGCAGCGGCTGCCTGTCTGCTGAAGTCCTCCAACCTTCGTCCTGCTCTGTCCCGGAGCTTGAGCTCTGGAGACTTTGATGTGCTTCTTATTCACCGACAGTATGGCCTAGTCGTCCTTGAGGTAAAGTGTTTTGGTGACAACATCAAAAAACTCAACATGTCACAACAGGATGTAGACAATAACATCAGAAAGAACATGAAAGACGCTGTATCACAGTTGGCCAAGACGACGGCCATATTATCACACCTGGTGTCTGACATCGCTCCTGGTCTGGGCATCACTAAGACAATCGCATTCCCTAACCTTAGGGCTCGTCAGGTACAACAAGCAATCTGTGGCGACTCCGAGCTGACTCAGGTAAGCGGTTTTACAGAGTAAAAAGATATTGTATGCATGTAATAAGAGAGTACTCGTATATCAGTGTTTATTCATACGTATACCTGTTGCTCACACAGTAAAGGATTGTGTGTAAATGTATACTCATACATGTATGGCTCTAGCATCGCAATTGACTACCTTTGAAACAGGTAAACTATTAAGTATTATTTCTTTCCTTCACTTAAAACAGTATTTAGGCTGCAGTGGACATACCTCTGTATATCTGGGATGTAGAATGCAAGGGCTTCTCAAATCGAACTTTCAGCATTGGTTAAGTGGATAAGAAAATTATTAATAATGTTTTATGATTAGGACACCGATGGTTAATTTCGAGTTTCCCGCAGCAAGCCATCTCGGAATATTGAAACAGTGTGTGGCATATTTTGCAAGTTGTAAAACTCTATACAAATGAAACAGGCATGATGTAAATTGTAAATTACTTCCAGCAAATGTTGCTTGTTTACAGACCCCAAAGAACAAGAAGTAAAAAAATGATTTGGTAGGGTAGATCATAGCTCTCGTCTCCTAATACCATGAAGAAGATAATGGTTGGAGGTATTTTACGTGACAAAGATGGGATTTTTCGTGTGGATGTGTCTTTCATGCGACCTGAAAAGTCCCTGTTTCACTATTTTTTTCAGTGTGTCAAGTTCAGCATGATTTATAGGTTGTATGGTTACAAAGTACCTTTATGTGTTGATATTAGTTAACACTTACAGTCGTTTGAGACCTCTTTGACATAATCCAAACTGTTGGCTCATCCCCATAAGTTTACAAACGCGGGAAGCCCCCGTAATAGTCTTTTCATTTCAGTAGATATTGAGCTCTCGTCTGCCACAGTATTATTTTTTCTCCAGGAGGATGTACGTTGGTGTCTGGGAGCAACAGATCCCGCCGACATCACAGGTCTGTGTCTGTGCTCTGATCAGCTGTCGGACCCCAGGACTCCATGGGACGTCAGTAGTGACGTGCTGAGGGAACTCGGGAACTGGTGGCAGCGACGTGTGGCTGTGTTTGGGTCTGACAGTCACATGACCTGTGACCTTTACAAGGCGCTAGTGGCCAGGTGAGTGTTGGAAACAAAGCAAGACGTACTTTACATACTTACATTCTAAATTATTCTGGACACTACTTGAGTTTACAAGTGGTAAAGAATAGCAATTTTAGTTTATACTGACACCCGATCAGCCAGTCCTAGTGCCAGGAGTCTGGCAGAGCAGCCAGGCTTGGGTACGAACCACCGACCTCCCTCCGCGAAGCGAATTTCTTAACCACTGTACTACCGAGGCAGTCTGTCTTCTCTAAGAGATCTTATAATTGTCTAGTGTTTACTCTCTCTCTCTTTCTATATCTGTGTGTCAGTGGGGGTGGGGTGGGGTCTAGCTGCAATACAAACAACAACAATATGAGAGCACATTTAGAAACTCCAGTTATTACCTTCATTGTTTTCATTCTGTAGTGACTCAAGCTTTCTATAAAATGTAGTGTGGCAGCATTCACTGAAACACTGCAAAAACAACGCTCACTTTCAATTCGAAAGATGTCGACTAGAGTTTGAAATATATTAGCACACAACTTTCTCATATACTAAAAAATAAAATAAAGATTTTGTAGGCAAAACATATCGCTACTGTTTTTTGAAGATAAGCTTTTACGCCAAGCAATACTGGATTACTTCCCCTACAGGGCTACTCGCTTGTGGCTAGGGGCGCTCTGCCCGCTGTTTACTTCGATGTTGACCTACTTTATGTGGACACTGCACCATCCGTTTATCGACTATATGTGGGATACTTTTTTTTTTTTGCTAGTCGTTGTCGTGTGAGAAGATTTGGATTTTTTCCCTTTGCTTTGTGGCAGACGACAAGTCAAATCAAAATTGAACAATAAGTGAAGTATGCACTGGTTTGCTTTTTCCTTTATTCAACAGACTTTGACTGTGCTCGGATTAGTAAGATGCTATTTAAAGTTACATTGTTTTCAAAGGGTTGTTCTTGGTTATTTCATGTTTATTTCTAGATCCGGCAGCAAATAATGTCAGTTTTTTTTAGTGTCAAGCTTGATTCTCTGATGCATTGCACGAAGTAATAGCTGTAAAAGGACAACAAAACTGAAGATTAAAAAAAAACTTTACTTAGATTTTTGTGAAAATTGTGAATATTTAGTGACAATGTAGGTGATCAAACAAAAGTAATTACTTCTTCTGTCTACAAAATGACTTGAATGCTGGTAGATCAAAGATATTAATTAACATACATGTGCTTTCTGGCGCAATGGCAATACATGTACTGTTTCTATACATATACTGTTCCTGCTGGACATCACAGCAACAGAGAACAAAATCTTGGTGATTAAAGTGTGAACAAATTAGAGTCATTGAAGCATGTGACCTATCTGGAACAAATCAAACGATTTAGTTATACATAGTTAATGTAGGGGTTCAGCGGTATATGCCATCGTTAGTATAATATCAAAAATACATTATTGTCGATTTTGACTGTACCAGACTTTGTGGTCCGGCGACAACAGTGACTGTGCCGTGCACATCTACCCCACGTCTGTGTGTCAAGACCCTGGGTCATGCCGTGTCGTTGACGGGAAAGTGCTATACTGCTCAAATAACACTCTTCCCGGAGCAAGTTCACTTGCTCAACATGGCGCCTCCCAGACTCTTTGTGGCCGGACCGCCCGGCACAGGTAAAACTGTGGTGTTGCTGTTGATGGCAATACAGTGGTTGAGATGTGGCAACGACGTCTACATGGTGAGTACCTGCGTGGGAAGTCGTGCAGCGTGTATCATGTTGTACCACCTACTGCTGCAGACTGTCAACAGCCAAGAGACTGGAGTGGTGCCATCCGCTGGTCAGCCTCACCTCCTGGAGTATGAGTTTAAAGATAATAAGGCAGATGTGGAGAAGGCTGTGAATGACTTGTCACAGGCGTCGAGGGGCGGGTCGTTGTACGTCATCGCTGATGAAGCTATACTTCTGTAAGTTGTACAGCATGTGACACGATGTTAGATAAGCAGGTACACGTAAATCGTGATTATGACATGGGAGACAGAGGTGTATATACCATGTGATCATTCATCATATATCTGTCACAATTAAGTATTTGCAGACTTAAAACGCGAGAACTAATCATGTGCGCGCGCAACACACTGACACCAAAATAACACACATTAAAACCACAGAAAGGAACAAAATTACAAAGTGGGGAACTGGAGCGTTGGGGGTGAGTTAGAAATAGGAACATGTGAAAAGAAATAAATCTGTTCCCCGAAAAAAAACCCCTTTGCAGAATTAGCATCAGTGAAAACAAATACAAAACAAAGGGCCAACAACTTGTAATTAATTAACGCGAGACTTTACAGGGGGCGGGGGGAATGCATACAAGGTAAAATAAAGTGTTACATCAAGTGTTAATGATTAATTAGGACAAATTCCCTTTTACTATGACCCCACTAATGAAGCTTGCATTGACGTCATCAATAAATTGCGCTACATGTTGATACACTCAGAACAAATATGAACGGTTCATTGACAGTAAACAACGTAAAATGCGTATCTCTATTCTTTGTAAAACTCATGTCCATAACAGATGGTCAGACAACTTCCAGACTTTTTGTAACAAGCTGCTGACACAAGTTCCTCGTCTTCATCTTTGGGCTGCAAGTTGTTACCATGGACACACGCCCCGCGGCTGGCAAGTGGAATATTTAACCAGACCCCTTCGCTCTCCGCCGGCCGTCGTCAGGGAAATCCAGCAGTCCGAGACAATCGCCAAGAGTCGTGCGGTCCGGGCGTACAGTGGGCGTGGTGTGTCCGACCACACAGACGGCCCGCCAGTCACACGACTGTATCACCGAGGTCAGGGTCACTCAGGTGACCGGCCACGTGACTGTGTCACGTGCGGTCGTGCAGTGGCCAATTTCCTACACAGTCTCCGTGCTGGTAGGTAGTGTGTTGGTGAAACAGTGTGTTGGTGAGTCCGTACGTGTTGTCATAATTGTATGACGTCATTGCTTGAATCCTTTTGTCTGTGACATCATTCTGTCTGTTCACTGTATCTCTGACAAGTGACGTAATGAAAGAACACACTCTGAATGTTCACAGTGAATGTGGCCACAGCATCTACGACTGTCACCACCACCAGCGGCGGTACAACACCACCCTACCTGCAGTGGAGAGACGTGCTGGTCTTGTCTTGGTATGACGTTAGTGACAAGTCGGGTGTGTTGACGGGGCTGAGAGAAGTGGGTGTCCCAGTGCGGGTGATGATGAAGGATGATGACACTGAGGACGTGGCCACGGCCCGTACTGACGTGGTGTGGGTGGCGCATGGACTTCGTGTTTGTGGTCTGGAGAGAAAAGTCATCGTCTGCCTAGATGATGTTGGAACCCGACTTTATTACATGTCTCGGTGTACGTCACAACTTCTGATTGTTTCGCCATGACCTCTAGCCACCTGAACATGAATCTGACTCCCACACCTGTCACCTCTTGAAGTCTTAGTCCATTCCGACGTCATAGAGACTGTGTATTGACTGCCGTGATAACAAGTGAATGTGAATCTATTGTATTACATGTACATCCCACCGCTTACGAGATACAGCCATACGACGCTATCTGCTCCTACAATGGGATGTTGTAGCTCTCTCCCCCTAACGAAGCTCTAGTGAAAGAAACCATGGCGAGGCAGTTCTTTCACCTTGGGGTGACGTACCAAGGAAGTACACTGCAGATCGTGTAATATTTCAGTACCTTGTCGTCCTTAAAGAGTACAAATCGTGGAAACTTACTACTGGAAGTGGGGGATGATTTGTAACCGGACACTAATGTAAGTAAAGTTAGGACATCGGGTTCTAGTTGCGACAACCGGCAACTCACCGCACCCAGCACAGGAAGAGGTGCTGACGCGGAAACAGCGGGAAAGGATTCGATTTTCTCTATTTCTCGGGCTTATGATACATGTTATACTGTCCTGGTGCGTATCCCTGCAGGAGATTTAAAATGTCTCTTGATCTATTCGATACCTAATTTTAATACATCCTATTAGCGTATTACTGTACCCACGTTAGTGTGCGAGCAGTGTTTGAAGTTTACCTCTGTGGACTTCTTAATTTGTGGAATTCGTGTGATCTGCAACTGGTTGCAGGATTCTATATTGCATTACAGCATCACAGCAAAGAGGTAACCAGCAACAACTCGGCAAACTGTACAAATATGCATATTCCTCATTGCGATACAAATAAAAACGTATTGTTATCTAGTTTGTGTTCTGCACCCACCACGATGCCAGCGCAAAAGTTGTCGCGGCAGATTTTCACGGGTGACAACTACACAGGAATATTTTAAGACCATTTTGATTGTTGGCCATGATTCCCTGCTGCACTTCGTCTTGTCATCTCCACGGGTCCTATTAGTCAGAGCCCAGGACTCACTCAACACTCAAAGAAAGGCAACAGGGTGATCAGAGCAGAGACACAGGGCAGTGGTGTCTCCGGAATCTGTTTTTCCCAGATGTCTACATACATTCTGTTGGAGGAAAACATTAATATTACCGTAAACAAGAAGTGATCATTTGACATTGATCTATAGCTGCTTAGATGTGTTAATGTTGGTACTAATCACACACGTAACACATACGTCGTACACGTTTCAACACTTTTTACATTCATTAAACTATTAAAAGTGCATTCATGTGAGAGACGAAAGTCCATATCTACAGAACTGGAAAAAACCCTGACAGTTGCGATGTGTACACACGTCTGTAAACTAAAGCCGTATGAATGATGCAATAGCTTGAATTACATTCCAGAAGGTGTAGACTACTTCATGAAGGCATTTTCCGAACATACAATCCATACATCATGCTGAACATACAATCAATGAATCATGCTGAACCACGAAATTTAGAAGTAACAATTGAGGTGAAGTCAAGAGAAAGATACATCCAATCACCTGTCGGCCACTTCCTCCTAATTAAATAACTCGATCTAAATTACTATATCCTTGTGCTTTCTACATTCGCTACGGTTATACTAGAACTGATTGAGAGTTTGAAACTTTTAAGTGTAACACACGGTGTTTCGCTATTCCAAGCTCTCTACTCTGAGACAAAAGAAATTCGCCATCGGGTTTGGACCAGACAACAACTACGCTAAAAAATATTCGTAACTATTGAATCAAGGTAAACATTTAATCAAAAATCATTAACAGTCAACAGCCATAATAAACAAGGAGTACACCTAATTCATTAAAAAAAATTAAAATCAGTGGAAGAAAAATTATCTAACTCTTTGCAGGTATATAAGTCGACAGCAGTGAACAAGTCTTTATACCCATGAGAGAACACCTATAATGTGGTCTGCTCTTATTATTTGCTGTGCAGGGTTA
Organism: Lanistes nyassanus; assembly: GCA_004794575.1. Taxonomy (NCBI): domain Eukaryota; kingdom Metazoa; phylum Mollusca; class Gastropoda; order Architaenioglossa; family Ampullariidae; genus Lanistes; species Lanistes nyassanus. The sequence goes on from SMGT01004721.1 coordinate 14,630, forward strand.
GAACCATACACGTGTGAGCATACATTTACATTGACTGTTTTACTGAATGAAGGAAAAATGCACATATGGATCTACACTGATATACAGGTACTCTTGTTTGAATACATGGATTCTCTCCTTACTCTGTGAATCGTCTTACCTGACTGAGCTAAGGGTGGCCACAGATTGCTTTTTGTACATGATGAGCCGTGTCGTCACTTGGGAGTTTACTTTTCCCTTAAACAAACTAGACATCAATCACCAGTGGCATTGGCAGGCGGGGAAGACACAGTAGTCATATAGCGTCAGTGTGAATTATGATTTTTCAAAACATATCCGCTAATCGTTTAAGGGAAATAACTCTTGCAATCAAAAGCTGAATCATTTCTTTACGAGTTGCTTCCCTTTTCTGTGTTTAATAAACTGCCGAGACCGGTTTCTGGCAATAATTTGAAGCGACTATAAGTACATGTGGTCTGTCACTTGAGAAATGCTAGATTTACTCTTCAAATTACAAAGAGCAAAATGACATTGTTTCGCAAATTTACTGTGATAAAGTGGATGAAGACAAGAGTATTTGTGCCTGAAAGACCCAAGAAAGTGATTACGAAGAGAAAAATGAGCGAGCACGTGTTGGAAACAGTGTTGTTTCAGTATGTGTATAACAGTATAAGGAATGGCAAGGACTTTTTTATTTCTTCAACTTCAGTTGTGTTTCCATCAAAGGATTTTACAAATTATGAAACAAGGTCCAAGACACACGGTAAGAAATGAGTTTTCTTTATTTATTGTAGTTCGATACCATGTTTAAATCATTTTTCTATTGTTTTGGGGGATTTTTTTAATGAATTTTTGAAAAAAGGCTAAAAATGCTGCGGCCACGGGGACGGTCCGAGCTACGAAGGCCGTTGCGCTCGCTCCGCGCGATCGTCGTTAATGTGTCGACATATGCGTAGGTGGAAACTATTCTCACCGTATTATTTATGATTATTATATGCTTATTTCGCACCACACCGTGCCACGAGCCCCCATCCACCTACAATCTCCCCACAACACAAGGAATAACAAGAACTCTGAACAATTCTAAACTTCTCAGGATCAATTTCAAAATAATGGCATCAATAAGCGACAGGAGTTTGAATGTTTCTGCCAGGCTGGTGAATATTTCTACGTCACACTTCCGTTTCAAAAAGATTTATAAGGAGGCTACGACAGTGATCTTTCTCTTGGTGTCTTCTACACATCAAAGACCTGAGGTGATCCTCTGTCTCTTAAACATTAGTAGCCTTTTAAACATTGTGAGATACTTTGCAAAATGAAATAAGAAATTATCCCAACAAAGTACTGGCAGCGCTAGACACAACCGTATGCTGACGTATGCAATCAAGGGAGCCTATCGTACCCATACACGTAGCAAAGAGAGAGTCGAAAGTAAGTGTACAACCCCCCTGAAAAGATTGTTATAAAATGCTTTCAGGGAGTTGTACTAGGAAATATTGTGTATAAGAAATAGTGTATTGTGTAATTAAAATTGTAAGTCTCGCGAGACCGCGACCGGAAGTCTCGTGAGAACGCGACCGGTAACATTTCCGATTGCGCGGGAAACATGTGTTGGGGTCATTTTCATTTGACGTCCTGTGCCTGTTAACATCAGCTGTGCAGTTTCCACTCACAGCTCGTGGTCTTGTTTGTGCAGGCAAGTACATTTACTTTGTCTTTCAGTTGTAACCGGTCTTGGTACATTGAAAGGTTTTGAGAATACAAGCGGTACTACAATGATTGTAGGGAACTGATTATTGA
>SMGT01004722.1:0-15013 GCA_004794575.1 Lanistes nyassanus
GTGTTGATTCAGTTGCGCGCCAATTTTCGACAGAAAGTAAGGTGATATCATTTTACAACCTCTGAACAGACTACAGGAAAAAATGGACTATATTCTGAATTTTCCTGAATAAATATTTGGTACTTAAGGAAAGGAAAAATATACCTATATCTTCACAAAATGAACAAATTCGAACAAACAAAAAAAAAACATGGACTGGAAAATGAATTCTGACTTGGCGGCCGTCACAACTGGATAGCAAAAATATATCTGTAAACATAGCCTTTTACCACAGATTGTGTGTAGCATTCATCCAAAAAGATGGAATATTTTTACCTTTGGAGATACATTGAATTCTTTTCTTTTTCATTTAGGTGATGTTCTTAATGTGGTGACATATACATACATGTTCCCGGAGAATGATGAGATGCCGCTGCCTCAGGCTGATGAAGTACTCCTATGTACAGAGGGCACAACTGTAGAAGAGGTAACTGCATTATGAGTTTGCTATTAAAGAAAGGGGTAGTTTTTCTAAGTCTTATATGTGCAACAATGCGCTCCTCGCCTCTAATCCTGAAGGCTGAAAACTGTGCAGCATGTCGCTCGACATTGCAGTTAAATTTGTACAAAACTTTGGCTTAAAAACCTGATTGAAATATAAAACAAAAGCAAGTTTTCAATGTACAATAAGCGACATCTATGACTAGATGTCTGTTGAATGTTAGAGCTTAAAGGCTTCAATCGACTGGGATGGCCATATTAGGACTGCACAAGTGTAAAAGCATCAAACAGAACAATTCTCAAATAAACACTGCGAATGTACAAATATTTAATGTAACAGAGTAATGGTTGTCCGCAAAATCTCCTAAAGGGAAACTTAGAAGGGCCACATTAAGCCAAATATACTAGTTTATTGCCTAACTTATCCTATTGTTCAGAATGCAGTTTAAAAAATATATACCGATACATTTTTATGGTCCAACATTTTTTTTTAAATAAAAGGCTGAAAACTGTGCAGCACGTCGCTCGACATTGCAGTTAAATTTGTACAGAACTTTGGCTTAAAAACCTGATTGAAATATAAAACAAAAGCAATTTTTCAATATACAGTAAGCCAAATCTATGACTAGATGTCTGTTGAATGTTAGAGCTTAAAGGCTTCAATCGACTGGGATGGCCATATTAGGACTGCACAAGTGTAAAAGCATCCAACAGAACAATTCTCAAATAAACACTGTGAATATACAAATATTTAATGTAACAGAGTAATGGTTGTCTGCAAATCTCCTAAAGGGAAACTTAGAAGGGCCACATTAAGCCAAATACTAGTTTATTGCAAAACTAACTTTTATCCCATTGTTTGGGATGCAGTTCAAAAATATATACTGATACATTTTTATGGTCCATCATTTCTTTTTAACTCTTAGCGTCCTATAGCGCGGTAATGCGCGCCTCGCCTCTAATCCTGAAGTGCGGTAATACGCGCCTTGTTTAGTGCTACTGTTCGTGATGATATCCTATAGGAAGTAGGAGCTCTCCAGTGAATGAGAGAAGGTTTAGTCGGCTTCCGGAAATGTCCGTGTATGTTTTCTGCGATCGATTTTGCTAGTATCTTGTTGTTTTGTGGACGATTTTTGTTGGGTTTTTTTTAGGTTTGAGTTTGTGCATTTTTTACGGTGAAGATGGCGGATGTTAGCTCCGATAGCGATAGCGAGTTTGGCGATCTAATCGATCAACTTATTGATGAAAGAGCTGAAGGACTTGGTGTGGACAATCAGAGCGATATTTCTGTGCATACTAGCGATCTCAGTGATGGTGGAAGTGTCTGTTCTGACGATGTTGATGGCGATGCCGAGTGGAGTGATGTTGTTGAAAATCATGAAAGGAATGCATTTGAAAGTGAAGTAGGGCCAAGTGAACCATTGCCATTTGATGCTAAGCCTGTGGATTATTTTTTGCTTTTGTTTCCTAAGAATATTTTTGAGAAGATCAAAACAGAAACAGAAAGGTATGCTCATCAGCAAGGAGCCAGAACTTTCACAACGAGTGTTGCTGAAATCAAAGTGTAACTGAGAATTCTCTTCTTGATGGGTGCGATCCAACTTCCAAGTTACAGGCACTACTGTCCCACTCAGTACTAGAGTTGTGTGTGACCTAGTAAGACCTCTGTACTACAAGTTCCATCATGTGTATTTTGACAATTTTTTCACTTCGGTTAACCTTCTCGAAACACTGCTGAGAAAAAAACCTACTCATGCAGCACTGTCCGGCTCCATCGCAGAGGATTACCTGTTGCCATCAAAACCTGCAAACTGAAGAACAATGGGGAAATGAAGAAGATGCAGAAAGGACAGCTTCTCGCTGTGACTTGGTGTGAAAAGAAGAGGCAGGTCAGTGTGCTGTCAACAGCCAATGATGTGGGCAATATTCAGCATGTTCGACATGGCAAGCGTGGACAGCCCGACATCGTCTACCCAAAGCCCAAAGCAATCCAAGACTACACAGACAACTACAATGCGGTTGACAAGAATGACCAGCTGCGCTCCTATTATGGCATAGCAAACAAAGCCAAAAAATGGTGGAAATATCTTTTTTGGTTCATCGCAGATGTCAGCATGATCAACGCATACATTCTGCACCTGGAGGCACCAGGCGGGCCCAGCCCTAAACGGCTGACACACCTGGACTTCCACCTGTCTGTTGCCACTGGCCTCATCAATGGCTTCTCATCAAGAAAGAGAAGCTCACAAGTGATAACCCCTCCTCCTGTCAACAAGAAGCCAACTGTCCATGTGCCAACCAAAATTCAGACACAACGAGGCCTCTGCACCTGCGTCGTCTGTGCTGATGGTCCTGACAGAACACCTGCTGGGAGGAAGATCCAAACGTCCTGGGAGTGTGAACGCTGCAAAGTTTCTCTTTGCAAAGAGAAAGGCTGTTTTGCAAAATTCCACAACTTTGAGATTTGAAATCTGACTGCTTTGGAATGTGTCACGAACCCCGTGACAAGTGAGGTGAAGTTATGATAAGATCGGCCTGCCATATGAGTCGTTGAACGGTATAGCCGAACTGCAGAGCGGGGGAGGGGTGAGCTCGCTCACTCCTTGGGGAATTGAGAGATAGTTAACGAAAAACTTTAGTTGTGAACTGAGAACTTTAGAGAGAGGACGTGGGAAACTGATGTGTGAGAACGTGATGGAGCGTACGCACTGTGTTTGATGTGACCTGCTCCTTCAATCGCTGAACTGAAGGTATTGTGTATCAGCAGGATTTTCTTTTTTGTGTGTGTGCGTGTATTGTTAATATAGTTTTTTTATGTGCTAAATTACTGGGTAAAACTCTGAGATATGATCTCCATAATCTTCTGCTAAATTGTATATTTTCCTGATGAAGTGATGTCACGTACGATAAATCGTCATGATAGCATTGTAAGAGAATTTTGATTGAAAATGCTGCAGTTTGAATTTACCTATTCTATAATGAGATGTGCTTGTATGGTGAACTTGATTGTTAGGGAGGTATAGATCAAAGCTAGGTAGTAAGTTAGGAAATCTTAGGAGTTCCAGGTAGGGGTAAAGAGACCCCTGATACAACGCCAGGATTCGTCCGCCCTAGAGCTGACACCTGTCAAATTTGGATGTGGAGAGGGAGAAGAGGTGCGAACGAGAGGCGACCTCGTGGCAAGATCAGCGGTAGCGTGGAGCGCAACCGAGTATCGAGGCGAGAGAAGTCCGACCGTGGCCGCGACCAGGGCAGTAGGACAGTTGTGCTGGGGTCCCGCCTGATCGCCGAAGAGAAGACGAGTGAGGCGTGCGACCTACATTCATAATCTAAGGGCAAGCCAGGTAGGCGAGAAATTGGTGTCTTTTACAGGAGCGACGGCGCTTATCAGGAACACGTCACTGAGACGAGATCAGTAGAGGACAGCTTGAAGACACGAACTTTTACTAGAGAAAAATCGGAACTATTAGTTTTGAAGTTGTTACGTCGATCGTGATACGATGGCGGCTGGGGCGTGTAGGCCTCGGAGACGCTACGTCGAGATGTAGAGATGACTGATGCGAACTTGTGGAACTGTGTGTCTTCCGAACTGGGAGCTTCTGAGAAATATATTCCGTGGAGACGATCGTGTACATCTCGGAGAACAGGTTGACTACTTGGAACTTGTATAACTGATACGGCTAGAACTGTTAACTTGTGATTTTGGACTTAGTGTTCATGAGAAGGGAGACCTGAAGACAAAACTTAAGGGAGATAAATATTCAGGATTATATTAGTGCAGAGGTGCACAGCCAGATTAATTAGTGCTTAGTAAAGGAAATATTGGATGTGTCGAGGTTATTGTTTTGCTGATGCGTTTGAAATAAGTGCTTGGGTTCGCATGTAAATAAGGGTTGATGGTTGAAAGATAGCATGCAATTTTGTCCAGTCTATTACAAGGGCTGGTTATTAAGTGGATTTTCGTGGGGCTTTTTGAGTCATTTTTTTGCTGTTGTTGCTTTGTGATTAAGTAATCCACCATAGGCCTACCTTAGTGACCGGCATTTTTTTTTTCGCTGTTCTGCGGGAGCGAATACCTGGATGTTTACATTGTAATAGGAGAGAACAGGGAGAAGTAGTGGTTGATGAACGAGTGTTGAACTGAAATTGAGGTCTGATTTTTTTTATTGCTCTTTAAGTAAATGTGGGTGAAACCTTGAGGAAGGGGTGTGAAGTAGTTGTAGGGTGAATATTTTTTTTTGTTCTTGGGTGTGTGAGTTTGAGGTGAAGCATAAAAGGTACTTAAGTTACGTCCAATGCTCCTGGGTGATAATAAATAGTGGTGGGTCCTATTTATGTTACCAGAGTTGAGTTTTGTTGAGTGACAGGAGAGTGAAAGAACACGAAGCACGTGCTCCCACTAGGTCATCTGACATGGACGGGGTTCGTGACATACGAAGTGCAAATGGTAACGCACACCTGTATGTACGTTCCTCACCTGTACATTGTGACACTTACCTGTTTGAAATTACTTTTGTGATGTGTGATGTAACCGGCACACACGTGCCCCAAATGGCAAAGACCAAATTTACCAGTGTGCGCCGTTGGAAGTTACAAAAGAATTTATTTTACGTGGGCTCAATCCTGGTTTAGGCACTCACTCACACAGGCGTCCAAATTGCAACCTACTCAACTACAGACGCGTGATAGCAACAAACATGACATTTATTAACATAATACTAACAACAGACTTGGACGTAAAAAATAAAGGAACAAGAATTCTTACAACTAGCAACAACAATAAATCACCCCTGCTAACGCTGTCCTCACAACTATATATTCGATACCCTACGCCTACTACACAGGCCCCGCGCACGTGGTAAAACCAAAATGGAGAACTAAGAAAAGAACCTCTAGAGGTAACGAACGTACGATGACAAAAAAGGGAAAACGTAAAGAAAAATGAAGAAACGTATGACGAAAGGGAAAAAACGTAGAAACCCGAGAAAAGATGAAGAACCGAGAAAACGTGGCGAACGTAAGGAAAAACCGTAGCCCTGCAATCAAATGCAAGATTCCACATAAACTCTCGTGACTGTACGGCCTCATGATTTACTAACTCTCAACTTAGCCAGTTACTTTTTCACAAAGCTGAATGTTAGATCTTAAATCAAACCGAAGTATTCATAGATCAAAAGAATCAATAATAGCTTCCCTACAATCATTGTAGTACTGCTTCGTGTTCTCAAAACATTTCAAAAGATCACGCTTGCGCTTGAGTGTCAACCTCAGCACAAACAATTCAATGCATCAAGACCGGTTACAACTATCATTGGCATCGTAACAACTGAAACCCAAGTAAAAGGTACTTGCCTGCACAAACAGAACCACAAGGCTTGCAGGCAGAGCTGCACAGCCGATGTTACCTTTAGGACGATTTAAGCAAAAAGAGGCCGAGAACAGCGGTTCCCGTGCGATCGGAAATGTTCCCGGTCGCGGTCTCACGTGACTTCCGGTCGCAGTCTCGCGAGACTTACAATTTTTATTACACTATTTTTAATACACAAAAAATATTTCTTTGTACAACTCCCTGAAAAGTATTGTACAATAATCTTTTCATTATACCAAAAATCACTTCTTGGTGCCGTGTACCCAAACACGAGCTCCCCACCATGTTCACCAACAGGTGGTACATAAATTGCATGTAACAACCAAAAACATTTATTCAATAACAAACATGATGCATACTTAAACATATGGTTTGCACAATGCACAAGGTGGATAGCACAGCTATCACCTTTTCCATTCTCTTCATCCCCTCAATGGCCTTGAGGAAAACTGAGCCGGAAATGTCCTCCTGGGCTCGACCTGAGACATCACCCGCCCCCCTCAGATGAGCCAGGTTCAGCCTCTCTGGTGGTTTTCTGGGCCGAACAGACCTCCTGGGTGCCGGGGTAGGGGTTGTATGACCAGAAGCGTCGTCCTCGTCATCTACCGAGGTATTGTCCGTCAATACCTGTCCCGTGTCTGGTCCGGTCCCTACGTCCTCGTCACTGTCTACTGACGGTCTCCTACGTGCCCTGGGAATAGGGATCCTGTCTGGTTCAGTCCCTACGTTACCGTCACTGTCTGCAGACTGTCTTCTGCGTGCTCTGGGGATGGGGCTATGTCTGTTCCCTTCTCCACCTACGCTGTCTGTGGGGCTTACATCTACCCCTTCAGGCATCCTAACTAACTGGGGTGCCTGACTGTCGACTGTCTGCTGTAGTGTGTCATCACTAGAATTGCACTGGGACGGCATCCTTACCCTAGGGGTAAATACAGGGGCATCAGCCCTTAGACTACTCCTGACGGGCATGGTGGTTATGATGTCACCGACATCACTCTCAGAGTCTGAGCTACACTGTTCAGACAACACCTGTCTATGGGTTTCTGTCACGGCTCTAGCCTTACCCCTATGTCTAGGCTTAGCTTTAGGTTTTTCTGCCTCCTGTTCAGTACTCATTACTCCAATGGGGAGTAACACATTACGATGCAGTGTTCGCTTTGGGCCTGTCCTCGATTCCTCCTGCACCGTGTACACTGGCAGATCAGGTGCTTTGGATAATACTATGTAAATATCCTTCTCCCACCTGTCTGCCAATTTGAAGTCTATCCAATGGCCTAACCTCTTGACCAGCACTCTGTCCTCTGCTTCTAGTTCTGCAGCTACTGCTGATGCATCGAAGCGAACTTTATTTTTACGCCCCATCTTCTCCATCACTGCCCGAGCATTCGCATAGGCCTTAGCTAGCTGCTCTTTCAAACCTCTTATGTACTGGCGGGTACTCCCTCCCCCCCACATTCATGTCTACCCTGAACGCCAAATCTACAGGGAGCCGTGGGTGGCATCCAAAGAAGAGATAATATGGACTGTAACCAGTACTCTGGTGGATACAACAGTTATATGCGTGGACTACAGATGGTAATGTCCTTCGCCAATCTATCTTCTGGTCATCTTCAAGGCTTCTAAGCATGTTTATCAGGGTACGATTCCATCGTTCCACTGGGTTACCTGAAGGATGGTATGGGGTCGTTCTGATCTTTTGTGTACCTGCCACTGTACATAACTCCTTTACAAGGGTAGATTCAAAATCTCTACCCTGGTCTGACAGGATCTTTTTAGGGAAACCGTATGTCATAAAGAAGGAGTTCCATAAAGTTTTAGCTACAGTACGAGCAGACTGATCTGGCGTGCAGACTGCTATGCCAAATTTTGTGAAATGGTCCATCATCACTAAGATGTTCTGTTTTTGACCCCTACACTCTATTGTCAGGAAATCTATGCATACCAACTCAAGAGGATATGTGGTTATAATGTTTACCATAGGAGCTTGCTGTGCAAGTGCACCACGTCTAATACAGTGTGGACACCGCTGGATCTTCGTCTCTAAATCTTTTGCCATGTATGGCCAAAAGAACCTTTGCCTTAGTTGTTGTATGGCGTTATCAAAATGAGTATGGAATAAATCCTCATGGACGCCTCTCAATGTCATGGGACGATGCGAACGAGGGACAACTAATTGCCATGATGTTATGCCGCTATCATCCACTACCTTGCGGTATAGGACACCTTCCCTCACTTCTAGCCTTTTGAATTCACGGGTGTAAATTGTCATCTCAGGGCTGTTATAGAGTCTAGCAGTTAGCTGTTTACCAAACTTTTTTTGTCTGATGAGTATGCTTAACTCTGTGTTCTTCAGTTGCCACTTCCTCCATTCTGTCTGAGTGATCGGTCTGATGTCAGTGTCCATAGGATCTAACAGGGTGTCACTCAGTAACGTTGGGTCCTTGACTATGGTCTCCACTGCAGGATATATGTCTCGGTCCTCAGTCGCCAGGTCTGTCTCCTACTGTCATGGACTGCTGGCAACCATTTGCTCGTCTGGCAATGCCATGGAGCTGACATATGGCCCGCACAGTGGGCTCGTCTACCGTCACAGTCTGGTCTTTGTCCGCATCAAATGCATGCGCTTTATCAAGTAGGAACTTGATTTTGTCCAAGTCTTGTCGGTAGGCTAAGTCATTGTCTGGAGGGTCATGTGGTCTCCTGGACAACGCATCTGCATCAATATGACTGGAACCCTTCTTGTATTTTAATTTAAAGTCATAAAGGGATAAAGATGTTAACCACCGGTGGCTTGTGGCATCAAGTTTTGCATTCTTTAAGATGTAGCAAAGCGGGTTATTATCTGTTACCACCATTACCTTTGCCCCCAACAGATAATCCGAAAACTTTTTGGCCATGGCCCATTTCAAGGCCAGGAATTCACGTTTATGGGCTGGGTAGTTCTGTTCTGATTTATTTAGGCCACGACTGGAGTATGCTATGACCCGCTGCCTCCCAGCATGTTCTTGGTACAGCACTGCCCCTAAAGCAGTTGCAGAGACATCGCAGTGCAGCGTAAATGGCTTCGAACGGTCAGCCAACCCTAGAACTAGGTCACAAGTAAGGGCTTGCTTCAGCACATTAAAGGCTTTATCTTGTGGTTCTGACCACAAGTGTGTGATGTCTGATGACAAACTCAACACTCCTTTTTTCTTGTCTCCCTTCTTCCTACATTTTACAGGAATGTAGCCGGCCGTCACGTCATTCAAGGGCTTAGCTAACTGGGGAAAGTCAGGGATGAACCTTCGGTAAAATCCTGCAAGTCCTAGGAAACTTTTTACCTCTTTTACGGTAGATGGTTTTGGCCAAGAAGATATGGCCTCAGTTTTGGCAGGGTCAGGGGGCATCTGACCTTCTGAAATGAGGTAGGTCAAGTGGCGTACCTCAGTGGCACCGAACAAACACTTTTCCGGGTCCAACTTCAGGTTAAGCTTCCTCAACCTCTCCAAGACTTTGATGGTACGGGTCTCGAGGTCGTCTAGCCTTTCTGCATGTACCAGAATGTCATCAATGACTATTATGAGCTCCACTAGATTCATATCATGGAACACAGTTTCCATGAGGCGCTGGAAACAGGCTGGTGCATTCACTAGACCTTAGCTCAACCTATCCCACTCGAATAGACCAAATGGGGTACTGAATGCAGAGATCTTTCGCGCTCGTTCTGTCATAGGGACTTGGTAGTAAGCTTTGCACAGGTCCATACTAGAAAAGTATCTGGCCCCGTTAAGGGTCAGAAGGAGGTCTTCTATTTTGGGGACGCTATAGCTATCCTGCACTGTGCGGCTATTTACCTTCCTGTAGTCAACACACATCCGAAGTGCCCCTGATTTTTTCCTGACAAGCACAATGGGGCTCGCAAAGGGGGAATTAGAGGGGCAAATGATTTTCGCGTCTAAAAGCCCTTGGATATTTTGCCTACAGTCTTCAAAATCTTTGGGGGATAAGGGTCGTGCTCTCTCCCTAACATCTGGCCCGGGCAATAGCTCTATATCAAAGAGCTGGTCTGTCTTAGCCCGGCCAATGTCAAACTCACTGGTAGCAAAGACGTCCTTAAACCCCTGCAAACGTCTGTTTAACTTGTCACGCCATTCTGTTGGAACGCCTTCACCAAATTTGAAGTCTATGGGACATCCTACTGCTGCTACTTGAGCGCAAGAAATGGCCTCACCGCTGGCTTCATTTTGGGGTGCTAATCTCTTCAGGACTTTGTCCATGTCATATTCTGCATGGATACTGAGGATATCTGCTATAGCCTGCTTAGGTAGGGTGACATGATGGTTAGATTGATTTCTAACAAAAACCTGCAGTCGTGCAAGGTTGCTGGCCTTCACCCTAGCGCTTATCACCTGCAGTCCGTCAGGGAGTCTAGGATCCGCAGTCTTGTGTACTAGCACTGCATCCCTAGTAGTTGGTCGTGCTATCCTGGTCATACAACGAACCCCTACTGTCTCACCTGGTGGGATGACGGTTTGTCTCAGGGTCGTCGCAGAGCCCAATTTTCCTCCATCGTCCTCTGACATGTCTTGGTAAATGAAGGAAACTTCCCCACACAAAGGGAAGACAGAATGAAAATGCTGCGCACCTTGTACAATTTCTAAAACAATCTGAAGGTGTTTGTGCCCACAATAATTGGCACCTCCAATGAATATGGAGTATCAGGGCACACTTATGTAACCGTATCCACACTCGCACTCACACCCACAATCTCTCCAGGAAAACTCACTTTCACACGCACATACCCCAGAAAAGGAATAACATGCCCCCCCAGCCCCAACTATACTGAATTCCCTAGGTAATGGCCAGACTTACGTTCCCACTTTACAACCCTCTACAAAATACATGGTAGATCTTCCCCCATGCCTCAGAGTCACTGTATACCCACTCCCGATTTAATTTTGCGAATTGTTCCCAGAGCCTTAATAGGAAGGGTGATGGCTTCTCCTCTGCAGAGATTTTCTCTGCGACAAAGTCATGGTATAAGTCATCTACATGACTAGCGTTACCGTACAGTTCCCTGAGACGCTTGAGGATAGTGCTCGTCGAGGAGCAGTTTTTTCAAGTTGACGCACCATTCCTTCCAGTCGCTGGAACTTCTGCTGCCACGTCTCTTCCTCGTTCTGCTGAGAGGAGACAGCAGCGGGGGCCTCTCGCTCCATCTACCACATGGCGGCCTGCCTCCCCACTTCCCACTCCTATTGTCTAATCAAAAAACTTCCTAACCCACTAGCACAGGATAGGAGAAGAAAGTGAACAAATAGAAAGGGAGGCGAGAGCTATACTAAGCTGGCCACCTGAGTAGTGAATGCCTTGAGCCCCACATTGGGCGCCATTTTGTAACCGGCATACATGTGGCCCAAATGGCAAAGACCAAATTTACCAGTGTGCGCCGTTGGAGTTACAAAAGAATTTATGATTCGGGCAGAGGCTAGCGCTTCACACACACAGATTCTGTCTTTACTTACTAAAAGAATACAGAAACCAATAAATACAATCAGTAACCTTTATTCTCCTATCTAAAATCCCGGGATAAGGATAAAGATAGAGGAAAACAAAGGAAAGGAAAAGGAAAGAAAAGGAAAAGGAAAGAAAAGGAAAAGAAAGAAAGAAAGAAAAGGAAGAAATGAAAGAAAACGTGGCCTGCAACAGAGACCGACCTGAAAATTAGTTTCAGGTTGCAACATTCGCAATACACAAAGCTAATGCATCAACATCAAAGCAGCAGTTTTACAGCTAAATGCCTCCAAAAGAATATGCAAACACTATGGGGGAACAAACCCCATAAACGACCACGTGGTGGCCAAGATGGCGGCGCCCTAGCGCCCCAACACTTGTGCGGGGCAATTCCGAAATCCACCGCCACTTACTTCACCCGTAACCCATCACGGCCTAACCTTCAACTTCCCACAAAGATTGAACAATGAGATCTCTTAATATAAATCATTGCAAATACATCAGTCCCCATTTCTTACATTGCCGGGGGAAAACATATGACGGCACCACGCAACTTCGTCATCACTAGTCTACAGCATAGTGCGTTACACGAAGCGATCGCTAACAATAACGACCACACAACGCGATCGCTAACAATAACGACCACACAACCACAAATAGCTCCATACCTGGTACAAGCAGACACACAGCGACAGTTGAACGTCTTCCCCCTCCGACGGTGGCACGCAGAAAGACCGAAAGACAGAGTTCCCGCAGGCACGGCTGTTCTGAATCCTTACGCGCTACAGCGCAATAGCGTAAGTCGGCCGTGCGGGAAATCTTATTTGGACTTCCCAAAACTCTGCCCCTCTCTTTGGCCATACAATCAATTAGACATCTCCTATAGAGATTCTAGGGGGTTCCTTTTTATTAAAAGAGACATGGTCCACAGACAGGGGTTTATCTGTCTGTGGAACTACATTTTCATTTACTAAGCCAGCACCTCCCCAAGCTAGAGAAACCGCAAGGGGAAATAAATCTAGTAAACCCGAGGGGTTACAGTGACAATGCATAAGAGTGTAAGCTTCAAGTCTGATGATTATTCATTTATTGCAAGTGTTTTGACTGTTCTGGACTGTAACTGCTCTACATTACTTGTGAACTGAATTACTTATGCTGAAAGAAGACAATCAGATGTTACCTGTAATTTGCTTCATCGATACATCCCCACATGTAAGGGTAGGTGCCTGATTTGCAAGAGTTTTCTTATCTGTGTTGTCTGTGCTCACATTCACATCCAATTCATACTGTCTTGTTTTTTTTTTATTTTGTTTTTTGACAAAGTCCATAACACACCTGTAATTATGAATTAATTACAATATTCCTACAGGTAAAAATAGTTCTAAACTCAAGATGGTCCTTCGGTTACATAGAATAACCATTCTGCAAACATATCCTAAAATATGAAGTCATTATGACAATAAATAAATTTTCAGAATTTTTTTCAAATTTATAACCCATTTTTTTTGCAATAAACTTCAAAACCTTACAGGACAGAGGCACAATAATGCACAGAAACCATATAGGACCGCAAGAGTTAAAAAGGCAAACTATTGTTTCAATCAACCAGACCAGCATTCTTTCCACGACTTTCAGATCTGTCCTCAGATGGTTATGTCTAGAGCTGATTTTACCAAAGCACTTATGTTGTCATTATTTGCCCACACAACACATGGCAAAACACATCACAAAATTGACAGCATGCTGACATCATTGAAAAGGTGTGCCATGACTAATTAAAGACAGTCTAACGGTTATTCCCTGCCACATGAATAATGAATCTTTGAAATCCCTGAAACATTAGATTGCTTCTGAAGGGCAGGTGCAAATCTCTGATTTTCTGCCATTGCATTAGGTGGACATATTCCTGCGCCGAGCTTTCTTTGGAAAACAGCAGAAGATATACTGCCTGGCTTATGCTGACACTCTAGAATATGATGCTGGAGTAAAGGTAGAGAAGAAGATACAAGATTACCACACTCAGTCAGGTTGGTATGCTTTCTTTTTCTTAGTGTATTGTCGAGATTTTGGTTTTGAGTATCGGAAGTATGTCAAGATTGAGTAGAACTTGTATATATATATATAGCATAACACTGTAATACACAAGAAGACCTTGCACACAGATGCAAGGTAACTTTCAATATACACCCCCCCTCCCCACCCATTTCAGCTTTAGGGTAGACATAAAAGATCTCATTACTTAGTCTGGATCCACATCTCAAGTAGCAGGTCTGTGCTTATGGTAAAGCCTTGAATGGTGATGTGCAGTTTTCCCACTGCAGACAGTTGTCAGTGACAGGCTGCTTCCTTCCTGCTGGAGATGCTTCTGGATTTCGGCGTCGTTCTTTGTCCCTCAGCTTATGAGGTCACTGGTCAAACGATCAGACCTCCACTTCGACTATTATGTGAATTGATCTTCTACATGCACCATCTTCTTAGAGCATAAAGACAGTTACTTCTTTGAGTAAACAGTCATGTCTACTGGCATGTAAGTGTACCCATCCGCTAAGTGCAAAAAACCAAAACCCATCTGGAATGGCAACATCACCCTCAGTTCCAAGATCAGACCGATGCGTGCCCTAGTCATCTGCCTTTTTCTCTGTGACAATGTGAGATATAGACCCATCTCTAGAGATGGATTCAAGCCATGGAAATGAGATATCTCATTAAGAAAAAAGACCACATTGCCCATTACGCAGTACAAGAAAGGATGCAGCAAATCATTGGACAATACGAAGACCTGCTGAATGCTGTGAAAAAGCATAGACTGAAATGGTACGAGCACATATCAAGATATCAGGACTTGCGAAAACCATAGCGCAAGGCACAGTATTAGGGTCTTTCGCGATGCGTATCACGTGGTACACAAAAAGAGGGGCGTGGTTCAGTTGGAGGTCAACCTGACTGCAGTGCTTTACTCCACGTATATCGTCTTCGTGCAGCATGTATAAATTATCGTCCAATTTCCGCCCATCTGGTGCGGATTCTTCGTCAAAATTGTATTCGTAAAGTCTTGATTAGATCGCTCGATCGAGATATAAAGACAAAACTGCATTAATCGGTGGGAACGATCCTTACGAGCTGGCCAAAATAATGCATTCTCTTCGGACTCTGTTAAAACCTCCCGAAGATGTAGTGGGATATCTTGTCTATGTAAGGAGCGCATACACGATGGGTGAATTCAAAGCCATGAAGTCACTACAGGGGCATAATTAACTCACCCAACGTTTTGGTGAAAGCAAAGGTAAACAACACATCCTTTCACAAGTTTAGGATTGCAGTCATTATGATGTAACCGGCACACACGTGGCCCAAGTGGCAAAGACCAAATTTACCAGTGTGCGCCGTTGGAATTACAAAAGAATTTATTTATCGTGGGCTCAATCCCAGTTTAGGCACTCACTCACACAGGCGTCCAAATTTGCAACCTACTCAACTACAGACGCGTGATAGCAACAAAACATGACATTTATTAACATTGAGACATAGACATCAAATATAGAAGGAACAAGAATTCTCACAAACGCAATTGCAACACATCACCTTAGCTAACGCTCTCCTCAACCATAAACTCGATACACTACTCCTACTACACAGGCCCCGCGCACGTGGTAAAACCAAAATGGATAACAG
>SMGT01004933.1:8878-33483 GCA_004794575.1 Lanistes nyassanus
GGGGGGCGGAAGCCTTCTTCCGAAAACGAATATTTTAATATTTAACTGGCAAATTCTAGCCACTCCTGCAAGGAAAATGTTTTCATTTGTAGTGATGTTTGTTTCATCTGGTCATATTTTCACGCTGCAAGAACGTGAGGCAATGACGTCTAGCGACCTGGAGTGCCGCACATACAAAATGGCGTCCGTTTCGGGGATTCAAGCCAAATAAGCATACATTCCTTTCCGTTCACTGATAAGCACAAAGTTGATTTTGGCGTACCAGCCTCACAGCTTTGGCGTACGCCAGGGTTTGGGTTGGCGTAAATACGCCAAATGGTGTACAATTCAGGAGTCTGATTCAGTATAAATCGAGATCATTTAGTAGTATATACAGTTTTATTGATTATGCAGCGACAGTTATCTTTTCTTGAGGAAAAGCTAGCTGGAATATCTCTATTTTATAACATCTTCATAAATTTGTTGAATGGTTGTTGGTAGCTTGAGCTTTCGCACGTGTGGGGTAAAGTGTTGTTTGGGGATGCTTGGACCTTGCTATCCCCGAAACAAACATTAGTAGCAGATCATATGTCTATGGTATCAAAAATCCACCATTATAACTACTATGTAAGTTATTTATAACATAGCTGAATATTGCTGTGACGATTGTCGCCGCTTCAACCTTTTAGTTGATCTTGTGCTGATAGTAATACACAATATGAATATTAATATGATGTAAATTCAACTAAAATTGTAATACTCAAAGTCATACTAATGATACTGAGTTAAGCGATAATCAAATCGTAACATCAAAACGTGATGCTTTGAAATCTGCTTTGAAAAATTAGTTTATTTCCGACCACTTGACGTCAAACTCACTTACTCAAGTTACTGACTTTCCTGTTCTTGTTTGTGATTAAAATTCCAAATAAAGCTGACTTTGTTGGAACGTTCTATATTGGATCTACATAGTTGATAGTAGTATAGTGTCAGATACAGGCGTGGCCAAAAGTATAAGACCACCAAAAATATTTCAACAGAAATGACGTAAACGATATAGGGGAAGAAAATAACAATGGAATGCTCATTTTTAAGTGTCAGTTTTGTTTAATATTCTTTATCTCGCATAATTTCTTTCATTACTTCATTGTCTTTATGGTGTATTTTTTCATCATATCGCTTCCCTTGAGACCTTCTTACATGACGTTGACATGCAAAAAACTTCTAAAATGTTGATTCATCAGAAAACATCACTTTTCCCCACTGCTTTTTAGTCCAATGTTCATACTTTTAAAGCAAATTTCAGGCGCTTCATTTTCATGTCTGGTGTTAGTCTTGGTTTTCGGGCAGGTTTGTGTGATTTTAGTCTAAACTTATCCACTAATCTGAGAGGACAGTCCTCCGACTCAATCAACACCTCTGAAAATGCAAAGCAGATCCAATCTTACATGAAGCTGTTGGAGAGTGTGAAACAATGGATTTGATTACCTGGTTATCTCTAGCAGTTGTTTTTCTGAGATGTCCACTTCTCTTTTGGTCAGAAAAATATCATGTTCTGTGTTCCCTCCTCCACGTAATATTCCTGTTTGAGCTCTTCGAATTGCAGAAAGTGTCGGGCTTTTGCCCATTTGCTTGCGAACATAAAATCCAGAGATAATACTAATGAAACAACCAAACAGCAATGGTCTGTGTTTGCACAGTTTATAATGTAAAGATGATGAAATAGACTGCAATGATTGCATTTAGTGTGCTAGAAATATCAATTATTTACTAGGCGGTCTTAAACTTTTGGCCACAACTGCAGATTATATTTAAACAAATGTCTAACAATGCTTCATAAAAAATGAAATGTTTGCAATTCTTTCTGAGTTTTGCATGAGTCATGTTAGTGATAATGGAGCAACATTGAAAATTACACCTGCGTGTGCATTATGATTGATCTATTTGATGTACTTCATTTGAGCATTGTGTAACTTCAGATGCATGTGTCTTCAGACACTGCAGTGCTTTCTAACTGTAGTGAGACACTCCATGTCGATGTGCAGTGCTGTGTCCACAGAAAGGCAGTAATCAAAATAATGACACTTTCACTTGGTCAAAGTTCATCTTGTTCTCATTATTCTCAGCAGAAAATTATTTTGCTTTCAGAGGAGTAGAGTCCATCCCCAAAGACCATGTCATTACTAGCACAGCAGCTGAAGCAGCTAGAGGTTCCGCAGGTAAAAGCGTTATTGGGAAGGGACACAAGGAAACCTTCACTGCTGTTTGATGCAAAAAAAGCAGCATCTATTGACAGAGAAACGTTCTATGCTATTGGTAAAACAATTTTCCTTTTGGTAACATTTTATGCACTTCTTATTTATGATTACACCTTACGGGGTTCACCACTGACTTTAATAAGTTTGACATTTAAACTAGAAAGAATCCTGCTCTTTCAGGTTGTGTGCAAAGCTTTAGTTTTTTTCAGTTCACATGCATATTTCTGTGTTTTTAATTTGGGTGTGTTTAAAAGAGGGGAGATTAAATGAGAATCAAGCCTGTATGGTGTTTACATTTTGCTTAAAACTTTATTTCAAACATGTTTTTAAAATGTTTTTTGCTTTCTCCTCATTAGAACTCGTATAATATGTCTTCTGGTTTAGAAGAAGGGGCATTTTCTGGCAGCGTTTGATTTTTTTTTTTCAGGTATCAATGGCCTACAGGAGTTGGAAAGCTTGGATGAGACATTCGAGGAGTTTGAAGCTAATCTTTTCCATGAGTCATCTTTGTCCTTTGAACGCAGCATCCAATCAAAAGAAGTGAATGCTCAGCTTGATCAGACAATCGACAAATTCTTGCTGCGTTTGTCACCTCACTTACAACTGAAGCCAGCACAGAAAGCACTCGAATGGCTTATTCAGAGGTGAAAGGGGTTGCAGAATATCTGTGCAGAATGTGCAGGCTAGAGTTGTTTATTTGATCAGTAGGTTGGTTGTTGTTTGGTGTTTGATGTGTAGTCATCAACTAAGTCTTTGTCATGGCAAGTAGCCAGACCTTTGAACAGACATTGTATAGAGAAAAAGTGTGTGTGCCAGAGCTGAGATATGTACCCACAACTCACAATTCCCACTATTTTGGTGGCAAGCACTAACCATTGTGGAAGGAGATCGTTTATGCCCTACCTAGAGAAAGTGTGATAACCTGTGCAATGGCAGCCACTTACATTTACAATGTAAATCTTTGAAATTAAACTTCAGCATAAAACAAGCACACAAGGTATATGGACACAAGCGTACTTTATATGCTAGTGGGATATCACCAGTCGTTTCATATTTTTATGCGTCAGTGACCGATGCCAAAATTGAACCCTGATGCAGACAGTCATTTAGAGAAACGCTTCTGTATACTGGTTATAAAATGTGCTTCTGCATGTTTGCATATGGTCGATTCACATGTATTTACTTCCAGATATCGAGTACACCTGAACAACGTGGACAGCCTGATTGCATGCTTTCTGCCCTACCATGAGACCAAGCTGTTTGCTGTCATGCTTCAGCTTTTGAATTTGTCTTCTCATCAATTGTCAAAATGGCAATGGCTTCAGCCTGTACAGGTCCGATTTTATATTTTGACAATGATTCACAGTTACAAGGAGAAAAATAGAATTCTGGTTTGAAAAACTTCTGTGTAGAGTTGCCTAATGTATTGCATTTTCTATATTTGTCTCCCAAATCACCCAGAAAATAGGGCTTCATGGAAATCTTAGAAAGATTATAATCTAAATCATTTTGGGAATTATAAACAAAAGTAACATGTTCTATCACAAGTATTTTCTGCTCACCACTTGTCACACCAAGGGACATAACTGGAAGGGGAATTTTACAGAAGGGAAATTGGAGAGAAGTGAACTGTGATGTCAGACTGAATAAAAGAAAGTAGCCCCACCTGCCTTTGATGAATTCATTAAAAATCCAGATGCAGAGGTTCATTTCTGCCAAAAGAAAGATTAATTTGTGAAATTACAATATGAAAAACAGCCTTGGTGTAAGTGTAGTTCGTGACATGTACAGAGGTGGGGGAGAAGAAGTATAATGTGAAGAAATGACTGTGCTTTGCAAACCAGTCTGGATAACAAAATGGTCACATGTACAAAGGTTAACTGGTAGGCAATGCCAAATTGGTTCTGACATGAAGGTTGTCTGCATCCTAAACACAACCCACAGGCAAAGAGAAAAAATAAAATAGCTCAAGGATTTCACAGCCACAAAATTTCGAAGATAAAAGTTTTAAGACATTTGTTGTGTAGTACCCAAATGCACCAGGTATTGATCTGGAATCAGTAACTTTTTCTATGATCTGGAATCAGTAACTTTCACATTTGTCGCTGTGTGATGCCAAAGTCTGGTCATGGTGCCCATATTTTGAATGATATAGAACATATAGAATATAAAGTATCTTTAAACATCCTACTGATCCCTGAAAAAAAATTACACAGCACTTGATTTGGATCTTTTCTGTGGTCAGGGAGGTAGTAGTTTGCCAATCAGTTTCTGCTGTCATTGTGTGATGTTTTACCGTGACAAAATGTGCATTTTGCACTCATTTTGAGACTGGAAGTAAAAACACAAAAGCTTGATGACGACACTAGTCAACATTTAAACATCATTCTTAAATAGCCAGTCCTGTGTACTCAACAAGAAATTTGTTTGCATTTACATTCTAGCAATGTACATATATGTTTATGCTTGAACAGTAGCCTCTAAAGAAGAATTTTATCTTAAAGTTTTGGGTTGTGTATGTATTTTAGTTTCATCATGTATTTATTAGTTATGAAGTAGTTCGGTTCTGTAATATAAGTTTTATGGTTTCAGAAATCTGGAGTGCATTTATCAAGAACAACTTTAGTCAACCACTGCAGAACAAATCCAGCATTTTTGTCTCTAGTTACAGATCTAGTGTCTCAGTCAATCAAAGTGAGTTTTTATATCAAACAGATGCAGTTTGTATTCATGGTATTTTAAGTGTCATGTTATTGTGATAAACACATATGTAATAAGGCTGTTTTTGCCTTGGTTTTTAAATGAGTAATTATTTTTTTTAATCAGTTCCTTCTTCTGTGTGTATCAAATGTTTTCTTGTGACTGTAAATAAACTGTGAGCAGTGCATGGACTGCTGTGCATGCACTGTGCATTTGAATGGATAGCAGATTGATGGACACAGACACCTGTGAGTTTGATCAGTCTGAACTTTATTCTCTAAGCTTAAGATGTGTTTACCACGAGGTAATTTCGCCTGACCCCAGTATCTCTTGATAAACAGGTTTCACTATAATGATAAGAGTCTAAGGTGTTCATGTCTTTTAGAGGTCATTTGATAAAGAATTGAATGTGTTTGTTGAGATCAGTGCAGTTCTGGGCAAACAATATATTCAGAACCTTGTGTTCCTAGGCCTTTAAGGAGAGTGCCAGTGTGCAAACACACCAGCTGAAACTTGTCTTCAGCTTCTACGCGGCCACTCTAGTGGCTGTTCTGCACTCTGGCGCCATCACTGAACAGTTGGTGTCAGCCATCTTCCCATCACTGATCCGTGGTTTGAAGTCAGACTTCATAGATTACAAAGCCTCATCGTACGTGGTTTTGAGCCAGCTGATGCACAAGACTCCTCTGAAGGAATCCCTGCTGCAGAAACTGTTGAATGCTGTTTGCAAGGTAAATGCTTATTCATTCAACTCCTGAAAAAGTTTGTATGATGAATGCGGGTTCAGTTGACAGCAGAGGAATTATTTTCTAAACACGAAACTGGAACCACTGTTCTTCTACATGACTCTTTATTCCATTTTCCAATCTCCATACGTATATTGTTCCCCCCACCTCCTGTTCATCTTAATCGCTAACCCAAAATACAAATCTATTATGTCTTCATTAACTGTAACTGTTTATGTATTTATTAATAGATGTTTATTAACAGGTCTGCTTATGTATTTCTAGAGTTTATATTGTAGATTTTTTAAATATGTATCCAGGGCATTATGTGGTTAGACCTTATCTTTGCTATTTTATACACACATTTTTGTAGGGAAAATTTTATGGGAGAAATCTGCAGAGGCATTCATACAAAGTGAGGAAGTGATGCTTCAGCATGTCTCTGTCAGATGTTAACAAGCTCTTTTCAGTTTTAGAGTTGTGTCAGCTGGTAGAAAGCAGATGTGTCTGAATCTAGATCCAAACTCATGGCCTCTAGCATCAGTGACAAGCACACATTACAGCTGTTCAATGGACTGCCTCTGTAGAGTTTATTGACCTCCTTAGCTTGACCTCCTTGGCTAACCAGTGTGACTGTTTGATTGGGATTCAAGGGGTATGTCTTTATTTTGATAACAGAAAATCCACCCCACTCTGACAAGAGAAGCACTATATGTGGTGGTTCTGATGTTCCAAGCACAAGAAATCAATGACATCACCAAGAGGTAATTTAACAACTAACCTATTTGTGGATGGCATTTTTCTTCTGCTAGTAGAAAGAAATGATTTAGGATATGGTTGGAAGATTTTGATTTCTCTATGAGACTGGAGCATGTGGTTCAGAATTCTTAATAATAAATACAGTTGAGTCTTATGAAATGGCTGCTGGTCTTTCCTCAGTCCTATGATTTAAGTGACTTGTTTTATAGAATAACAAACCACAAGTAACAAATTTTCCATTTTCTCATTTAGTTGTGCATCAAATTTTGACTGCCCAAATGCTGAATTGCTGATCCTATCTTTGTGTGGTTAACCAGTTAACACATACCATCTCTTGACTTCCCTTAAATCCACACACATTCCTGTGCTTTTTTTGAAAGTTTGATGCAATACTGATTTATTTTTCATGTTGCTCATTTTATATCTGTCATTTTTGGATGCAAGAAAAATGGCTGACCAAACATAGAGAGGATATTAAAAGGAACCATTATTTCTAGGTCATCTTCCAATGCAAGACCTGTAGAATAGTCCAGTAGGAAGGAAACTTCAACAAATGGCAACACCGACATAAAAGAGCAAATGAAATTGTGAACATTTATGAATGTTTTTCTTGTGAAAAATATTCCCAGATTTTACAATTCCATCAAGCCATAGAAGAGTGTGTTCCATATAACAAGTTCTAGGTAGTCCTACACACATAAATGCGATCTACGGTGCTCCCCTAAAATGAATTAACTCAAAATGTTGATCACTAGCTTATTGGCGTGAAGATTACAGCAGAGTTGAAGGGTCATAGTTCTTATCCTGTGTACATGCAAATTATGTCTTATGTTTAAGGCTTTTTTAACTGTTAGATGTTAGCTAAGTTTGTGTGAGTGGATACATCTGCAGTGCAAGAGTTGTGAGCTGTTATTTTACCCTGCTGCTTTTCCAGAAGTACATAGGCCTGTCACTGTATAACCAATCACAAAAATTGCAGACATCTTTCACAACATTCACAAGGAAACTGACCAGTCACAATGAGTACAGATGGTCATGACATCATCGTCATCATCAAGTCCTATTAAAAAAACATCAATACGCCAAGTCCTACTTTCTTGGACAGTGGAAACATTTCTGTCTGATCATGGTACATTGTTTGACATAATAACTTGTAGGAATAGCATTCACTTTTTTTGGGGGGGAGGGGGGTATAATTGCTTTGAGATGAATGTGAGCAAGTCATCTAGGCCCTCAGTGCCGCCTAATGGATCAGTTTATCTGGTTTTCCAACCAGAAATTTGCATTGCTGCTTGGTTTTTTTCCTCTTAAATTTTGAGGTATATTTTCATATGGGTATTTCATCACATGAACTGAAAAGAGCTTGTAAAGTTTTTACAAAATTATTTTGCAGAGCCTTTAAATATCTCTGCCAGTTGCCATCTTTGGCCACACTGCTGTCATCGTATTCTGTCAGATTCAATATCAAAAGACTGATATTGGCGCTGTTACGTAAGCTAGTACCTGCTGCAATGAGGCAGACAGCAGTGGACATCAGCAGCAGTAGCGCTGGTAGCAGCATGGATGAGAGTGAGGCACCAAAACCAGAACTGGCGCAAATATTGTATGATGTCATGGCTAACGTTACCATGGACTCGGAATGTGTTACGTTGGCTGCAAGGTACGTGAACACTTGAACAAGCTTCTGTGTTTTAAAAAAAATTTATGACCATTTTAAGTGTGTGTTTAAAAAAAATTTCCTCCTGTGCATCGACCATGCATGATCACTCTCTCTGTCAGATAAGTGTTTTTTATTTGTTGTTATCTGTTTGTGCCATCCTGAAGAAGGGGCCATGCCCCAAAACATTGACTTTCTGTCTAAGTCTTGCTTGGCCAAATTCTCTTCGTTGTACATTTTTAATTTTTGCAGTAAAAACTGAGTAGGAAAAAACATTTTGTTTCAACCATAACAATTGCAGATTATTTATGTTTATCATTTGTTACCATCAACATTATTTTGCTGCATGAAGTGATCATATTTTACTATGAACTCTAGAAAATGTGTTCAATATGTTAGTATTTTATATGTTGCAGACTGATCCTAGAGAACACTGTACTCTTCTGCATGCAAGATGACAAAGAAGAAGCACTAAGCAGAATGAGGAAACTTATAAGAATCTTTGAAACTAGGTACAGTTACCTCCCTCATAAGTCCTTCCCTATTATGACCCCGTCATAGATAAGACCAAACATTTTTTTAACAGCCTATTTTGTTAGATAAATTACCTCTCTATTAGGACTACCTCCTTAACTTTACTTACAACCAACTAATTATGTTCTATTCTGACCAGAACCATGCGTATGAATCGGAAGCATTGTACCTAAAAAAAAATGTCGCCTGATAACAGCCAGAAAAGACCAGTCAGTATCGCGGTCAGCTGAGACAGGTTTCACAGCTGATAGCAAAACTAGCTTCTAGTCATAGGGAATCTAAGGCAGTAGATGTGCCTATCAAATGCCACTGATCGCAGTGGCTTGAAAATGGCGAAATAAACAACTGCTGTGCTGAGTGTTGTGGTTTTCTTCGATACAGCAGATGAACCTGCAACACTTATTGCATCTATAATGCTAGCAATAACAAGAAATATTGTAGCTTCCACATGGACAGAGGATGGGGTGCACCATATGAAGAATGCTGGCACCAGGCTTTAAAAATTGTGTTGGTCACTGCTGTGACTGAGATACATCCATTAACAAATGATCTATTTTACAAGGTATTTAGTAACCCTATTCCAAAGAAAATAACTTCGACATCACTTCAAAGTGTAAGCTGTGTTTATTAATGACTGTTCTTTCAGTTCCCCTTAGTGCTTTTAAACTTGACTGAATGCAGCATATAACAAACAGTATTATCGTCTCTCTTGACACTACCACACTGTCAGCGCCATCTTGTCAGCTGCTCTGAAGTGCAGGACCACCATAGGGTGCTAGTTTCACTATGTTATGCTATGCAGCTGCCATGAAATGCGCTAGCCTAGATTCGCTATTTTCGCTAGGTTTGCTATGCCTGTAAAACCTGAACCAAAAACTTGGAACAGAAAGCTGCTAAAGTATCATCACAGATCGAGCACTGTGTGGTGGAATATGTATACATGATCTTGATTGGTAGGTTTGCTCCAGGACATTGGTGCAAATGTAGGCAAGCAGGGGGAGGCAGGAGGAGGCGCATCAGTTACTCCCCACGGGGGGATAAATGGGGGATGCACTGCACACTTACCACATGATGTGGTTCAGCTGTCATGCATTTTCCAGTCTTAACACGGAGGTTTTGCTGTTCTGATTATGCCTTTGAAGACATAATTTATTTTTTAAAAAATCATTCATATTTACAAGTGTGCAAAGATGGTAAAGATGATAATGAAGGTGTTAAAATGACTTCTTATCTCTTATCTAGAATTTAAAAGGGTTATTACCTCATTTAGCAAACAAAAGCTGAGAATGTTATGGTTAAATGAAATACATTTTGTGATAACTTTTCATTCCCATGGGTATTATATTTCTACTTTTTAAAATAGATATTCAGATGTCCTGGACAAAGCAGTGGATAGCGTGATGGCCTCGGATCTAACTGCAGAAGAGAAGCAGGCCATCAGAGAGTTCCTGAACTTGTCTGTGGCTTCCATTCAGCACCATCTGACACCAGACAGCAAGGCCACGCTAGCCCTTCGGCTGCATCATCACCATGCTACCGTCAGACAAACAGCTGTGAAATATGTTCTGGATAATCTGAGCATGGTGTGTGGGGCAGACATTTATCATAAGGGATGCTTGTTATTTGGAATGTTGGGCAGGTGTTTATTATGAAGGGATGCCTGTTTAGCATGTTCATGTGGATGCTTATACCCAAGATTATGCAGGTTTTCTTGTTGCCGTCTGTTGTCTTTTTGGTGTATGTTTTATGCACGGATCATTATGCATGTGTGTATGTGTTTGCATGTGTGCACGCATGCATGCACATGTGTGAGTGAGTGTTCACATCTGCACATTTTAGAGAGTGTATGACTTAAGATTGCATGATTATAGATTGTAAGATTATAGATTGCATTATTATAAGATTATGGATTGGATGGTTGTACGATTATGGATTGGATGATTGTAAGATTATGGATTGGATTGTTGTAAGATTATGGATCGGATGATTGTAAGATTATAGATTGGATGATTTTAAGATTATAAATTGAATGATCAGTTATCATTTCAATGCCTGAATTGCTCCAGGTGGAGGACCGTGCCTCGGTGCAAGATTCTATCCTGATACGTCTTCAGGATGACTGTCCAAAAGTAGTGACTACTATATTAAAATATCCACAGGTAAGGGACATTCCTTTTTGTGTGTGAGGCTTGCACCTTACGTTTTGTTATCACCAGAGATTTCAAAGATTAATAGATTAAGTTGGGATAATCGTCTGTATTCTGTTCTTGGCAGTTGTGGACATTATTTGCCGGGAAAGAGGAGGAGCTGAGGAATGCTCTGATGATAAAGCTTGCAGCTGCTGGCTCCGGCTCGAGCAAGTGAGTTCATGATTGTTCTGTCCAAGTGTGGTGTGATGGTTATGTCTGTACAGAGTGGCTAGAGAGAGAGAGAAAGTGGGTGTTTGAAAAAAACCCGAGGAAACCTGCAGCGCAGTTTCTGTTTAGGCGTACTCCTGATAACCTTTTTGTTTTTGATCTGCTCGTAGATTAGGACTACTGTCCCACCTGCTGAGAGTTCTGCTGGAGGTACCAAGTGCAGATGTGAGAAGGACAGAGGCACTGGTCTTGTCGTATTTACTCCTAGTGTCAGAGCAAGCAGGTCCTGCAAAAACTGTGCTGGAGATCCTTGATTCACCAGCTGCGCGTGGCAGTCCGATTCTCAGTTATCTTGCTCAGGGTGAGCCTCTGTTTAAATAATACAAACTAGCTTAACAGTCTCACAAAACTGATTAGGATAAAGAGGTAATTTTTTTACCAGTAAAATTAGTTTCAGTAGTTTTAGAATTGTGCAGTGCATGCCTTTATCTTACCCGATGGAGACATACACAGCTAATGAACCCAGCGTCAAGGCGACAAGGGCAGTAATGCCACGTTCCCAGCGTGGCGCCACCGCTGCGCATCTCCTGAGAATGATACTCATCCAAGAATTCCGTCAGTTTCCTTCTGTTGCACCACAATCTCTGGGGAGGCAGGAGGGAACTCAGCTAGTGCACACTTCTAAAACTACTAAAACTAATTTTTATCGGTAGAAAAATTGCCTTTTATTTAGAATTGTGCACTACATGCCAAATTCCAAAAAGAAGGCTGGGTGAGGCACTGTCCCCCAACAGGGCAGAAACTCCCTTCAACCGGGTGGAGGCCAGTGATGGGAGGGCCAGGTGAGGAATGGAGTGAGAAGACGTGGTAGTCGTAGTAGATGCATCAGCACCCACGTGGTGTACACGCGGGCGAGAAGCAGTGTCAGTAAAGAGGCCAGCCCTGCATAAGCTTGTGATCTGCGTGAAGGGAGGACGGGTCATCAGCAAAAACATCGTCAGATTCACTATCCCTGTGTGTGTGTGTGTGTGTGTGTGTCAGGGGAAGGAATAGAAGTACACCGTGCGGGCGCTGGTAACAGCAGGAAGTCCAGCCACAGACAGCAATGGTTGAAGCGTGGCATGAATTTGCTGAGAAACTAAAGAGGTTACCTCTGCAGCTGACGAGCCAGAAAAGCGCACGTGGTTGACAGGTGGAGGGGACGATGAAGGGCTAAAAGATGGCGACCAGTGGCGGCAACGATGTGTATGTGACGATGGTGAGCTGTGGCCAGAAGAGCTGTGAGGAACAGGCAAGCGTGAACAATGGCGACGAAGGTCCCACATCCACGAAGAGTTTCGAGAAGAAGACATGGTAAGCTCCACTGGCTGAGATGGCAAGGACTGGTTTTCGCATAGAAGTTTCCAAACAGAATCAGGAAATGCACGTCTGTCTCCACCAGAGCTAAGAAGGAAGTTGACGGGAATTCTCGGGTCAGTATCGTTCTTGGAAGATGAGCAGGTGTCGCCACGGTGGGGACGTGGCATTATCGCCCTTGTCGCCTGGACGCTACTGATGCTGGGCATGTTAGCTGTGTATGTCTCCACTGGGTAAGATGGCATGTAGTGCACAATTCTAAGACAAAATAAAATGTATCCTGTGTGTTAAAAAGTCAACAGCTTAGATGGAAACAATTTTTGTGGGTGTAGTTTGATTGTGTGATGACTGCTTTTTTTTCAACACATGCCTAACACCCCCACCCCCACCCAAAATGCGGAAATGTTAGCAGTTTTTAATATTGGTAAAGCTAAGGAGGTATTTACCAAAACATTTATAAGATTTATAAGATGTGTACCGAGAGTTAGCTTTGTGAATACTAGTGTCATTATAAAGAAAGGGATGGCAGATCTTTTTGAGGATCTGCCAGGTCCCTTTCTTTCGACCCTTTCTTTGCTATGTGTTTGGGTACGGTAAGCTCCCTTGGTCGCATGTGTCTGCATACGATTATGTTGAGTGTTTGAAGTACTTCCTGTTGGAGTGGTAATTTGATAATTTAAGTGCTCAGTCCTCATTTGTTCTTTATTTATTATTTATAAGATGTTTACAAAGAACTTGGTTATATCAGTGTTTAACCTCTGTACACCTGAGTAAGTATGGAAAGACTTATAAGGTGTTTACAAACAACTTGGTAATTTCAAATATTGCAAAAATATTTTTATTTTATCACATTGTTGGCTTGGGCATATCTTTAACAGAGTGGGCTCCCAGTCTAAAAGCCATCACTGAGAACAAAGATGTTCTGCCATTGACTTCACTGAATGTATCATTGGTGGAACGCTTAGCCGAGTCTGTGATTTTTAAGGACGACCCCTCAGCTTTGGTGAGGAGGAAATATTTATTATTACTCAGTAGAAGCAAGCAACCTATATTTCTTACTAGTTTAATGGAATTTAAGGTTTATGTATTCAGAGGCTGGGATTTTCCATCTTTCCAACAGTCATTATCATTTACATACTGGGGAAAAGACATAAACCAAACTTGTGGTTAACATCTAAAAAAAAAAATGCTTAAGATGATGTTGAAATACCGAATGATAAACACAGTATTTGCATGGTAAAAATGACTTGTCAGCATGCACTTTTGGTATCAAATTAACATCAACAAATCCAAATAATAACCGGATGAAACAATTTTCTATCTACAGTTATATTCATTCAGTTTTAATTTTATTTTTGAGATTCCTTCATTTTTCCACTTTTTTGTCCTTGTAATTGATTCATAAGATGGCTGTAAAAGAAAATGAAATGAAAATGGAGATGCCTTTATAAATCAACTGTTGTGATTGGTTTCTGCCATCTTGCAGCTTGACGACCTCTACAAACAAGTGGGGTCCGTTCCACGTCCAACGATTCTTGCTGGCCTGCTTTGTGAGGTTTGTCTCTGGGCTGTGCACAAGACTAAAGATGAACATGTAGCTTATAATCTGCAGCTGCAGCTTGCTGTAATGCTGAGAGACATCATCTTGACAAAGGTGAGCTAATCACCAAGCATTATAAGCCTTTATTGGTATATGTGATGAGTTTTAATGGTATGGTCTGTGGTGCATTTTACTGATATGTTATGTGGTGAGTTTAAATAGATATTGCATGTGATGAGTTTTATGCGTATGGTACATGATGACTTTCATTGGTATGGTATGTGATGAGTTTTATTATATTATTTGATGAGTTTTATTGGTGCATGATGTTTTGTTGGTATGGTATGTGATGAGTTTTATTGGTATGATGCACACTGAGACATGTTTGTTAGCCTTCTATTTAGGCTTTGTATCGTAAAAGAATGCTTTTTGCTGTCTGGTAATAATGCATGACTTTAGACAGTTTTCTGTACAATTCTATAATTATTTTGTTCAAAAGTGATCTTTTGAAATACCTAAGTAGATTACTGCATATGTGGTAGTTTGCAAGCAGCATTTTTTCAAACGTGCCGAAATCTGTGCGTACGAAAGTGACCGCAAGAGTTGTCAATTCCCCAATGTACATTGTAACAAATGAGTTAAGGAACCCCCTTTCCACCCCCAATATATTTACTAGAATAGCTGTGCTATTTAAGTGTTGAAAATTTTTACCTTTTGTTTTTCAGAAACTGTTTACTCGCAAGTTAAACAAATCTGAACTCCAAGAGAGACCTAAAACAGAAGAAAGTTTGGAAGTGCTGAGAAAGAGTTTAGGAAAAGGTCAGAGACTGCCAGCCATGTGGGCAGTCATCGTGCTTGAAAGATGGATGAAGGATATTCGTGTCCCTTCTGATCTTTCAGGTTTGTCTAGATCTTGATGTATTTTTACACGAGAACAAAGGTGAAGTGCCTGTCTTCATAAAATTCTGCAACTCTACCATATCTGATGTTATTTAGAATGCAGAATTATTTGGGAATATTTTCCTACTAATATTTTTAGTGAATAAATATTCCCAAAATAATTCCAAGGCCAGTAAACTTGCAGGAAGGAACTGCCAAGCAAGACCTGTAAAAACTTGCAGGAAGGAAATGCCAAGCAAGACCTGTACCTGACCACATCCAGAAAATGTACAGAAGGACCGTTCCCCAGAAAAGTTATTGTAATATTGACTGCTTATTCTTACTAATGTCTAAATCTGTTTACAATATGGGGTTAAACAATCACAGATTGGTTGGTCCAGAGTCTCTTCCATTAAACATATTTTATCTAATGCGTCCAAATAGCAATCTAAAATGAAATATAAGTGTAAATTTATCATGCTGCACAGAAGAAACAGCACCCAGTTGTGTCTTGACCAAGATTTTGTTTTAATTGCAGCCCTAGACTTCTGGCAGGTGTCAAGCACAGGGAAATTGTCAGATGTTTGGCTGCAGGCAATGGTTATAATGACAGATTTACTTCTGGAGCTGGCTTCTCAGAATGAAAAACTGGCTTCTGCTGTTAAAGATCTCATCACCCAGTTGCCACAGGTATAGTGTTTGTGACCATTCAGGATTATACACTGACAAATATAAAGCTGCTGTTTAAATCTACTGAAGTAAAGTGTGCAGCTCACTTGCTGACGTTGGCTTCAGGAAGTGTTGCATTTGAATATACTGCAGAAAATGTAAATGTCAGTAAGTTGCATTGGTGAGTTCTGCACCTCCACATGAAAGAACTATCTCCAGCCCATTAGGGCACACTGCAAACATAGCCTGAAGTGACCTGCAAACTTGACACACCATGAACAATGAACAGCTGAACCCCATTTAGGCACTTTGCCATGCGTCATTTGGCAGTTCGTGATGTCCAAACTTCTCAAAACGACATGATGCTGTGAGAGAGAAGTATGTGGCATAGGGAGCAATTGAAGTGATTTGAAGAGATCCAGGTATATAGACAGCAAGCCTTTGCAGTTCACAAATATATTCAGGGGCATTGTCGATTTTTTAATACCATGTTTATAGATCATCCAAAGGTCCCAATGCCAAGATTTTTGCAAGCTTTTCAAAGGGCTAAATATCAGAGATGATTCTAGGATGTTGTACTCTGGAATTCCTGCAAAATTTTTTGCTGCAGTACATTAACTTGGCATCTGTGGTGCTGGACACTGAGTATCAGATGTAATAATTAGTCATCCTCTGGGTCTGTCTGAAACCTACAAATTGGCTGCCAGTTCCAGGCAAAAGTTTGAGCCAGAGATGACTCTTGCTGTTGGTGGGAAGGGGTCTTTATCCAGGTGCTAGGCTGAAGGCAAATAGCTTGTGATTCAGACTCTGTTACCGAATATAGCAAAGAGAAAGACAAAAGTGTCTTTAAAATTAAAGACAGATAAATTAGCTACTGTCTGTCTCATTCAGTATTGAAGCTGTAAGTGCGGGGTTAAAAGAAGAAGAATATTTCTGTATTTCAGAAATTAACAGCAAAGATGGAGCAACATGAGTGACAAGAACTACAAAGAAAATGTAACTTTTACGATGGCCCTTTTCTTTAGATCATTGGGCCTACTTTGATAGCTCCATCTTTTTGAGGTTAGAGGGCTCTTTTTTATTTTAAATTTGATTGCCCTTTGGCCCATCCACCCCCTTTTTTCTGTCACTCAAGTTTGATGATGATTTCATTTTCCAGGTGTTTTCATCACAAGAGCAGTTCTTGTGTTACTTGTGTATGCTGTGGATGGGCGTAGAGGATGGTGGTCATCTGACAGAGTTGTCTGCCCACCGTCAGACTCGAGCTGTCCAGATGGGCCTGAATCATGTGGCTCTTCTTGCTGATGCTGTTGTTGTGGCTGTAGTAGACAGACCTGCTCCAGGTGAGGCACTGACCATGAGCTTGCATAAAATAGAAAGGGCTTATCCACGACTTTGAAGGAATGAGCCAGTGTGGCATTGAACAGGGAAATTAATAGCATTTGAGCAGTTCTGGAGTGTTGACAGAAAGATCCATCCATGCAGTGTTGTTGGTTTTGTCTGCTTTTAAGGAAGTATGCGTCAATTGAATTGATGATTGGAACTGCCTGGATGTCTGTATACTTTCTTCCTTGCACTGTCAGTATCAGGACGAGCTTGTAATACTTCTCTCTGTTTTCAGTCATTCCATGTATTCTGGCCCTCTGTGCAAGTGAAATCCCCTCCATCCGCACCAGTGCACTTCAGTATATCGCTGTTCTTGTTGGAAAATGTGGCAGTGACTCCCTACTATACAAATCTTTTCTGGAAAAAGTGTTGCATAACCAGCAGGAAATTATCAACGATGTGTCTTATTTGTCTGTGGTGAGAGAACCTTTGGTACAAGTTGGGAGTTTATGACATGCTTAATGGGTCAGCTACTTTCGTCATAGTATTTGCAAATAGGAAGTGAGTAATGATAATGCTTTTGTGGATGTTATTTTGTTGCATCACTTGATTGAATGATTCCATTGAAAAAGTTAAACATTGTGGTATAGAAGGAGAATGGCATGTACTTTATATTCTTGCATTGTGGTCTGGGTTAACTGGTGTGTTTGTTAATTGTGACAAGCAGCCAGATTATCAGCTGTTAAAAGTGCTTTACAGCTGTCATTTTTAAAAGACTTAATGTCAGATTTAAAATCTAGCATTTTAAATTTAAAAACAATAAATATGTGATGACACTGCTTCATGTTACTGAGTTGAGTGTTTTGATTCGACCTCATGATATATATCTTTAATGCAGGCTGTGGCCTCAGGTCTGAAGGTCAAAGGCAACCAGAAGAAAGGGAGGCAAAAGGATGTGACTGAAGCTTTGCTAAAGGTGGCCAGCAGCGTAGGAACACCACCGACTGTTGTCAACGGTTTACTTCAGGCCTTGAGTGGACTGGATTCATTGGTAACATGGCATTTCATGTGCGGAAAAATCCCTGCTTGTATGTGGGCATTCATGCACACACCCTGAGAGCGCAGTGCATGTTCCCAGATGCATAACATATTTACTTTATCATTCAAGACCTAACATGAAATAACTAACTTTGTTGCTGCTTACTCCTGTCACCCAATTTTTTGTTCCTTTTCCTGCTGCAAAGGGTAGCTGCTTATTTAAATTTTCTGTTCCTTTTTCCTGCCATAAAGTGTTGTTGCATGTTTAAATATGCCATTAGGATACTCTGGAGCCACTTTTGCCTCTCCTGTCAAACCTGTTGGCGAAGCCAAATCTGAGCTGCACTGATCTGATAACATTCCGGCACCTGATAGCTCGGTTTACCCCAACATTGGCAGCAAGCCTGAAACCAGACAGCCAGGCTCTGCAGCTCCTTGCAGAAGCTATCAGAAAAGATGCAGTGCTGCTAGATGGTGTCAGACTGCAAGATATCGTCATTGAGAAGGTATTTGTTAATTTTCTTGTTGTTGTTAGGATGGTATTAATTAAAAGTCTCTGACTGTTAAGTTATAACTAGAGGATTTTAAGGCCAAGTTTTCAGTTGTGGCACATTCTAAGCTGTTTGTGCCAACTGGTCCAGTAGATATGGGATGAACTTAAAATTAAATGTAAGAACCAATTCCTACTAACAACCATAACATTGGCATTCGAAGAGCTAGCCTCTAGATCTGCCTTTCCCATTTTTTTGGATCTGGTGTTTATGAAGAATTGATTTATTGCAGATCACCAGCGACTTCTTCTCTGCACTTCCTGAGGCTGCGTCTCAGCACCTGGTGGCAGCATGTCTGCTAGATACTCTCCGGTGCACAGCTAGTTCTGCCACTGCAGCTCAAATACACAAAGTCTTCAAACATGTGAGTAAAGCATTTTGTTGTGTGTATTGCTTTTCTGAAGAGAGTGGGTCTAATATGAAGAAGATTGTCACGTTACTTGCAATTACTTGTGATAGTACTGTGAACTGTATTCTATAACAAATTTTTTTTGCAATAAAATGATAAACCAGGTGATGCTTTGAAAAGTTTGTTACATTGCTTGCATTGTTATTGCAAAGGGTGCATTAGTCAGTTATTACCCTGTAAATTTCCATTGCTTTATAACTACGAACTGTGCAAAAGGCTATGTGTTGAGACCAAGAGGAATGACTGTAAACATATTAAAGTTCATGGATGTGTGTATACAGGTATCTCTGTCTGTGGAATTTATCTCACAAGAGCTGAGTCCAGTACTAAAAAGCACAGCTGGGCGTACCATACGGGAAGTCAAACGTATACGCTTGTAAGTTTTTAAGGTTTTGTTTGTTTCACACCAATTAAGCTGAAGAAAATGTTTGACTTGTATAATGAGTATAATGAGCAGTCTAAATTAAGGCTTTTGACCTTAGTACATGGAAGAATGAAAGGTGACTGTGTATAGGGTATTGCTTGTGAATGTGAGTGTGTAATGAAAAGTAAACTGTAGTTTTGGGGGTTTTGCATTATATTTATGCTCAGATGTACTTTATTTGCATGACTCTAAGACATTAAGAAAACATCACATACTGACTTTGTGGATGGTGAAAATTCCAGGACCAGTCCTGTTGCTGAGTGATGTCACTGTCAATAGCAATTTCATCCTTTTAAAGTCTCCTGATGTTTTGGTTGCATCACTGTGATGTGAAACGTGCAACTGTTGTAACAAACTGTTTTGTCTTGTCACAATGACAGGGAAGAGAAAAATAAGAGTGCATCCTTTGAGTCTGCAACATGGCAGCGGGTTATCCTGCTGTTGGAGATCCTGCAGGTCAAGAAGAAAATTCCAAATGGTTCACGACTGATACCCATTTGTTTCAACATTCTGAGCAGGTGTGTGGGGCCAGATAGTCATTGTGCAGGCTGTACTGTGATAAGCTGATCATGTCTAGCTGAACCGTTTTTCTGGTGTTCACTGGATACAGGAGATATCACCAGAGGTTTTGCTAGACATTTGTGCATAGTAGTATTTATTGGTCTGATAATTTTAGCACCAGTACAAAGTTTTGAATTGGAAATGAAGACCAAATGAATTATCATATGTATTTAGTTTAATAAGGGTAGAAGCATCCGTGAAGTAAGATGAAATAAAATGTAAGCTCATAGCAGGATCTGTACAGAGATAACTTTATTCTTGAGGTTTTAATTCATGCTTGAATTTACGGAGCAAAAAAGATTGTAATTACAAAAAATATGAAGAATCATCAAAAGTAAAAGTAAAGGTTGTCCCGTGACCTGGTTTAGGTCTTGGGGGGAGGGGGTGGGAACACAACTTTTCTGTGAGGCAGCATCGTGAGGGTCAGCTGGAGGAAGCATGTGAGGTGCAGAGGTTATGAACCTGCCCCTTCAGGTTCGAAAAGCAGCACTTGAAAAACTCAGCCATCTGCTTCCCGTAAATCAAAAGTAGGCAAAAGATTAGTTTTCATGGATGTTTACAGAGTGCTGGAGCTTGAGACTCAGGATGATGCCGAGTACCTGAAGCAGCTTGTCTTGGGTGTTATCCACAATCTGTGCCACAAGCACACACCTGAAACAGGTGAGATGTTCATTCAAATTCACCTGTAATTGTCCTTTTTTTTTTTTTGTCTTTCAACTGCATGTCAAATTGGATTGGGAGCATTGTGTATACAGAACCCAGTCACACACACATGCTGGTATGTATATGGATGTTCATAAGTTTACTGTGCAGCCGTAACAGCATTTACCAAAATTTTTGTGATCATTGTGCGTGCTTCAGGTCCAGTGGAAGGGAAGGACCTGAACATCGAGGCTGTGGTTCGGTGCATCCGATCTTCTGACAATCCACATACCCACCAACAAGCATTGCTGGTTTTGGCTGTTGCAGCCAAAATTGTACCTGTAAGTGAACACACTGTTTGGCGACCTTGAAGTATATTGTTTACTGCCATTGCTGCCTTATCTCGTCTGCCAGCATTTGCCAATCAGTGAGAAGCATATGGTAATTTTAAAAATAAAAAATAGCAATAAGGGATTTGGGTATAATGCAATTTTCCGTAAGGGCTTCGCGTGCTTTGCACGAACAAGCAAAGCAACCACAATGCAAATAAGTTACACTTGCACAACATGCAAGCACAGAAAAATGTTCCACAAGCATCACCAAACCCCTTTCTCGCCCAGTCTCTTCTGTCTGCTCTCTTTCTCTGTCTCCCCTCCCTGTCTCCTTTCCCCTCCCACCTCCCTGTCACCTTTCCTCTCCTGCCTCCCTGTCTCCTTTCCCTTCCCACCTCTATCTCCTTTCCCCTCCCACTTCCCTGTCTCCTTTCCCCTCCCACCTCCCTGTCTCAGCCATGGTGCAGCATTACCAACAAGCTCAGTGAAATCGGTGGAAAGCAAGACTAAATAACATGATCAAATTGCTACACATCTTTATTCTTGAGAGGAAACTATGATCCAAATGGTTTATTTTCTTTACATTGTATAGAACACATATATGGTTATAGACAGAGCTCAGTATCACTCAGCAGTGATGATATGACATTATGTAATGTTTTTCCTTGACAGAAGCAACTGCTGCACTCCATGATGTCTGTGTTCACATTCATGGGTGCCAGCATCCTGCGGCAAGACGATAGCTACAGTTTTCGTGTCATCAACCGTGTCATGGAGACGGTGTTTCCTGCACTTTTCATGGTTAGTGCCCCTCTGAGTGTTTGTGACGAGCTTATATGTCTCACAGATATCATAAATAAAGACCATGTGCCAAGCAAACTGTCACACTGTTGGTGTTCCAGGCTACAGTTTTACATGGGATACAACAGTTTGACATTAGAGATAACTTTCTTCTGAGATGTTCATAATAATTGGAGCCCCAAACAATTGGTGGATCAGTGAGGCTGCTTTTGAGCGCTGCTTGTGCTGCATGCAGCACTGCCTTTAGGTTGTCTGTGATGCACCCATAAACATATTGTTTTCCTTGATAGACTAACACTAGTTTGGTGAGCATTTTTTGTAGCATATAAATTTACTTGACAGTGACTGCATTCAGCTCCTCATGGGGTGTACATTTTTTAATCAGAAGGACCAGAATTCTGTTATAGATACAGACTTTCAGACATTAGTATTGTGACGTGCACATGGATAGAAATCGGTGTGCAACTTCTTGTTACAACTATTATTATCAGGAATCCTTTTGGTAGAGTTTTAGTTTGGTTTTTTTCGTTCACCAGAGCAATTTTGTTTTATTTTGTAGGCTTGTGGAGAAAAGGGAGACAGACAGGCAACAGACATGATTACCATGGCGCTAAGGGTCTTTGTAGATGCTTATCCACATATCCCTGTCCATCGTAAGCTCATGCTGTTCACCAACCTACTACAGCTGGTAGGAGCCAATACCTATCTCTGGCGTTTCTTGCTGGTCTTCATTGAAGGTGTTGCTGTAAGAAAGCGCAGCAGCACTGGTGAAAACCCAGAACTTGGGGCCAACGAGAAGGTGAGAATCTTATTAATTTTGATGTATACTTGAAAATAGGTTTGAAATTGGAAAAGATGACTATGAACTAGTTTTGGAGGTCAGAGGCAAGCTCTTTGTTGTCTGGTTTCATATACTGTGTTGAAAGCTCTGAAATGAGCAGTACTGACTCTGAACTTGGCTGTTTTCATTAGTGCATTTAACGGTCTGTGATGGGTGGGTATGCATGCAAGGGTACTCACATGGGTGAGGGTGCCGTCTGAAAATGTGCATTTTTGCAACAAGAAGCATGTGCTTGTAAATGCAGAATTCAATGCATACTTTCAGACACCAGTTATGTTTATTTAAATTTTTTATTATTACCCCCACCCCCATTCTCCCTCTCTTCTAGACCCCTGGACCTATTGCCCAGATAGATCTGGACTTCCTGTTGAGCTTGATGTGCGAGTTTCCTCCTGTCCTTTGTTTGGAAATGGGGCACCATGCTATCACTTATCTGGAACAGTTACCCGAGGAGAAAAAAGAAGGTTTGTTGGAACTTGCATTGGAAAATAAGGGTTAAATTAGTCCATCTTTTGGGCATTGATAATCCTTTAGTTCAAGAGCAAATTTGAATAGAAATAATGAGGTTCAAAGATTCTAATCCATAAAAACTGTATTTCGGGGAAGATGAGGTACTGCTGTAACTGGTCTGCGCCAACGACTGTGGTTAAGGACCAGCCATACTAGACAACTTTGCTATGGGACTGGTTTGTGGCAGTTCAAATAAGAATTAGAACAGTGCTGCTGAGGAGTTTTGTTGGCACCAACTTTGCTGAGGAAAGTTGTTGAGTATGATCTGTGACCCGGCATAATCTTAGAGCACTATTCTGGGGTTAAATCTAACCTTGCATTTAGCCAAGGACTAAACATTTGCTGTTTGCAAATATACTGGAATAAGCTTGGAGGTATTTACTGCAGTAGGTGTATTTGCGCTTCACATAAAACTTTTAGACTTTCATATTCTGTATTTCCTTTCTTTACACTGGCAGTCTTGTGGAGCTTCAGCACAGTCATACAAGGATGTAAACTTTAGATTATCTTTTTTAGACCCTTCTGGGATACTTCTGAGACCTCAAAGAGTGGACCTAAGCAGAGAGGAGAAGGAGATCTTTAGTGTACTTTGTCACACGGCAAAAGAGCTCCGACACTTCAAATATGCTACAGTCTTCACACTTTGCCATATCCTGTCAAGCAACAATTTCATTGCACAGGTGTGTCTCACAACAATTTTGTACAAAATTTTATTAACTCTGCTTTGTCAGGTCTTCATTGGATGACAAAAATCGTTATGTTCAGGTAGAGGTATTCTTGTGAAGTTTGTCTTGGTCCTTATCGGTGTAATTCAGACTATTTGACATCACTATCATTCAGATGATTTAATATTGCTGTATTTCAAATAATATATAACAGTTCTGTTTGCCTTAATCGTGTTCCTGTTTACATGTAGTTGTAGTAAGTCTACAGTTGTGCGCAATGCACGGTTGGGACTTTTTTGTTTTGAAATTGAATATTTTTAGTCAACATTGACCAATAACACATGCTTGCATGCACACATACACACTCTTTCTTCTCCAAGTTTTACCAGATAACCTGACTACATGGAGCTCCCTTAACACCCACTTCAGGGGATACAATGCTATTCTAATCATAGTTAACTGCCATAGAGGAGAACATAGCAAGCCAGCATAGGTGTTGACCCTGCCGTACCATCAGCCATCTGGCCAGGGGCCGTAAGCATGGCGGTGTAGTCTGCCGGTACTTCAGTAGTATCACCGTACTTCTGTCGGAAGCGCTAACTGTTGCTATGCACAGGGCGAGAGTTGGCCTTACTTCTGACGTAGGAGAACCTGTTACGACGGCGTAGTTTACGACAGCGAAATCGCTGTAGTAACGCTTCGTACTACTAGTCGCGAGGAAAGCCAACATGGCGTTACCTGTCATTTGCGTGATGTTGGAAGGAATACAACGGCGAAGACTTCGTAGGGATCACATTTTTCGAGATCGGACTAATCCTCTCGAAGTGTTTGATGACGACCAAGTGTTCAGAAAGTTCACATTTCGTAGAGAACACATTTTTCTTCTCACGGACGAACTCTGGGGCGACATAGATTTTGCTCAAAGAAGAAAAGGTTCCTTGCCCCCATTAATGCAAGTTTTATAAAATGTTATTATTTCAGTTTATTCACGTCAAAAGACATCAGATATGCTCTTAGTGTGGGCAGCTAATTACTCTTGGTTATCAGTTCCAATTAACTATGCATTCATCTGGTCTGAAGTAATCACAAATC
>SMGT01004933.1:34154-49508 GCA_004794575.1 Lanistes nyassanus
GCATCACTGAAATTTGCCTTGCGCTTGATCGGTGCCATGATTGTCGCCACTAGTAACGCATGCGTACTTGAAACAAATCGCTGGGGAATCCCACGTAAATGCGTCCTTGACCTCTCCACTTCGCGCGTAGCTACTACAAGTTGACCTCGAGCCCTATGCCTACCAGATTCAACACAGCCTACTCGCACGCGTAGAAACTTGCGAAGTAGGCGATACTACAGCGAGTACCGGACTCGCTCGCTATGCTTACGGCCCCAGGTGTCTGCTCCTTACCCACTCCACACAAACCATTGTGTGGGAGTATTTTTTCCGCAAGTCACAATTAAGTCACAGCAGTTGTCTTTGTCAGCTGGATGCATGAAAAGACATACGTGTTGAGTGGAATGGTGCAGCAGTATTGAAACAGCAAAATTTCAAAAGAACATCATTTTGTTAGTATTCAAGATAGTTGATCAGAATTGTTTCCTGCTGTCTATGCCAGTATGTGTGTGTGCGTGTGGGCCTGTGGGGGCATGCACATGACCACATGTTCGTGTTTGTGCGTGTGTGTGTGTGTGTGCATGTGTGTGTGTCAGGATGTGCATGTGCTTATGCATGTGGAGGTGGGGGTATAGGGGGTGTGCAAGCATAACATTAGATATTGGAATGTAAGCATATTATTTCTAATTCTTAATTTGATTTTCCAGATTCTTAAGTTCATATTATGCCCCCTCTCCCCACCCCACCCCCACCCCCCTAAAAGTGATGGTGGCAGTATCTTGGAATCTTGAGCCATAGGATGTGA
Organism: Lanistes nyassanus; assembly: GCA_004794575.1. Classification (NCBI taxonomy): domain Eukaryota; kingdom Metazoa; phylum Mollusca; class Gastropoda; order Architaenioglossa; family Ampullariidae; genus Lanistes; species Lanistes nyassanus. Next base: position 34,939 of record SMGT01004933.1, read on the forward strand.
ATATACGCAAAACTTAAAGGCCATGTTTGTATATGTATTGTGCATATGTGACAGGTTTCAGACAAGCTAGATGCAGAGGTTGTGAAGGGAGTCAAACAACTTTTAGAAACAGTTCTGGAGTACCTGTCCAAAACATCTAAGCTCTCAGAAAAGTTCTCATCATCTCCATCTGCAAAATTCTGGCGGGTGCTTTTGCACAAGTGCCATGATCTGCTTGATTGTGTAAGCTTGCAAGGCCAAGTTTATAGATTCAAAGTTAACACAAGTTTTTTATTTTTTTGTTTTAGTTTGGTTTTTTTGTGCAAATAGAAAGTACAATTCAAAGTGCATTTAACGTGTTATGAGATTCCTGCAGCTTCTTTGTCTGTTGGCAAATAATTCCTTGAAACCGATCCTCGGTACAAGAATGCCACTGCCATAGCTTGCTGTTAAAATATCGATCATTTTTTTATAACCTGATTACAAATTGACAGAGGCATATTAGTAAACTATGTAGCCGGCTACAAATTGAAGGTGTTTTATATACAAAGTCAAATATTTGAAGTTTTTTTTAAACAGTTGGATAGAGGAAAAAGGTCATTACCTTTGGTTCTAAAATAGTGAATGGGCTTCAGATAAAAATAACTCAACTTTAAAGGTTATACTCACTTTATATGTTACCTATTTAATGAAAATTCTTTTTAAAATTAATGTATTCTAAGCCTAACATATTGCTGAGAACGTCTAAAAATTCAGGGAGACTTCAGAGTTATAAAGATCACCCCTGTTTCTGTTTGTACAGCTTGTGACGTTACTGCCTCAAGACCATTTCCTGACGGTCTGTAGTGGGCTGATAGACAGCGTTGTCCCCAGCGTTCAGCGCAAGGCCATGGAGATTCTCTCAACCAGGCTGCAGCATCTTAAAGACCTGTCTAACAAGGATCAGGTTGGTTGGTTGTTTATTGTTAACATCAGCTCAGCAATGAAGGCCATCTTCCGATGAGCATGGGAGGAGAGGGGATGATGAAGGGTGTGTAGAGGTGTAAAGGAGAGGAAGCTGGAGGACCTGTGCCCTCCCAAGGCCAGTCCTGTCAGCAGGTGCCAACTCTAGGCAGTCATAACCCCATGTTTTCTCAGCAAGTGCACATTATCAGTATGATGTAGACATCCCTAACCAAGATCAGGTGTGATTTGGGGATGGGGGTGGGGGCTATGCATATTTATTGACGAGATATAACCAAACAGTGGTGGTCGACTTCATTTAACAAACCCAAGGTGTAATGTTTTCAATAACTGGTCTAGCAAGGACATGGAAAACTTCACATTGCCTGCAGTTTGATAAAAATTTTGCATATGGATGTAGTTATTTTGGTATTGATATATGCATGTACTTTCTTGAATTGCTGAGTTGAGAATTTCCGCTCTGATAGATTGCCCAGCTGCTAGGCATTGTGGAGAAACTTCAGTGCATTGTGAAGCAGTCACCAGAAGCAGACGACCATACAAGTGAAGATCTGGCAGTGAATATTCAGACTGCACTTTACACCTTGAAACTTTTATGTCGTGTTCTGGGTGCAGCAAACCCCCTCGCCTTTTCACAGGTAATTCTTTTTTAAATGTTCGATGTTGTTCTCAAGGTTTTTGGAGTCATAAAAACTGTAGGGCATAGAGTTGATCCTGAAGGGAAAAAAAGCAGTGCTCAGGATACTCACTTTCAAAACAGCATTTAAAGACACATCGTAAAGACATTGTTTGAACCAAGTAGGATGGAGTTCATAAGCAGATCATGAAGATATTGATAAACAAGCTAATTGCATGGACAGCTGTTTGCTAAAAGAAAAAGAAAAGAAAGACTAAATGAACTGTTTAAGATTGGGAAGATTAAAAAAAAAGGAAAAACAAGTGACTGGTGCTTGGAGGAAAATCCAGATTAAAAACAAGGGAACTGAACCAAGCTAGAACAGGACAAAGACAGACAATCTACATGTTTTGGGGCGCTACCCCTTCCTCAGGATGACACGCACCCAATACCACTTTCTATATCAAGCGCCACTTCACCTGCACCAACAGCAACATCGTCTACACCATCACATCCACCCTCTGTCCCACCCTGTTCTACATCGGTGAGACAGAACACACACTCGACACCTGCTTCACAGAATATTTAGCTGACACGAAACATCGCAGAAACACACCAGTTGCACATCACTTCAGCACACCCCCACACACAGCTGACAACATGAGGGTCTGTGCCATCTGGAAACATGAAGGGCGATTCCATTGACTGTAAGAATATGGAGTCCTACTTCATTACCCATTTTGGCAACAACAGGACTTAACCTCAAACACAGACTCCCCCTCCCTTCTTTCCCTCTGACTCCTCACCAACCCCTGCTTCCTTCTCTCTCTCTCTCTTCTGCACCCACCCTCCCCCTTTCTTTCTCTCCCCTCTCTCCCTCCCACTGACAACCCAGCCCACGCACCACATCTACTGCAGCTAAGTCTTTTTATTTTCGTTTTTTCTCATCGTTTTTGTGTCGTCCTGAGGAAGGGGTAGTGCCCCGAAACATCTAGATTGTCTTTGTCCTTGTCATGTTCTAGCTTGGTTCAGTTCCCTTGTTTTTAATTGGGAAGATTGTCTAAAATTTGATGATCAGTATTATTTTTTAGAATTGTCTTATTTTATTATTGTAATTGTTGTTATTCTGTAAATTATTTTTTGTTGCTTCAGCATTCTGTAAATTATTTTTTATTGCCTTATGCTGAAGCAACAAAAAATAATTTACAGAATAATACAGAATAATTATAATAATTATGGAATAATGACACTAATTACAATAATTATAGAAGATGGTAGGGACATCACCAGTAATAAGGCAGACATGTCTTTGTCATTTCCAGGTCCTGCATCAGGTCTGTTCTCTGATGACCAGCTCTGCTGCAGCGGGTGCTGTGCAGGCGTCAGCGATGCTGTGTGCTGCGGAGATTGTCAGTTGCATGAAGGCCTATGCCATCGTCCACCTTCCACATCTGGTGCCTCCGATCTTGTCCCAGGTGCAGACAGCAGAATCAGCACAGTAAGTGTTCTGTTTTACTCAGTCAAGTTGTTAGATCAGAGCCCTGACCAGATAAGGACTCATACAGTTTCAGGGTTTTTTTTTTAATCATAAAAATTAACCAGAAAAAAAAATAGAACAGAAATTTCACACACACACACACACACTGTGTTTACCTTCATTACTCCTTCACTTGGCTGGTTTAAGTTTTTATTATTTCACATCATAACTGAAGAAATAATAAAAACATTTCTGTCAATACCTTCCAATCACTCTGTTACATGTATTAAAACTAGCACAAATTCTAAATTTTTGGATCATTTTCCTGAAATGGAAAGGAACATTACTCCACAGGAAAATAATTTAGCTATATAAAATAAGGGGTTAGCTCCCATTCTTCAGAGGTTTAATGTATCAAATTAAAAAAAAAAGACTGATTTATTTGGCTGGGACATTTAGATATGATGAGCTTAGTGGTGAACAATACTGTCAGGACCATAGAGATTGAATTACTGCCCCTAGAGTGGCAACGCGGAACTCTTGAATGTTGAAATCATCCACCATATTGTGTACCTCTGCGATGTCGCATTGCAGACTGTAAGAGTACGATTTAACACTTCTTGGATTAGTGTACATGTTTGCTAACTGTAACAGTTCTGCATATTTCAGTATCTTAAAATGGTAAAACAGCTATTTAAGTATATGACAGATTTTTAAGCAAAAACTATGGCAAGGGGTAGTTTTTATTCGTTCTTGCGATCTTACAATACATGACCAATTATCTAAGATTAAGAAATTTATACAGCCAGAATTTTTTGTGACCAACAGTAAAATAAAAATACTAATGAAAATTAAGTAAACACAAGGTAAATTAATTTATTTTCCCTCTCCACCTGCCACTTACTACCCGAATTTCTGGGGTACACAAAATGGCATCCACGAGGCGAAAAGGTGTCTCACTCGCTCAGTACTGTTGCCACTCTAGGGGAGGTAATACAGTCTCTATGGTTGGGGCAATGTCTTGGTGTTATTAAATGTTTGGGAGAATTAGAAAATTATGGTAGCTATGGATGGGTTCTGTTATGCAGTTGTCGTAATTACTTCCCAGAAAAGACAGGCAGGCATGATGACCAGAGAGAGAGAGAGACCCTGTTTTTTGTTAAGTTTTCATTCTATAGATATTTAGATTATTTTTGAGTATGCTGTCTAGAAAATGGTTCTCAGAATGGTTAAAAATCTTTTTGCCTAACAGGCAGGGAAACTGGTTGATTTTTGTTAAAATTTAGAAGCTCAAATGTACAGGAGGAAAGCAATTGTTAGATTTCCTTTTAAGAAAACTTTGAAGTATCTTTAGGGCTTTCGGCTAATTTCAGAAATGATCTGCTAATGCTCAGCTGCATCACCTCTCTGCACAAGATTGTGGACACTCTGCCTCACTTCCTGAGTCCATATCTCATGGACATTTTAACCCAGGTAAAATATGTTCCTGATATCTTGATTTGCAGTTAGCATGCTCTGAGGAAACTTGTAGCTTAAACACTAATCAAAATTTCCCATGTGTTTGGCATTGTAAAATAAATAGGGAGTGATTTTTTTTGGTGTGGTTGGAGGGATTTGATGGTAAAGATCAAATTTGCTTTTGGAAATGAAGCATGTAAAATGAGGATTATTTAAGAAGTATTTTAAGCTTAAGGTGGCATAGAAAACCTTATATTTAGTGAGAACATGTAATTATTTAATTGCCACTATTGCTACAGGTCTGCCATCTTTCAAGTGTAGTGGATGCGACAGCAGGAGGACAGAAAGCCCAAATAACCCAGCGACTGAAACTGATCAGGTTGCTGTATTATCAAGCTTAGTTCTGTTTTTATGTCCTAAGCTTAGTTGCTTCCCTTGCATAATGACCTAAGCTGCCCTTTTAAGCTTCTGTCACAGCAGGATGTCATATGTTGTCCACTATCATTTTGTATTGGTACTCCATAAAAATGAATATAATGATGATCAAAGCAAAAAACCGAAAATCAGATATAAGAATAGCTTGATGAAAATGTATGGCAACCTTTTCTGCTAATAATCTTTTTCATCCTCTGCATCCATAGCAACTCCCTAGCAACAGTAATTCCATCGAGAGTCCTTCTGCCAACCATCACAAACTGTTACAGTACTCTTCTGGATGGTCGCCAGGTATGAATGAGACTTCTTTGCATACTGCATTTTTTTTAAAGTAAAATAATTTCCTAATTAAGTAATTTAATTCACTCGGAAGTATTTTTAAATAAAATTAATTTTATTGCTTTCTTGGCCAAGGTTTTCGTTGGGGGATTTGTGATATAAAATACATACTTTACCAAAACATTGTGACCATAGAGCAGTGAACTGTGATCTTGTTAACATAGAAAAGTAAAGTGTGATGTCTTGTGAACAGTGTACTGTGAACTATGATCTTGTAACAGGAAAGTGTGGAGAGTTTGCTTAAGATATTGGGCAAACATATTGAAGAGATGGGCCGAGAGGATTTAAATACAGCGTATCAACAGCTGCTTGCCTTTTTCCTTTCCGCTCTTGATTTCCGCTTCGCACAGCGCAAGGTGGGTCAGATTTTGTCACTGCCATTTTCGTAAAAGCTTGACAGGAATTTGTTAAACCAGTTTGCCTCTTTATGTGCAATTGTACCGAAAAGACAAGTTGTTGATTTCAAGAGGGTGTGGGATTATCTGTCAACGTGCACCATCACAGCGAAAACAGGTGGAGGTGAATTACAAACCATGGCTGGATTTATCACTGGAGTTTTATCTTTAGATCCAAATTAAATTTGATTTAATTTAAGTTAATGCTTCAGATGCTTCAGAATATAGTTGGATTGAAAATGAAAAGCAGGGATCTTGTTGATCTCAAGGAGAGTTTTTTTTTTTTGTCCCTTGTTTTAGGTGCTGACATCTCAAGTCATCGACTCTGTAGAAGGAGAGGTCATTGCTACTTTAGTCACCATGGTGTTAAAGATGTCTGAAGTGGCATTTAGACCAATGCTTCTAAAGGTAGGCTTATTTTGAGGAGTAGAAAGTTACAGCAGAGCCTAAAAGCGAGTTTTGGAAGTTTGCCAAGGCAAACACAAAAGGGACTGTGGGGGTGACTTAAAAGTTGGGTTTGCTCAGTGGTTGATAAGATGAATCTTTAGATCTTTTGTTGTCGTACTACAGAATAGTTGCTTAAGGCTGCATAAAGCCTTGTGAAGATTACAGGAGTTTGTTCTGGGTTCATTCTGCCATAAGATTTGAAAATTTTCCCTGCAGATGCACAGGGCACAGAATTAAATGGATGCACCTTGTGCTAAATTTGAACATCAGAATTTTGTGGTTGTTGTTTTTGTTTTAACCCACTTTATTCTCTGAAGATCTAAACTTTTTATGTGTTTTTACTGTTTTTTGATTGTTATTAATTTGGTGGCTTAAACAAGATCTCATTAATTTTAAGTTTTAAATTTTGAAGGAACTGCATAACAAAAATAAATATTTCAAATGCACTGTCATAAGTACACCCATAGATACTCAGCCACATTTCTGCTTTTTTTTTTACAGATATTTGAGTGGGCAACTTTGCAAGAAAAAAGAAGGGAGCGAATCCTGGTATTTTATCGTTTGGCAGACAGGTATGAGGATTTCCTTTTTGAAACTTTTGTTGTTAAAGTTTATTATGCATTTATTTATATAATCTGTTTAAAGTATTTACATATTGGGTAAATAAATGGCCTCTTCCCTCACTTTTTTCATTAATTGTATATGCAGTGAGCATAAATACTAAATAGAGACTTGGCTGACATTTCTGTTTCTTGGAAAAGTTAAACCAGGTGAAACCACTAGTGGTCTGAGATATATAGAAAAGTGTAAGGCAGGAACTTTTCATTCTGCTCTCTTGCAGTCTGGTGGACAAGCTTCACAGTCTGTTCCTGTTGTTTGCTGCCCACATTGTCAAGCATGCTGCTCAGCTCCTTGACCTCGCTAACACCAGCAAGAGAGGTGAGATGTGGTGTGTGCATACAGACCTTCCAGCAGTTTCTTGGCTACCATCTTTAAAAAAACAAACCCTCACATATTACTTTTTTTTTGGATGGTGACTTTGATGTGGGTTGTTCGTTTAGAAGATTTTAGAGCCCTGCAGACAAGAGCTTTGGTGATAACTTTTATTTAATGCAGACTAATAGGAAATAGGGACAACTTCAGTGGCAGTGTCATTCTTAGCTAATAATAGGTTTTTTTAAAAAAAAAAAAGGTAAAGACAGTCAAATGACCTTTTTAGTTTGTTAAGGAATTTGAGACTACCACTTCTCTGTGGGCCAACATCTCTTCCTAGCTGCCTTACCTTCCCTAACCCATTGAGTCAGATACACCTTTACATCTGTGTGCTGTGTTTTGGGCATGAAGACCTGCTCTGACCACTCGGCCATCTACTTTCCCAATAAGAAATTAAGACAAACTGTAAAAAACAATAAATAACTATTAGCAATGAAAGAATCTGTAGCCAGCTGATTATTCTCAGTAAAGCTTTCTTTTCATTCTTAGATGAACGCTACTTCAATAAAGACAAGCGTGGACTGAAGGTGTGCCAGCTGCTGAATCATGTCCTAGGATGCCTGCAAAAATGTTTTCTGTATGACTCCGAAAACTTCATCAACAAAGAACGTTTTGATCTGTTGATGCAGCCCTTGCTGGATCAGGTAATGTCTTCTTCCTTTTATACAGTAGATCAAAGTCGGTTTTGAATAACTGTGTTACTTTAATAACACGTCGTCTTGGCACTCGCTGCTCTAAAGATGGTCTAAATCTTTGTTTCTAAAGTGCCACTGGTGGAGGCTAGCTTTCACTACAATGTTATTAAGATGTCCTTAAAAGCTTTTGCATTAACTGTGATTGTTATGCACTATTTTATTGATGCCACATCTGATGCATTTGTGAGTTGTATTCACATGTACTTTTCACCCCTGCAGTGCCCTCCCCCCTCCCAAAACAAAGATCAATACTGTATTTTTCTAATGGGATTGGTGTGTGTTTTTAACTTCTCAAGAACTTTGAGTTATAACTGAGGGTAGCCTTTATAGAATCACACATTAAGGTAGCCATGTCTCAAGTCTGCCACTCAGCAGGGAATGTTTCAGCCGAAGAGAACTGAATGTTTTGCAAGTTTCTGTAAAACTTTAAAATTTTGTTGCAGATTGAGAACAAAGTAGGAGAAAATAATGCCTACCACATGCGCATCAAAGAACAGATAGTCCCAGCTGTTGCAAACTTTGCAGCAGCCGTGCGGGATGACTCCCTGTGGAAAACCCTAAACTACCAACTGATGCTGAAAACCCGTCACTCAGACAAAGAGGTATGCAGGCTTCCTTTTCTTTTGAGGTGGTTAAATATCACCTTTTATCAGTGAGGCACTGATGTTTGAGACTGGCTGTAGTTCATTAGATTTCCTGGTTCCTACAAAACCCAAACATCAGGCTGCTTTTCAAACCTGATTGATGGCTTGTTTGCTCGTCTAGGTGCGACTGGCAGCCCTCGCAGTGCTGGAAGAATTTCATCGAAAACTGGGTGAAGACTACCTCCCTTTGCTCCCAGAGACTATCCCATTCTTGGCAGAGCTGATGGAAGGTAGAGCATGTTAACTGCATTTACTGATTCAAATAACAATCTCTGCAGCACAGAGCTACCTGCATAGTGATTGCAAGTTGCATGGTACTTTCTTAAAATTAAATAAAAAGTCGTTTGTGTGTGTTTTCTAATGATAGGGTGTATGTTGTGATAGATTAGCCACTTATGAAGATATTGTTCTAAAGAATTGTGGTGTGAACTGTGTGGATCATTGTGAACATCACACTAGATGCAGAGCACAAATGTCAGAAATTGAGAATATAGGCAGTTGTTCACAAGGAGCTGATCAGATTCTCGTTGACCCTTGCCCCTGTATAGGACATGCATTGTGGTGCATGGATCTGCACCATTCTTTTATTCTTTACTTATCAGTCTTTTAATCTGAATTATGTATTGTAATTAGTGATTGTTATGTGTGATTGTGTCTGCAGATGACGAAGAGGAGGTTGAAAAGATGTGCCATAAAGTTATAGGCGAGATGGAGAAGACACTTGGAGAGCCTCTTCAGAAATATTTCTAACACAGACTGGCTGGCATCTCTTGTACCCATTGTGTTGGTACACGGGCTATCAGTGTGTTTATGGCTAAAGCATATGAACATTCTGCTCTAATGCCTGTTGTTGTTGGTTTTTTTTGGTGGGGGTAAAGGTGTGTGACTAGGGGTAAACTTTTGAAGAGAATGTTAAAATACTTGCAGAGTAAAATGAGTCTGGGATTTGTGCTACTGTTATTAGGAATAAAGATGATCCACAGTTTACATATGTTGCATTTTGAAATGCTGATTTGACATCTGTTTTGTTATTGAGTACTGCTGTGTGTATTAATCTACCAGGTGCACATGATGATCAAGATACATGTAATATCAATAACTCAACACTATTTTCTATTCATAATTTATTGTCCACAATACATGTAATTTATGGTCAAGATCCATGGATTTCTGTCCTATTCCTTATTTATGAGTATAATAATACTTTCATCATCCTTTTTGCCAGGTCTGGATTAAAATCATTAGCATTAAAGCACACATACAAGCATCACACATTGACAGAAAATGTTGATTTTCACAGTAGTGCCAGAACATTTGGAAATGCTGTGACATATGAAACATTAATCATAAGTACCNNNNCCCCCCCCCCCCCCCAAAAAAAAAAAAAAACTGTGATGAGTGGACGACTCTCTTCGACAACAGACATCAAAAAAATGTAAAAATGTTTTTAATGTGGAAAAGCCCTAAGTCTAGGATTATCGGAACCGATATCCAACACTTGTCGGATGTATGTATATCTATAACTGTGCTCAAGTTCATTTTTTGTTCTGTAGGTGGTTGTGGTTGGTTCTCGTTTTATTGTCTATCCAAGGTACCTACTATATAGCTACTGTACAGTATATAAATGTAATTATAAATACACGCCATTGCAAGGAAGCAAACTTCTTGAAGACTAACTTATTCTTAAAAGAGATGATGTATACTAAATAATGTGGCTCAAAATCAGTTTAGCAAGCTGCGCTGTTGGTTTACTTTGTAGCTTGTGCATGGAAATGAACACAGCACATTGGCTAGTATCTGAAGATGCCGTATATTGTCTGTAAAGATGAGAAGTGAACAGGTTTTTGGCAAATGCGATAAGATGGACTAGAAAGTAACCAGCAGGAAGAAATGTAGTGATGACACAGACTTTATGTCTGTCAGCATGAAAGTCTACCCTTTACAGGGAACCATCAGGGAAAAGAGGCTGGCCGCGAAACAGCTGGCACCACGTCATTGAGGCAGATACCAAGACCATGGGCCACCCCTTAGGCCAAGTAAGAGAGACTGGCTCAGGACCAGGAGGGATGCAAGATGTTGATGAGGCTTTAACAGTGTGATGGTATTCACTACTGCATACAGTTCATTTCTGTTATCTCATGAAAGATGGAGATACTGTGCATGGCTTAAACTGCTCCCAGCCATGCAAACATCTTGACTTTGAGAACATCACAATCACAATTTGTCACAATGTCATTAGCAAGACCAGCACAAATTTTCCAACTCAAACTGAATGGACTGAATGTTGTTTGTGCTATCTCATTTAGAAGATAAAAATTCACACATTCAATTAAAAGAGGGTGATCCCAGCTTCCAGTCTGCATGCATTCTGAAGAAATCATAACTTCTAGTCATTCATATTCAGATGCTCTGTTCACACCTCATCTGATTTGTCCAAATTATGCCTTGTCTTTTCGTACATAATCCATACCAGCTCTGTTTACACTGTCCCTGAATATACAGCTGCTTGTTCACCTGGTTTTAGAAAGACACCAAGAGCTATATATCCTCAGCTGGCATGCATCTACAGGCACAGCACTGGCCACTTGTGGGTCAGCACTGGTCTGTTTTGGACCAATTATGCTATAGCAGGTTTTCTGTTCTAACGATTTCCTTATGACAAATGTAAACCCTATGCCAGCTTATGGTCTTGTCACACGATCTCTTCGTGAAGGAGGTCAAACTGGTCAAATATACTTTTCCCTGGCGCCTCCTCAGCAGATTCCTCATCGCTGTCCGTGCTGAAGCTGCTGTCTTGGACCATGAAGACTGTTTCCTCAGACTCCACGAGATCCTGCGCACTGCGGATTGACCTGTCGTACGAGATGCTGCTCACACTTCTGGTGTGCTGCTTGTGAGCAAATCCTCTGCCATCTTTGGCCGAAGGAGCAGTGTTGCCTACATCCTCGTTGTCGCTGGTCTCCAGGCGGTGGTACCTGGGAGAGGAAGACCTCTTTGATACCAGCAGCAGCTTGTCCCCCAGGGACTTCACAATGTCCTCTGTCCTGTCGTGGTGAGTCTGCCGTCTGTCCCTTTCGCGGGATCTTTCCACGTCAGCATCACCATGCGCACGCTTCCTAGCCACCCACTGGGAAGCAAGGAGGTCAAGGCCGCTGGGGAAGGACGAGGGCAATGAACGAGATGCCAGCATGTCAGAGGATGAGTGGCTCCGTGTCTTTTGAGCCACGATCTTGGTTGCCAGGCTGGAGTCGGACGCGCTGCCTCGTCTTGGCTGCAGAAGGCCGTCGAGAGGAGGGGTAGCAGCCTCTTGTATCATCGTGTTTGCTGTGATCCCACTTCTTCTCTCTGACCTCATTCCTGATGCGTTGGAGACCAGGTGACGTGCACTGAACTCTCCGTTGCTTACGTTCTTTGCTAACATGCTCTCGGTAACCTGGATAACATGGTTGCTCGAAGAATTTGGATTTTTCATATCTCTGGCCATGGGCATCATTCGGGTTCTTTCAGGAATTGTGGGTTTGTGAGGAGGTTCTGGAGTGGGCTCACCACAGGTGGTCGCCCACTTTGCTGGTTGTTGAACGCTTTCCTTCTTGAGGCTCCTAGAAGGTGCGGGACGTTCTAGATGACGTTCTGACTTGTTGCTGCGAAAATCTGAAGAGGCCGTTGATCCGCCACGGGTTGGAGGGCAAATGTCAAGGTGGAATTCGCAGGTGGCGAGAGCCTTCAAGTGACTGGCGTTGACGTAGTCTGGGCTTTTGGTGCGAGCTTGGCAAATGTTGACGACAGAATCTTGGGAGATGCTGGAGTTGTCATCGCTGATCACCACAGAGTTGTCATCGCTGATCGCCAGGGAGTTGCAGTCGCTCTCGGTGGCTGACGACGGTTGTGTGTCTCTCTCTGTTGCTGTCGACATCTGCGTATCGCTGTCTGAGTCGCTGTCGTTATCATTAGCGTCGTCTGACAGTGAACCAGAATAGCTCCTTGCTCGCTTCAGCTCGCCCCACGCGATGTGGAACTCTGAGCTGGCCTCCACCTCAGGTGCGTCGCTGAGGCTCGTTAGGTCACCAAAGTCGTCAGGCGCATCGCTCGCACTTTCAGTGATGCTAGAATCTTCCACGTCATCTACAGCACCAGTGCAATCCCCTGTCCACGCGCGAACGGGTGCCATGGAAGCGGTTGGTGCCTGTTTCTGCTGAACTTTGACCTCATCATCGGTGCTGCTCTCGGCCGTCTCCCTGGACAGACCCCCCTCCCACAGCCTAACCGCGGAATCGCTTCTGTTCCTGTTGAACGGCAAATCCCCGTCACCTGATTCTGATATCACAGGACGCACCATGAAGGACGTCTTGATGGCTCTGACGTAACCGGGGGCCAGCTCCTCGCACGTTCTGAGGGCGGCCACGTACTGAGTGGTCCGTTTCAATTCCGAGGCGTTCAGAGCGATCTTGAACTTAGCCGTCGAGTTGGCGGACAGCTCCAGGCAGGAGGGCAGCTCGGAGGTGGACGCCAGGTTGTCTCTGCTCATGGTGGCGGCCATGACAGTCTCTTCCGTGAAGACAGTATAGCAGCGCATCAGACCTGTGAATGTGGACTCTAGCGCCGGCGTGTCTCCTAGCACGTGGTTGAAGACGCGCGGCAGACAGGCATTCCCTGCCGCCACGAGGGTTCGGGTGTTCACCACGCCTGGCACGCAGGACACAGCCGCGCCGCATCCGCTGTCCCCACTCGCGTCACCCGCGCTGCCGCTCCCTTCACTTACTGCCGCACCGCCACCCTGCCGCTGGACGGCAGCAGCCAGCGTGGTTTTGACGGCGGCCTCATAGTTTTCCGCCACGTCGTGCAGCATGGCGTAGTGTTTGAAGGGCACGATGACCTCGTGCTGGTTTTCGTCCAGGCAGCGCAGGTTCTGGCACGAGCCTACTGATGGGGTCAGTGGGCTTGAGAGCGAGGCCACGGTCAAGGGCAGGTCACTGTCCACGACGTCTACTTTGGTCAGCACCTCGCCGATGGACACCTCATGCGGTGTGTACTTGGACCCCGCGACCGGCCCGACGCTGGCTGGGACAAAGGCGGGCAGGGGGGCGGTCACCAGGAACTGGCGCGCGGGGGAGGCGGCAGCGCCCTCTATACGAGTGTGGCAGGGGATGAAGGTGGGATCCTTCTTGCTGACTGGGAAAAACCAACCTGTGGACACAAGCGCACAGTGAGCCTTGATTGAAAGAACAGGAGGAAGGCGATCACTAAGAGGAGAAGGAGAAGGACATTTAGAGATTTAAATTCCTTAATTACGATCAACAAAGCTTTCTGAGGGACAAAGGCAAGGGAGGCAGAGATGTTCGTGAACGCTTCGCAGTGAAGGACATGAGATACGCATTGCTTAGACGCTGGGTTAACATTGGGCAATAGATATGAACATCTCTCCATCCTCCCCGACTTCGTTCTCTCTCTCTCAAATTCCATTACGAATTATGGGTTTCAAAAAAATGTGCAGGATTACTGCGAAGACCACCACGAATCTGTGCCTACCTAGGCTTGTAAAAGCAAAAAAAAAAAAAAAAAAAAAAAAAAAAAAAGCAAGTGCAGATCACAGAGAGGGCAGTATACTCATTAAAATGACTCGACCGAAGTCTAAAAGGGCTAGTTTCAAGCAGTGAGGACCAGTTACGGCTTTCTCCATGATTCAAACACTCGCATGCGTTTATTTTTACTATTTAACATCATCTTTTGCACTTTCTAATGCTCTAATGCATTCTCTACGTAACTTGAAGGGTGAATCTAATTTAGGTTTTCCTCTTTTGTTACGGGGAATGTTTCACAATTGACAACAGGTTCTTCAGCAACGAGCTTGTGCCATTATTCGCAACCATACCGGAACAGTCTTGTGCAGTAGGCAGCAGCTATACACAAGAAGCCAGTCGGTAAAACTCCGGAGGTTTAGTGTGCAGTTGCTAGATAAACGGTAAACAGCTATTCGCTTAGCAATTACAAGGCAACATACATCTTGCATGTTGTCGGTAGGAGTAGAAAGAAAGTTTGCTTCGAGAAAATCCTGAAAAAGTAATAAATGACACAGTAAAATACAAGTGTCACGTGTTGGGGTCTGGTGGGTCAAGGAGATTGCACCATAGA
>SMGT01004933.1:49638-124353 GCA_004794575.1 Lanistes nyassanus
AACACGGAGGTCGGTTGTCTCTTTCAAAACCCCCAGTTCGCAACAACAAGCATGTACCTAAGTGCCGTGGGGAACGACAAGGGAACATTTTGTGTGGTCTGGACATGAAAATGAAGAGGACAATGTATTGTTACGCGTTCTTAATTTGCTGTAATAATATGCTGAAAAAATTATGCCCCCCCCCCCACCTCCACCGGCAAACAAAAAATCCCCAGCCACGAAACTGATTTGCGTCGCATTAGCTTACTTCAATTATCAGCCTCATCGTCGTTTGACACTACCCGATTGTCCTGGAGCACGTGTTTACAAACAGCCTGCCGTCAGGGCGATTGTTACTCGATCCTCGCATCCTCGACACTTTTTAATCTTCTGGGGTTTATTTTGGGAGTGGCTGCACTTGTACGTGTGCCTACGTATGTGTGCATGTACATGAGTGCGGCGAGTTCCGTGTATGATTGTACCTTAGGCATGTGCCTGTTAAATACACTCCAAAGTCCAGTTCTTTCTAAACGGATTGATTGCCTACAAAGTTTGCTTTGCTGACAGAGGTTTGGAAGGAATGCATGCCACGTAACTGACAACTAACTGCTTCTCCAAGCCACCCTGGCACTCAGGTTATCGCTGATGTGTTGCTACATCGTCTTGCCAGTAACGACGTTACAGTGTGTGGTTACATCCTCCTCGTGCTTGTACTTTTAAAAGTCCGGTTGTGTTACCGTCTGAGAAAAGACTCTCCAGCGACCTACATGTAACACTCACTCTTCCAGCATGAACGGAGGGGGGTGGGTGGGTTGAGGGGGTGGGTTGAGAACACCACCAACGAAAGTGGGTTTCTGCCTATCCGAGTCAACAACCGTACGGCTATTTATATCACTGCGATAATTATATCCTCCAAGGAACATTCTCCTAGCCCTTAGAGAGTCGTCGACAGCAGACGACACGGTTTTTTCCCTCGTGGTTTATTTCTGGTCTCCGCAGAGCTCATGACGAAAATCATGGCTAGTGAAGCTATAACAAGTAGCTGTAAATTTTCAAAAGCAAAATTAAATACTGGAAGGAAAACGTGCAAATAATTAGTGGAAAAATTATCTCCTGAGGTCAGTATAATTTTCTAATGTAGCATTGCTATTATCAAAGTAATTAGTAAAGTGATCATCTATGTAAACTTACCTGCGAAATATTTAGTACCACATGTTTTGTGTGTGTGCGTGAGAGAGAGAGAGATGGAGAGAGAGAGAGAGAGAGAGAGAGACCATGTGTGCATGCATGGATGTGAGAGTGCACACATGGATGTAATGAGTACACACATTCTTACACTCACATGCACAGGCGCGTGCACTGCGCCTCCACATTCAAGCAGACACGTGCACATGCATGCTCATGCGTGCACTTGTACACACACACACACACACTTTCAAAAACGTTCACACATAAGAATGCACACAGAGACACAGAATTCTGTACAGTTACGAGGGGAAGTTAAGCTAAAGTTAGAAAACGGGATTTATTAGAAAATGGAACGATCCCTAACAAAACTGATACTGTCATTTCTTAATGTAGTCTCCACCCTTCTCGATGCTTGGAACTGCCTGGATTCCATCAGAATAAAAGGTTTTTTCTTGTCCGCGCAACCACTCGTGCTCCGCTTTCTTCACGTTGTCATTTGTCTGGAATTGACGACCACTCAGACGTGAAGCCTTGAATTTTTCAACCCAGTTGTAAACCTGAGCCATACACATACAGCCTGCACTGTACATCACGGATCTCCGCGATGGGTTCTCACCTTTAGCTTGTAAGAAACGGACGTGACTGCACTTAGTCCTTGGAGTAATTTTCCGGCCGACCCGCCATTATCGAGGCTGTCGAGTTCTCATTATTACGTCAGCGACAGCCTAGGTCAGGGGTAAAGGTACTCACCAGCGCTTGGTGCGTTATTCAGACTCCTTTATTACTGGCCTCATTTTATACGCATTTTCTAACTTCAGCTTGACGCCCCCTCGTATATTGCGCACATCTGATTTTTTTCATATTATTAATATTGATGACGCCATATATTTATTTTTTTTAATTTCTTTAGTACTAGGTGATAATGTGATCATGATAACTGACTTTTAGAAAGACGAGAACGCTATAAACTGTCTATCGAGTTGAACTTCAAAGCCGAAAGAACGAGAAGGGGAGGTTTACCAGGAAGACATCGCGTTTGCAACCTTTTCTGTTTCTATTAATACTTCAGTCCCTACAGTGGATGTTTACTGCATGGCTACACAAAATCTGGACACCTTTAACCAGCCACCACAACCTTCACCACGTAATAAAGTGCTTTTTATATCCTGTTGCTTTATCCCTGAGTATGCGCGGTGAACTGTGGGAAACATCCCGTTTGCAGCGTTTTCCGTTTATAATAATAATAACACTTCAATTACTACAATAAATGTTTACTCGGAGTTCGTGCATAAAATCTGGATATCTCTAATCCTGCATTAGGATGAAAAACATGGACTTTTATAAAATAAGAGAGTCCCCCTTCGTCCACCTTCCCCTAATTCTTGTGCTCTTGGGGAAAAAAATCAGAACAAATGACTGCTACCCGGAATGAAAACAGTAAGAATAACAGATTCTCTGTACTAGGTTAGGACAAAAACAGACTTTCATATATAATTTAAAGAGCAACGATTCTTCAGTCGTAAACCTTTTTTTAAAAAAGAAAAAACGTCGGGATACTAAGGTTTATAAACAGTTTGGTTTGTTTTAGAGAATGTCTCCACCTTTGATCACTTGTCAAAACTCCTACATTCATCGATTCAGAGTCCTTAAGAGCCCGCCTTAAACCGGACACATGGACAGCAGTTTTCAAAATGTCATCGTGTTTCTGCTCACTCTAAGCACATTTTCTGGCTGTTAATCAGAAAACCATTGACGCTAGAGTGTCGCCATTACCGCGTCGTCCTGTGAGCAGGAAGTCACTCAACATATCGCTTGATTTAGTGGCCCGTTATCTTGGGCAACTCGTTTCTCTTGCTTGTTAAACACGCCATTTCTCTTCAGCAGCTCAACTACTCCATAATAAACAGCGCTTAAAATAAGACCTCCCCGAGGTATCCGCCCCCCCCCCCAAAAAAAAAAAATCGAGGAAGGGATCATGAGGCGCGGGGTTGTCGCGACACAGTATTATTAATAGGTATAAAGAAGACGTATGGACTGCTGATTAAAAGATGAGACTATACATTTTAAATTCGATATTAATGAGGTCAAGAAAAGAAGTTCGGCCCTTTTAATGCACACGCAGACAACACTGTAACGCATAAGCACAGTGTCGAATGCAGCACGTTAACAGATACAAAGGACGTCTAGGTAAGTTTTGCTGGGAGTGATGCATAACACGTTGAAACGCGTTTACCAGGAAAGCATATTTAACAAGGAGCAAAGAATGCTACGGCATGCCATGTCATTGGACAAAACCCACGCCAGCGACATAGGCCCCACAGGTAGGATTACGACCGCTGCATCGGGACCTGATTTGGCTGGCGAACGCGTGGCACGTTAGCTATTATTGCGTGTGTCGTGAGCGTCAGAAATTTGTCTCACAGTTTGTAACAGTTGATGGGACGTGAAGAATTTCTAGCCCTCCAGGTCGCGCGTCGGTCGAGCGAGACGTATTCAGATTGCACTTAAGGTCTCCCCATAGATACATTCCACAGCACAAAAAATTATGCCGGGATCAGACGGTTGAACTTATGCAAGGCTAACGCGGCTCCACTCAGTCAGATGAAAGCAGTCATCAAGGGCTAATCGAACCGCATGCGTTAAACAGTTAGTCATATTTCAAAAAAACTTTTCCTACCAAAATATTTTCCTCCTCGAGAATTTAGTGCAAACTTGCGTCTGTAATGAATATTGGCTCCAACTAAACTATACGTTTTGTTTCGATTGGGGTGGGGTGGTGTGGGGGGCTAGTTTATTATAAATGCTTCATCCGACGCGCCGCGTGAAACTCGCATAAGTAGAATGAAACAGGGTAAAGAAAATTGTATCTTCAACCCAAGATTTTATCCAAGTCTAATCGATAGATCCTTTACCCCCGCTATACCCAAACTTTCTAGTCAACGAGATAATGGCAAATGCTTGTGCACAGAAAACTGGATCCAGTTTTGAGGTCACGGACTCGTATTTTTGTTACGAACTGTTGGGCTATTTTTAGTTCAGTGCTTTCGTTTGACAAAGTGAAACAGCGTGAGCCGTGAGCGCAGCATTGCCCACTAGTACACAGGCTCGTACACACCGCAATCCTATACAGAAATCAAGCAAACACAAGGCCAGACATCGTCCATCCAATTTACGAACTCATTCACTCATTCACTCACCAGGGCGATGGCTTCTAGCATTGCGGCAATGCGCGCTTAGCTTGTCACCAACAAAGTGACGTGTCGCGGGTTCAAATCTCGCGTGCGAGAAACGAGTCCCTCTGCTCTAGACGTGCAACGCCAAGAAATAGCCTTAGTTGCTAACTTGGCGTCAAGCAATAAAACGACTGAACTATAGCTTATAAGCTGTCGACCAAGGTACCCACCCACCCGCACACACGCACGACAGACGATCACAGTCTTACCATCATAGTCCTCGGGGATGGCCAGAGGAGGGCCGAACTCCTCCAGTTGGTCCGCCTGTCCATCGGGTTTGAGGCTGCGCGCGTGGACTTTGCGCACAGTGCGCGAGGCGTGGAGGAGCAGGGGCTGGCCCAGGTCAAACCGGAAGTCGACCCACACCACGGTGCCCGGGTCGGCGGCGCACTGCACCACGCAGGGCAGCTGGAAGCGCGCCAGGATCTCCAGCAGTGTGTATGACTGTGTGCTCCACTTGTAGTCCACGTGAGTCGGCGTGTCCGGCCGGCCGGAAGTGCCTCCCGCCGCCCCGCCACCTAGCTTCCGGGACAGTCCCATGGCGCCACCTGGCCTGAGCTCACGATGACAGACTGCCGCGAAGTGCGACGGTCAGCGGCGCTCGCTGCCGTCCACAGAAGTGACCACACAAGGGGCCATGATGCATCAAAAGCGAAGCGGATGTTAGTCTGGTCGCTGATGTGCTGTTTGCTGATTGGTTGGACAGCACGAATATAGGACTTTGGGCGTTCTTGGAGACTATTTTCGACGACCTCCTTGTGATTCTGCAGGAATTTATATTCTGGAAATGCAAAAAAAAAGTATATGAGCAATAATGCTCAAATATTGTACACGAATTATTCTTCCGAATAATATGTCATCCGTCGTTTGTTACTTTAAGACTCAAATACAATAAGATCCGTTATCTATCTAGACCGGGTGATCTCTGTGGGATCTATCTGGTATCTATCCATCAAGATCGGTCTATTTGCTTGCCTGTCTGTTTGCTCGCCCGTATGTATACCCGTCTGTTATTTTAAAAACTTTTCCACGCCATTTACAAGTCTGGTTTCCAAACATTTACATCTGGAAAATCGGAAAATCTGAGTCTACTCTGTAATTTTAGAACTATAGTTATTCTGAATAAACTATAAGCCAATCTCTATACAAAGGATAAACCAATCATTTAAAAGTACAAGATTGTATAAAATATTTCAGTAACAAGCGGAATCTCGCCATCATACACAAATGTATAGCGAAGCACTATTATCAGATGCACAACGAGAACAAAAAGGCCGGAGACAACAAATTACCAGTCAATGTTACATCTTCACTGCAGCAACTGAATGCACAAAGACTGGTCTTCGTCCAGGGTACAGCCACATGTTTACAGGTGAATTCAACAGCACCCAGAGGATGTTAAATGACGTGGAGCAACACACAGTTTCCAGAATACTACAGGTGAAGGATCAGTGACCAGTGGGCTGCTCACAAGAAGACCGTTCCGCTGTGGTTCGGCGTCACTGGCCTGTTCTCCGTCTGGATCGACCCCCCACAACCTGTCAAGACAATGCTGAGACTTAGCAATGCATCACTCTTAACATAAGAGACAAGAAAAGCGAAAGCAGATAAAGTCTGGCAGTGCGACTGGACTGTAAAAGAAGATGACAACAAAGAGAAATGCTCCTTATTAAACAGTGTCAGATTACGTGTGAAACGCAGCTAAACTCACTCAACTTTTTGCAAAATTCTGGGCAATGAGGAAGTGAATTTGGGTGAAAGGTGCATGAGGAAGTGATTAGAAAACCGAAATAGAAATCACGGGTGCACACTACAAAGTTAATCATAAAGAAATTAAATGAATACCATCAGGAAGGCTATTTGCAACGCTGTCACACTGATTGAAGCTTCAGTCTGCATATAATAGAGAGAAGGAAATATTTCTAGAACTATCTCCGAAGACAGATCGAGTGTGCTGACAGAACACTGACAGGGAACACGAAGAAAACAGTCTACAGTAAATGGCGACCAACAAGCAGGCCTTAGAACAGAAGATAACGCCAAACAGAAGTCGACTGAGCACAATCAAAAATGCATAAGCAAGATCTGAGAGGCGAGTGTAGGGATGGAGTGCAGTGCGAAAGACGGCAGATGGTTTGCAACAGATGTGAACAGTTGGTCTGGGAACATTAACTAACCCTTCTGCTTTGCAGTACTTTCCGTCCGGATAATAGCACTCCTTCCTTCCTTCCTTCCTTCGTTTCTTTCTTTCTCCTCTTTATCTCTCTCTCTCTCTTCATAAAGCATTAACCTCTATTTATAGCGAGCGTCAACTGCATGAGAATGCTTTTCTTTCACAGCTTGTCCGCTAATCAGCACATAAACTCAAAGTATGACGAGGATATGATAACCACTAGATGTTCCGAAAGTATGATAACAATAAACAGCAAAAATTAAATAAACAGCTAAGCTCCTACGGTAAGACTAAGAAATATTTAGTAAGGGTGCGATGAGCTACTTAAGGGCGATCCCTAAAGAAGATACTGATTCTCACCTACTGGGCCTATAATTAACTAGAGTTTCAATATAGTCACCACAGTTAAAGGGTTATATTTTGTGCATTAGACCCATACCTTTGAATCTGTCATTAGGTAAAGATCCCATGATCAATCACGAAGGTAAACGTGCTTTTACATCAATAGTTTCTGCTGATTGTCCATCATGATTGATAATAAACTTTGGGGTAAGATTTATTATTTCAAAGTTCTATATGCTTTGTTTATCTGGTACTAGCGACATCCATACCATGTCACCAGACCATCCCCCCACCTCAAAAAAAAAAGAAAAAAAAGAAAGAAAGTAAAAGAAAAAAGAAAACCGCATCTGGACACTTCGGCAAAGTTTGTTTCAGTGTTCAGGTGAGGGTTTCACATATACGGCCTTTGATTAAACACACGTGTACACTTTGACTGACAGCGGCCATAGACGTTAATTACTAGGATGACGTCAGAAAGAGGTATCTGGGAGATATTGCCTGTTGTGCACGCGCCATCTGCATAACCCCAGCATCATGCCAACACGCCATTCACCAGCGCGGTGAACGTAAGAGTGGGTCACTGTCCATTAATGCATTTTTATTTTTCATGCATAATAATTATGCGCACTAAAATACAATTTCAAACGTCCGATCTAAACAGCAGACACGCTCTGGTTCAGGGTGACAGAAATTAGCAGAACGACACAGTTTCAAAAAAGCGAAACAGCTGTTTCACATATTTTTTTAAGTGTTGCCAGTTTTGGGTCCATCAATCCCGTCAACGGCTGTGAGGGACAGGTGCAATCCCTACACGTCATCTAAAGCTAACAAAGGTGCACACAGCGAGCAGGTGAACAGCTAGGGTTTAAACTTGACAATTTAATTATGTAACTCCCAAACATGTGCCGAAACAAGAGAAATTGAAAAGTAAGCAAGGACTGGGGAAGGGAAATGCAGGCAGGCAGACAATCCAGTAAAATAGTTTGGCTCGTTTGAATCTGGATATTGAAAAGTAATGCGTGTGTGTGTGTGTGTGTGGGGGGGGGTATTAGAAGTCCTCTGTCCCCCTCCACACCCCTCGAGCAGCCCACAGTCGCTGCATAATGCCCACGAAGTCTGAATGCCCGTAAGCCCACCAGGACCTTTCCTTCTGTTGACCTTTAATAAGTATTTAGACAGGCTGACGGTACATCCCACACGGCGTTCTGTAAAGTGACAGCCAGAAGTCGCTGGACAAACATCCCGGTCGGGTCTCAAAGAGCGGCATGCTTGTGGAACCTGCTCGGCTTAGCAGCCAAGCACAGGGCTGCGACATGGCATGTTTTATAGGAATCTATCCATTTGACTTAAAATAACACGACTGCAACCGGCCACTCAAATGTGAATGGCTTGGGTCTGTGCCTGATGTGCAGCAGTTTTGTCTTCTTAAAGAAAATGGGGAGCTTATGTCAGAGCAAATGATCTAGGAAGGAAAGCCCATGATAGCTGTCTTATCCGGAAGATAAGCTCATCAAAATAAATCTCCTTCGAGCTTTTTGGTAATTTTCTAGTTGGGGGAACAAAACTCCAGAAAATATCACACAAACCTCAGAAGGGGCTGTTTATAGTCGGAGTGATTTTGACTTAGCCCTTAGTAATCAGCCATATATATATATATATAGACCAAACAACAGCAACAAACTGTATAAACGATCCACAATGCTACAACCAGTACTGGGTTTGAAGGGAGAGACGCAGAATATGACCAGAACTAACACGATAGTTTACTGATTTCAAATAAACAGATCTTGACCCTCTACCAAAATGATGATCTTCAAAATAAAGCTTCTACACATTTTTGCCTTTAGATATGGACACAGTGGTTGGTCCTTTTGATGTTGTTCTGCAAAACTCCCCAAGCACGTCAGCATTGAAATCAGGGGACATTTCTGTCAATAATTCTTGTTTTTCAGTTGATTGCCATTGGGATCAACAGTGTTAAAGCAACTATTTAGAGCACAACCTGTTTCAAAACAAATTCGCTGTCCAAGTACAGCCTTCAGTAATGGGCTATCGTCGAATAAATCAGAAACCGTTTCATTGTTTCCTGAAATAGCTAGGTCTCTGTTGGAACGTCACACCATGTTACTGAAACAGATCACGATCTTGAAGTCACAGGAAGTTTTGAAATAGCTAGGTCTCTGTTGGAACGTCACACCATGTTACTGAAACAGATCACGATCTTGACGTCACAGGAAGTTTTGAAATAGCTAGGTCTCTGTTGGAACGTCACACCATGTTACTGAAACAGATCACGATTCCGACTGACGTCATGAACATAAAGTTTCAAAACACACAACCCACATTTCTGATGTCACAGGGCCGCTTTCAAATGCAAATCAGTCACTGTTTAGGCGTCATAGAGATTACAACGCTAATTCTACTTGTGACGTCGATCGATGGACCCCCCACCCCCACCCCAACCCAAACAGAGAAGTGGCGGATTTCAACAGGAGCGGTGGCAACTGGTGGATGATCGCGTGACCGGAGGCAGCTACCTCTGTGCCCCCCACCATGGGGGTGACTAGTGCTCACTGAAGCGTATCGGACACGTAAAACGATATCGAGAATTTGCAACAAAGGCACTTAAAGTGTACCTTTGTTCGTTTGTCTGACCTTACCCGTCTCACCACTCCGCCTCGTGTAACTCCATCGATTTCACACTCCACGTAAAGCTGCACGTGTAGTGATGTGTTATTAGCATCCGTTCTGGACGTTTTCCTGCTTGTGTGTGTTGGAGGGGGGGGGGGGCTCGCGCGTGCCTGCGCTTTTGAGTTTTTTTTTTCTTTCTGTGTGTATGCGAATATGGTGGTGCTATGTTCAGTATACAGTCTGATACACCTTCTCATTATGAGTTCAACAACGCCACAAACCTGAGAAAGCCACGCAGGGAGTCACGTCAGAGACGCACTGCGCATGCCCCAAATCTCTGACATCACTAATTAGCTTAAGTGACGATCCTCTCCCGCATCTTATTTCGCCTGCGTAGCTAGATAGCTTTCTATCATCGGTCTCAGTATCTTGCATGTATGGCCTTCTCTTGTTTCTCTGCTCTTCCCACGAACGTCTATTGAAATCTACCGGACTGTTTTCTCTTCTCACGACCACGGTTAGTTTTTAATGTCTGTTTTCCAGCTGTAGACAAGTGGATAGGGTGTCCTCTGGTGAGTGAGTGAGTGAGTGAGTGAGTGAGTGAGTGAGTGAGTGAGTGAGTGAGTGAGTGAGTGAGTGAGTGAGTGAGTGAGTGAGTGAGTGAGTGAGTGGGAGTATGCTTTATAAAAACTATAACAGTCCACTCAACTGTTGCTCGGAAGCGCTGAAAGGGATGTTCCACAGCAGTTAAGAATTTAGAACACCGGAACAGGGAGCTTTATAAACTGACAGAATTTATAAAATGATTCATATCAGAAAAATATAATTTAAAAAAATCTGGGCAATTAAAAAAAATGTACCTCAAGTTTTATAATACTTAATTGCCCGTAGCTATGAATAACGGATCCCAGGTGTTATTCTTCTCGCAAAAGACCGGTGTAAAATTAATTTTGTCCTTTTCTCAAAATCATATTTTCATGTACTGTGTGTAAGATTTTTGCTTTTAAAGTTTTGTTGTTTATTTACTTTTGTTCCTTTAACTGTCATGCTTAAAACACAGTTCGATTTTTTGGAATATCTACTTTCGATTGTCTATTTTCTTGCTTGTTGATGTTCACAGTCCTCGGATATGACTTTTATTTCCACTAATTTTGTTATTGTTGTTATTATTATTATTATTATTATTTCTTCCTTCCTCCACGATGTCTTCTCCGTAATTTGTTTTGTGACACCTTACAGAGTGGCACCCCTCTAGCAGTGACACAGCAACAACGCCCCAGCGAAGTTCACCGAATACCTGCCTTAATTTATGTCACAGTCCGACTGACTGACAAACAACAGGTGCGTGGCAGTCATCAAAACAAAAATCCAAATGAACAAACAAGCATCTATCTATCTATATAACATCGCCACCACACCAAGATTAGATTTCGTTATACAGACGATGGCTTAATTTTCGTGTAATCCATTTCCCCACGCATTACTTACATGTAGACCTCTTAGAGTAAACACATTTGCCAAAATTTCACTGTGCAAATGGATCTTTATAGTTATTTTAACAATCCTAACAGTCTATAGCGAAGTGTATTAATTATTGTACCACACACACACACACATACACACATATATATACACACGTTTGCGCCGCTGCTTCACCTCTACACGTACAATGTAATTTTTTTAAAAATGCCTTTGTCCTGTACCTGTCTCAAAGGCCACACCATGGAGATATTAAAAAAAAAACACTCTTGATGAACAGTGCGTGCACCCAGCTGTACCAGGCACAACCATAAAGAAAGAACAAACAGAAAAGCCATATGCCCTAGACCTACTTAAAAAATATATCGCTGTACATGCAATATCTGTGTTTTCCTTGGTTTACTCACCTCGACTACGGTCGTTCCCAAATCCTCTGGTCACGCAACGAAGGTATTACAGGTGTGGCCTGAAAGCTGGTAAAAGCCCACCACCCAGGAATCCAGCCAGGCTTAGTCGACCAGCCGTCAGCGAATCGCTAATTTCCACTTACGAGACGAACGACCAAGAGAAGTCACCTGCTGTTAATCAGGATCACATTGGTCCAAACGTGTATAGCCACTAATGGGTCGCCGGAGGGGATTCGTTGTGCGTCACGCATGCACACTTTCGTCTTGCTGAAGCGACAGCCAGTCCCGAAGCTGTGCCAGCAGTGTTCAAAGACATCTGAAGATTTGCGGACGATTTGTAACATCCGGAGAGAATTACAACACACATCGCCTATCATAAATGATATGTACGTCTTACCTCTGCTGCCTGTGTGAGTGTCAACGTTCCTGTTGTTTTCTCAGTTTGGTCTTGCAGCCGAGCAGGGGGTTGGGGGTGGGAGAACTCCAATATCTTAGCCAACCCCGCAACAAAGTTGAAGTTATCAACAACTCCTTCGGTATTTTACGGACAAAGAAAGGGGAAAGGCGGGAGCCAGCGACTGTCAAAGCGGGCTGATGTGACGGTCGTCAGGTAGACCCTCCCTCCGCGCCAACTTCCCCCACTCCCCGAACTAAGACGTAAACATCCAACGCAGTGAGAAGGGTGGCTGCCGACTGTCGTCGTCTAGCTGTCGCTGCCCTCGCCAGCACCCCTTGCCTCGGCAGTACGTCGTGCGTTCCGCCTCACCAGCCGGACGAGATATTTGCGTGCTGACGCGACAGTCGAGTGTCACACCTGAAGAAAATAAAAAAGGCAAAGTTGCCTGCCGGGGGCAGGTAAGCTTCTGTATACGTACATCGGCCGGGGGGCTCGCACACCCCACCCCACCCCACCCCACCCCAATTCATCGACTGACAGCTAGAGCCCAGGTATTAACCAAGGTAAATACTACAGCCTGAAAGCCATAGACGCACTGATAACCCCCGTGGAAAAGGCTTCATTTTCTGCACCGAACTGACGTCAGATCAGCTTTGCAATACCTTCACATGGTTCGAATTTCTCGTCATTGTTATTTGTTTATTCTACCGTTTAACGACAAGTCAGCAACGCCGAAGGGTTTATCATGATGGGGACAGGTTGGGTGAAGTGAAGGAGAGTGCGAACTGGAGAGGAAGAAAAAGGAAGGAAGAGGAAACAGGAAAACCCCAGCGGCTCCCAGGCACGTGCCGCATGCAGTGAATGTACTTGTGCCAGACAGGCCATCCAAATGCACAACCCTGTGAATGGGTTGCAGGCATGCGTTTCTGCCATGCCACCCCACTTTATCGACTAGACTGATCTGTCCTATTCCAGTGATAGTCTGCAACAAAGGTTTCATGCAGTTTGGTTCGAGTATTCCCCCCACCCCGCCCCACTTCCTTCGTCTAACCCCAAATTCTAGCAAGACTAGTGCAGCGCAGCATCAACACAGAAGATTTGCATTCTGTTTCGACGAAACTACAGGAATGCAATTGAGTTTTGTAAATGATTACCTTGAGTGATAAAACAATTAAAAACTTACCCAAGCAGAAATAGATAAGCGCAGCGTCAGCGTTGCAAAGGCATTGCCGCTTCTTCAGGACAACAAAAACAGATAGCATATATAATGATTACCTTGTTTGATTGCCTTTACAATGAAATGGATTTATCGCTATTTGTGAAATTTGAGGCGCACACACCAACAGGCATCATGCAGATGAAAAGGTTTATATAAAAAAGCGATCCCTTTCACCCTCCTGTCCATCTTCCAACCTCATTCATTCTCATGAATTTTCTGAAAGCCCATATGTTTTTTTTGGTATGGAGGAGTGACTTTGGTTTTGCTTACTTGTATACAAATCCTTAAATGCATGTGTTAAGGACAGAACATGCATGACTTCATAAATCAGGTCCGTTCTAGTTCTCTCTGTCCTGTCCATCCTCCCATTCCCGGATGCGATTCGCTTTTCCAGCATTAGACTTTTTAAAGACGTCTAAATTCGGATAATCTTACAATATTTCATCTCCACACTTTAAAATAAATCTTTATATTAACCTTTTTCCCCTCGCACAAAATGCTTTGTCACGAATACTGTGATTCGGGCTTATAGTTATGGGAGTCTAAAGGGACAACACTCGCATACTCACAATTTGTCTAAACAACTTGTCTATTGTCCCCTGACTGCAATGGTATTGAAAACGAGGCTCATTTCCGATGCTGAACGCCATTGCGCCGAAGAGAGAGGTAAGTTGGGGAAAGCGAAAACCAGCATTTGTAGCAATTTAAGGCTTTTCATAAATAGCTGCTTGTCAGAATCTAAGCCTAAAGTAAGGACGTAGCGAAAATCGATGTTCTGGATACAGTGGAAAGCTTAATGGTTAATTTAGAAACAGAGATGCCCCTGCATTTCTACGCGCATCTGTCAAGTACTGACGCAGTGCATAAATTAAGGAGCTGTTGCTTGTATCGCATTACTAGATCAAGTGGTGACCATAGTATTGAAAGATTTAGAAAAAAAAACGTGTCCGGGAATCGTTAGTAGGCAGCTGCATAATCAGATTTAGTTTGCCAAGCTCGGTTCACAGGCTAACTAACAAAAGTAATATGGGTTAGGGTTAGGGCCATTAATAGTAATACTAATTAGTAATTGGACACACCCAAACCAGATTATGGGTAGTACGTAAATTTTTTCTAGATTATCACATAGATTCTGTACAATTCGGAAGGCAGAACAGAAATTAGAAAAGGTGCCATTAAGTAATTGTTCAGACTTTACTTAAATGTTGGTGAAAAATTACTTTTTTGTTGTTTTATTCTAGGTCAAGGAAGGGCTTTGCAAAATTTGACAAGGTTTTTCATAAAGATCTAAGCAAGGTTTGTAATTGTTGATTATGATATCCATATTACATCTTGTATGCTTGAGTATGCTATATTGCATGCATTCTGCTCAGTCTTTTGTTTTTAGATATGCTCTTTGTAATTGTATATAATATTAATACTAAAGGACCAACCTCGTCATTAGTTAACCAGTAGACCTATTAAGTTCTATTACTGAGAAGAAAATTTATTTAAAACAAGTATGTGAAGTTTTACATAAATTACAATGTGTCTCATGTGGAGGAATCTGAACTAGACGTGAAGGTCTAAGGAAAATAGGTTGAATACACTGACATTAATGCATTGCTGATCCCATTGTTGAATTACACTTTTAAGCTACACTGATGAAGATCACCAGTTCAATATCCATCTCTTAGCAAACTGTTTCAATGTATTTCAATTTTCGGGTCTTTAAATTAATTTTATTTTGTTAAGTGTAGGAACGACCTAGGTTCAAAAGTAAAACATCGATGTAATCTGCTGCTGCATGCAAGGGGAAGAATATGCATGAAGCTTAGTTGTAGTGCAAATTGGTACAGTTTAAAATTTCAGTGAATGAATTATTTCTTTATATATGTTTTCTTGGTTACTAACACACTGACCATTGTGTCTATAATGTTGTGCTAACACCAATACCCGATAGGAGTATGCATGAATTCTTTGGTGCTCTGTTGTCATTATCAATAACTTTTCTTGTATAAACCATAATGATGTAAAGCAGTATAAAATCTTGAGCCGCTAGTTATCAATGGCTTTTACTTAAATATTGTTTGAATAAATATATCCTGTCTTGATCGAGGTCTACATAAGAAAACTCTGGTGGGGCAAACTGATGCTAGCAAAGAAGGGAATAAAAACTATAGGTTTTCTCTCCCAGCATTTTTAAATTGTGTATGTTCTGCTAAATGAATTCCTCGTTTCCACAAAATGCTAAGTGAGATCTTCATTATGAAGAGGGCATTGTGTACCACAAAGTTAAAACCTTAAAACTTTGACTTGATTGGATTTTAGCCAGCCAGATGGGACCTCAAGTGCGCATGTTCTTCAAGTTGAACTTTCATTAATTTTGCCTTCCTTATGTTGCAAAACTTTTATTCTTTAATTTTGTGTACATTTTGTTTCAAACGGTTCAGGTTGTCATGATCATAAAGTTATTTGGACAGTTCTGTTTCTATGAATTTTATTTTAACACCATTGTATCCTTGAGAGTTAAAGGGTGATTTTTTTAAGAGTCAAAAAAAGTTTCCTAGCGTGGAATAAAACTTTAAAAATCTATTTGCCTGTGTGTTGGACCATAAATTACTGTATAACTATTAACACAATTAACTTATGATAGTTGTGGCACCAGGTGTGAATGTGGCTGTGCTTATGTAAGAATGAACATTTGCTAAGAAATTTAAAAAACCCATTAAGGTAGAAGTACTTGCATCTGGTTTCTTGTCATTTGCCTATCTCCTGATCTGGCTTGTTTCCATCACAAAAATCACTCACTTTAATCTCAGTCCCCGTTCAAGGTCTTAAGTTAATAAAACCCCAGGGAGGCATTGTAATTGATGGCATACATGACACAATTTTACAAATGCTGAAGTTCTTGGCTGTTCTTTGGTGTCCTTTTCTTTTGTGCTTGCTTTGTAGAATGGGTTGTGCTGCTATTGCAGTATTAGTGATTTCTGAAGAAGTTCAGATTCCATAATTGTTTGATGACCTAGCTGTGTTTTCAGAGTATAACATTTCTTGATATGTTAGCATGCTTTAAGCATGGTTTCCATGTTACTTTAAAGAAATATGTACATGTAGATAAATTTGCATGATCGGCATTACCTTTTTTTTTATTGACCCTTTTGTCCATTGTTAGAAATGAGTACAGAAATATGTGTAAACTTAGGTATTTGTGTATATTTGTCAAAACAAATACATTCGCTGATTTAGCCAGCCCAAAAGAGAGAGTTTAACTTTAATGGGAGGGATGCTGCTTGTGTTGCAGTTTTCTAGCCCTTTTTGTTTAAAGTTGCTTCAGTTGATCTGTTATTAATATTGTTTATGTTTTGTGTGTATTCCCTTTAGCCTCCTCTTTGCTATTGACCTGTTGAAGTCTGCTTTATTTCTGAATGTACTGGTTGTAGATTGTCGTGACTTAAGTATTTTACTATTGATGTTTGAACAGGTTTGCATTCTTCCAAAACATTCAGCATGCCTATGTACTATCAGTCTCGAGACTCCGACACCATCCGCAAACTGAGCTCGGAGGTTGAGCGCTTGCGGATTCACTGCAATCAGCCTCGTCTAAAATTGTCACAGACAATACGAGAAATGATCCAGTATTGTGAGCAGAATATGCCATATGACCACCTAATCCATCCTGATAAGGAAAATCCTTTTAAGCCAAAGAAAATGTGCGTCATTCTGTGAATTGTAATTATCAGTGTACAGTCTTGAAAGACATATTTGAGAGGCATCAGCAGAAATCATGAAACAGAAGAGTTAGGTATGATACCTGCAATAATGATATTTAAAAAATCTCAGAATTGGGTTAGTTGGGGCAAAACAGTGGCTGACCTAGTCCCCAACCTAGGTAAAACTCGTGAATTGTACAAATATTTTTAAAAAAGAGGTGAACTGAAAGCAAACTAAAAGCCCAATGTGCCTTTCAGAGTTGTAGTTTGGGTTAGGAAAAAGAAAATTTTTAGGGAAACTTTCAGTTGGTCTGTTGTCAAGTATATATGGATGCTGTGTGTAAATGGCATGTGTTGGTGTGCACATTATTTTGTTGTTGAATTTCTTTGACAGATTTTCTTTTTTGCAAGATATTTTATTGATGTGTATTATTTGTTGCAAGACAGTTTTCTACTCATTTATTTCCTATAGAGAAGGTACTTCTCTATAACTTGTGTATTTTCCACCTTTTCTTTGTTGTTATTGTTCAAAGCTTCAAAATTTGTCACCCATTGTGTATATCTGTTTTCTTGTTGGTAGTGAATGTAAACATGGGCACATAGTTTTCTCCCCTGCACAGCATTGCACCCATAAACATTGTGAGTAGTAGAAAGCTGATGAGATTTGTCATCTTTGAATTGGTGAAAAATTGAATGGAAACATACTTTAAGAAGGAAGCTTTCTTATATTAGTACACTGAAAACACTGTTTTTGTTTTGGCACCCACTGCTTATTAAAATTTAACAATGTTACAAGTCCTTTTTTGAAGTTTATTTTAAAAACTAACTTGAACCTGCACAGTGGCAGCTTTTCAACTGCATTGTTTCCCATGTTTTGCTTCATAAGTTTTCTGTGGCTTGGTTATAAAACTAACCCATAACATGCGCTTGATGCAAACAAATTGAGACAGTCCTAGTAATTACAATTTGTTGTTCCCCCTTTACAACTGCTGAGATACATTATTTGCTGACATGGAAGTGAATGCTGCTTCTTGGTTAGTTTACACGCTTCATAGTTGGATGTTTGAAAAGCTTTTTATGCCTTGAGCCAGCTTGGAGCTGGTCCTGGTCAAGGTTTTGGGCCGATAGGATGGCTTTCTATTTTTCAAAACCTTGATACCTTGAAACCCTGCTGCCCTGGCTGCCAACCAACTCCCTTTTTGCTCACTACCATGAACATCAGAGCAAAAGGTCAAATGATCTCAGCCACAGGGTCAAGGTGACTGAGCCTTCAAACTTTTTTCTCTTTGAAAGCCTCTAAAACTTAGAAGCGTGGAAACTGGCCTTTAAGTAGATCACTTTCTTTGCTGTATATTTCTCTCCTCTAAGCATCCTGATAGTAATGCACTAGTTGTTGACCGAAATCGAATGCTGCACTCTTTTTAAATGATCTCTCAGTCCTCTTTGTTACAGAATTTGTGATTCTTTGTATTTTATTCAGTTTGCTCTAACTGAAATATATTTTACATGAGAGGATGTTGCCTGTTCATTTTCTTCACAAAATCTGTTTTTGCACAGCAAGACAACCTATAAATTGACCATGTAATGAAGGGAAAGAGTTCTGTGGCTTGCTCAGTAAAAAGTTCAGAAGGTGTGACAAAAGCTTGGAATCGCATGCCAACTGCCCCCCTTTCAGTTTTGTTACCCCTCAGAAAATACCCCCAACCCTAACCCAGAAGTACTATTTGTGAAGGTAGGTTTGTTGTTTTGTTTTTTTTTTGGGGGGGGGGGGGTGTAGTTTTGCAGATTAGGTACTCATGTTTTAAAAAATTTTGAATTTGTGAAGTGGAGGTAAATTAAGAAGTGTGCTGATGCCCGCATGATCAGTGTTGTAGATATATATCTTTTGCATGTGTCGTGTCTATGTGCTTTTTGAAACCCCATCTGTGTATTTGGCCTTTGGTTTTTGGTTACGTGTCTTTTCCTGTTCGCATTTTGTGTATATAAATGTAATAAATGTTTTTTGTGGCTCAGATTTGCATGGAGTTGACTGTTTTGTTTTAATTCTGAAAGCTTGAAGTCTTTGCTTGGCTTTTCTTTTTGTTGTTAATTGGCCATTTGGTTTTTGTTCTGCAGTATGTATCAGACATGAAAGAAATCCCATCCATACCTAACTAATCTGACAAAGAACAGTCTTACTGCCCTGAATGATCAGACACCCTGATTAAAATTGAAGTGCTTTGTGGTAGATGACAAAGTGTTACATTCTGGCTTCATTAGTCAGTAGTCTATTCAAATTAAATACTCAGCGGTGGCTTTGTGGCTTTCTTTTGCCTGTTTATGGTCAGAAAATAAATGAGAGGGATACCAGAGTCTTTCTGTGATTCACTTTTGGTCAGGGTTCTTAAAAACAACCTTCAGCTTCAAGTATTGCATGAACTTTTGAATGGATAGCACACGGATAAATAGACTGATTCTATTGCACATTGCCACCATCCCATGCATGACTGTATGTGTACACTTGCATGTTTATAAATATGTATTTATACTGCTCTGCACAGACTATGGACATTCCTGATCAAAGGACATGATCACATATGTCAGCATGCAACTGACTGTGAACCAATTGCTTCCCACACGGTCACCTTAACTGGAATTGTTGTTTATTAGACTTGCACTTTCTAACTACTCAATTTCAACAGCTAAATGAGTAACACTGTCAGGTCCAGTCTTTTAAAAATGTTTTGAAAGTTTAATGATGTGTTCAAATCATTGTTTCTTCATTGGTACATTCAGTGATGTTGCAGTTTTATAAAAACAAACAGGAAAGGTACCAGGAAGTAGATAATGAGTGTCGTTATTTGGGCGGTTCCCTATTCATGCATGACACTTTCTTTCAAATATGCCAAGAACAACGCCCAGTTATTGACAAAACATTTTTTCGTGTCCGTGTAGACACTTGCATGCAAGTCATGCTGGGTGCCCACAAAAGGGTGGTTGCATGCTGCACACATCCTCTGGATGCAGGCACCTGTACTGAATCACACAATGTCAAATGCATTGGTTTTTTCACCTTGTCATTGATCAAGTATTGATTGTTGGGTATCAGGAACTTGGTTGTCATTAGGTTTAGGAAAGTTTAGCTGACACCTTATAGTAACTATAGCCTGATGGGTACCACATTCATCATTTCCAAGTATTGGAGAACTGTGGTGCAGCTTTTGGGGGTGGGGGTGGGGGTGGACACTGTCCTCTCACTGGTTTCCCGTCGGGATTTATTCCAGATCTCTGCCTACCATGCCACCTTTTCTGAAACGCTCATCACAGTGAAAGACTTTGAGCAATTGTAGGAGGGCAAGGGATGTGCTTGTGATAAAAAGAGTCTATATTCTTGTATTAGAGTCACAAATTTAATTTAGATATTTGGCATGCTTTACAAGCAGAATTGACAGGTGAGATCAGGGCACAATTAGCTTCTAGAATGGGCTGAAACCAGATTGGTATTTGTTACTGGTACATGCACAAATGCTTGAAGCTACAGTCAATGGGTTACAAGCCATGACTAAACAGGCAAATGAATACACCTAAAACTAGTTGATGAAGTGGTGGCCATAGTACTTCCACACTTGAGATTTAAATGTGTGTACCCTTTTGGGGTGTGTGCCAACGCATCTGCAATTGGACTAAAGGTGGATGATTGTGATAAATACCTGATTCTTATCAAGATTTGAAGGGAGTGCACAATGAGATTCTGAGCCCTGTGTGATGCAGTTCTGTATGAGCTCTCTTCCTGATCGAAGACGATTTTGGTGGGGGAGGGGGGTATAGCGTGTATGGACAGAAAGTCACTTGTATAAAAGTCATTTGTAAAGGAAACCACTAATACTGTTTAAGAGCTCTGTAACCACTTGTTGGTGGATGGTAACTGGCATTGACACACATAAACGTTTGGTGAGTGACACTATTTTGCAGCATGTTGCACAGCTGATTGGTTATTGTGCAGGTGCTCTGAGGCATCATGAACAAGTTCCAGGAAGGCCTGCAGCAGCAGCGACGGCTGATTGAGCAGCTTCGATGTGAGGCCCAGATCACCCGCATGCGTGTCTCCCAATGCATCGATGATCTCATCAAGTACTGTGAGGCCCACATCGAAGATGACTATCTCATTCGTGGGTTCTCGAAGCCCAGTGAAAACCCCTTCAAGGAAAAGGGTGGCTGCAGCATTCTATAGTGGCAGACATGCAGTGGTGAAGAGGGTGGGTTTGATCTGCCCACGTGATGCAACAATAATTTGGCCTACAAACGAAGACCAGTGCTGGAGGTTACTTGACCACTCCTGTTTTAAGCAGAGTCAGCAGTGAAACATAGCTGCTAGTACTTTATTTAAATGGTGTATTAATGCTGTCACTTCATTCAGATAATTTAGAGAAACGAGTTTTTTGCCAGGTTTCCCATAACAAGGTACAACAAAGCTTCTGAAACAGGCTGATAGTTATTTAAGTCATTAAAAATTTAGTATAAACCAGCACTTTGCTACTGCTGCATGCTTAAGACAGTATAACTGTGTGTACAGCAAGCACAGTATATATGATGGAAGTTTTAAATCTAGTCTGTCTCATTCGCTTAAGCATTTAGAAGAGCGAAGAATTGTTGGTGCATCACGTTTTTAGCTGTCAAACCCTTGACTGAAAGACCATTTTTGTGTATGGTGATAGGAACTTGTCAGTGTTCAGCACTATTTCTGCCATTGTGGTAAAAGAAAAATCAAGACAAGGACCTCCTTGTTTCGTTTGTGCAATTTCCTCTGCTCATGTATTCAATATCAAACATATTTTCAACTCTCCTCACAGTTTCTTGAGACATTGACCACTTGACTGTTTTATTTATGAATCATGAGTTTGTACAAAGGCATGATAATCTCAGCAAGAAGAATGGTGCAAAAAGAAAGACTTCTTGCTTCTCTTGCAATTTTTCGCTTTTCAGTGGGTGACCTTTTTCATGAAAGACTCGTAATATCAAAGTAACCAGACTTAGGTTGTATCTGATTTTTCACATTAACATCAGTTGTTGGGGAGATAAGCTTAAGTCATAAATTCTAGTGCATCTTTTTAAAACATTCAGAACAAGTTGTGTCCATCCAGTTTCTTCATTTTTAATTTTTTTTTACACAAAAATCCTTTCTTATCAGTAGGATGATACACACTTTTGTTTTGTCCCAGTGTTCATGCTTTCTGTAATACATTTCAGTACAAGGTGATATGTTGTAATAAATGTCTGTACTTTATGAGGTGGTTCCTGTTTGTGTGTGTGTGTGGGGGGGGGGGTGCACGCGTGCAGACACAGAATAAAAAAATGTCACAAAAATAATTTAATTTATTGCAGCAGTAAAAAGCTATGCTGACTTAGATTGTGACTGGATACTAAGTTCAATCTACAAGCTAAATTATATGACAATAGCAAGAAAAGTTCATCTTGTTAATTTTACAGCATGTGAACTTGGAGGTTGTCAATAGCCTTAAGGCCTTTCTTAACTGGATGATGTCCTAGTTCGCCAAATCTAGCCATGGATGTCTGCTGAACTACCTCCCTTGCTTAAGGCTACTATGCCAGTTACAACTCACAGCAGTGAACAATTCCTGGAAAGAGGGACCCCCCCCACCCAAAGAAAAACCATGTTCTGGACAAGGATGCCACGGAGTACCCAGTGCCTAGCCTCTTATCATGGTTTAGAGTGGCGGATTGCTCTTATATCGCGGTGACATCGATCGCTCTTTAGCGAGATAGGTACGTATATAATATTTAATCAGACACAATGACACAAAACTTGTACCGATCACAATCGCAACAAAAAACGCCCAGTCATAAATACATGACGCAACTGGTGTCTCAAGAAATTCAGTCCACCAAGAAATATGGTCCGGGTTCAGTTAGGTCATAGTATACGCATGCGCACGCATCAGTGGTTACTGTGGTAAATGTGGTCCAAGGATTTAAATCATATGCCATTAGTTAAATTAGAATCGTTTTTGATCTCAGCAGTTGGGTTAGGGTTAGGGTAGGGTCGGGGTTAGCCATGTGCCACTCGCAGTGGCATATGCGCCGTCTCTATTCGGATTCCGGACCGAATTTCTTGCGACACCGAGTAGCGTACATCCCACAGCGAGAAAGGTCGGGGAAAACCTATTACTCGATCCCCCACCGCCCCACGCCTCGATCGTGCAACACCAGCATTCGGACATCACTGACTCGATAGCGGGCATGCACTAACAGGTTAGATGCTGAAGTGGCCATCCCAAACACCGCACTTTCTTTTCCGCGTATCTCCTTCCGCCTCTTCGATCATTTTCACTTTTTTATTTCTTCCTTCCCAGCTCATCTTCCATCTCTTACCCATGCAGCTGTGCTCTCTACATATCGATTCCCGCCCCCGCCCTAGGTACCTATTGACTAGCGCGGCTGTGGACAGCGGGAAGAACTTCCGTTAAATCCAGTGCTTTCAAGATGGCGGACGTTGTTTTCGAGTTGTTGCTTATAGCTAAAACGAGCTCTAGTTTATGATGTAGTCCGTGACTCAGTGGATAAAGGACTGCTTTCAGTGCCCGGAGATGCAGAGTCTGATTCTCACCTTTTACTTTTTTTTCTTAGATTTTTGAAACTGTTTAGGGGGGTGGGTCGGTAGGTAGTGGTTAGGGTTAGTGGTCGTGTCTGGGCTCTCTAACGCGGAAACAGCCTCCGCCATTTTCCTACTGGAAGTTTTTCTCCGGTGTCCACAGCCGAAAGTTGTTAATTGTAGTCAGTGACCAGCTACAAATCTGCCACAAAGCCATTCAGCCTATAAAAGAGATCACGGTCTGAGAAAGAGGCATAAAGTCACGGTCATAATACACTATGGGACATGACTGGACGCAAGCTAAACATTGGACACGATCGAACCTAAATCAAACACAAAGGCACACAAAACAAAAACATGCCTCAATCACAATCGCGACAAAAATCGAACCCAATCACGCTTAGCCATACGCAAACTGAAAATCGGCTATGAAGGGGCCAAAATTAGACACGGATCTGACCTAAACACAGACACAAAAGCACACAACGGTACACAATACAAACACTGATCAATCACAATCGCGACAATAATTCAATATCG
The DNA here is from genome assembly GCA_004794575.1 of Lanistes nyassanus. Taxonomy (NCBI): domain Eukaryota; kingdom Metazoa; phylum Mollusca; class Gastropoda; order Architaenioglossa; family Ampullariidae; genus Lanistes; species Lanistes nyassanus. The sequence goes on from SMGT01004933.1 coordinate 73,508, forward strand.
ATCACCCCATGTCATAAATTTACAAACTAAACTAAAAATCGAACACAATAGGACCTTTGGACACGATCGGACCTACGTCAAACACAAACAGTAGTGACCACCGAGCTATCCAGCCCCCCACCCTCGCTCCCGCGGTCTTTATCATAGAATTATTTGCTTCTGCTTAATCCCCCTCCCCTCCCCCTCCGCGCGCACACACACACAGAGCTCTCATAAACGCTGTGCTAATTGGCCACTCAGCACAAACTTTATTTTCTGAAACAGCAGTAAAAGCAGCTGAGTTAATACCTGGTTGAAGAACAAGAGTCATTTGCACTTATTACGGTATTAAAGTCCATTGCGTGGAAAACGTTTTACAGTAAAATGCAAATAACACTGCTGAGTAGGACACAAGCAGCGGAGTATGAAAGCTAACGGAAGCACCATCAGAGAACTTTTTTAAAATCTAAAATCTAGCGATGTTTATATAAAATACAGATCTTAAACACAAGAGCAGTAGACTCATCCGTGCCCAATCACACGTGAAAACGAAGACAATCTGTTCCATCCTGGCTGGAGTGGCTCACCGGTTCGATGAAGGATTAGGACGAGAAAGTGAGAAAGAAAACAAAAACAAGAAAAGAATTGTCTATTAAAAATGTGGTGTAAGGTACCATTGCTTTGTCGAAAATAAGACAATCACACAAAAGACCCTCCCTCCAAATGTTTTCAGGATGTGACCATTAAAGCTAAAGGGAAATTAACACAAAACAATTCAGAGGTAGAAGACGCCAAGGACAAAAGAAATAAAAAAAGAAGCACAACATGTCTATATCTACGGATACAAGTAAACTGCACACAAACAACAATGCTGTGTATGAAGGGCCTCTCTAATGAACTAAGGCAAATAGAAGGCTGCACAGAGGCAAAGACGCTCTTATGCATGGCTTTGTTATGCACAAAAAAATATGTACCCACACATACATGTACTTTACGCATGCACACAGCATGCATGGGACACACACACACACACTCTCGCACGCAGTGAAACCCCTTTTACACTATCACGCCCACACCTTTATGTAGAGAGGGCATGTATGGCCACAAAAATGTACATAAATCAAACAGTTGTTCCCTCTTTGAAAACGCGTTTTCAAAAGCATTGAAAGTGCTGTCATAAAGGAATGTTAAGATGTTGTCAGAGAAATTGTCAGTAGTCTGATCATTTTTAGGTGTAAATATCATAGCAAAGTACAGTACGCTTCAGAGACAAGCTAAATTTAGCAAGTAAAATAAATGAAGCTGAAGTCCACATCAAAGACAAATCCACGCAATAAGTGGACACTGAACATTACTATTGAACTATATAACATGGTACACATGAAGCTGTAAGCATGATGACCGAATAATAGATATATGTATGTAACTCTTTAAGGTGGCTTAAACAAAACTGTTCTATGTAGTTCCTTTGCCTCAGCCAGTCTCAGCTTCCACAGAAGAGTATCTGTGAAGTCCTAAGACATTAGAGACCAGTTAACATTATTTTTTGAACGGTAGTAGTCTTTACCATTGGTCTTCAACTAGTAATAGATTGTTTTGAAGTAGACATCAGTAGTAAATATTTTGTTGGTTTTGACAGTAATCTACAGTCTGAGTAGAGAGAGAGAGAGAGAGAGAGACCTGGGGGCGGGGGCATAGGAAAACAAAATAGTTGCGTATACAGTACGGTAATATCATTGATAGAAACCGGATGGCTAGTACCAAACTTGTCTAAATATTGATATTAATAAAGAGAATAATAAATATAATTATTAGCACAGTATCACGATCATGTTCAGTAAGTGCTTTGTACACATCGATCCACCTCAGACAGGATAGGTCTCCCATATCTTGGCTAATCTAGTAGTCATGGAAACCCACGGAACCTTCAAGAGCTAGTCGATCGCAATTGGTATGCATAGACATCCACAAGATCCAGAATATCACAGCACTAGACACAGAAGTCTTAGAGACAGTCCTATATTGAACGCCACCAGACTGGTCCGCAAAGCCTAAGGGATCGCTTGTGCTGTGTAATTTGTTGTTTTTTTTTAATAAAAAAGACATACACATTCGGAATATGTCATAGCAGCCTATATTAGAAGCAAACACGGCTGTGTAGTCTTTAACTGCTTCATGAAGCATCGCCAAACGGGAATTTATCTGACAGACCCGTTTGGGGCTCTCTGGCGCCGTTGGATAAGAGAACAGAGACAATACCTGAAATGTTTCAGGCTTCAGCATAAAGAAAAATTAAGGAGGCTAAAACGGCTACAGGTTAAGTCACGGATGTCTATGCATTTATATTTCACCATAGAGACTTGAAAATACTGCAGGGTTGATATCTGTGGTGTCTACATAAACAAAGTTACAAACTCTCACATAGAAGACAAAACAACGGAAAGAAGGACAGGAGACAGAGGTGTGACAGAAAGACTTCCACTGACTGATCGACGGACATATAGACATTAAGCATATATCTTGCTAGGCAGTCAGCACTTATTCGTCAACAACAGGAAGGCGACCTGTCAGTTTATCATACACATGCTTATGCCACGATCAGGTTTGGTAGGAGTCCAGATACTCCCACACTTGCAGGTTGGGGTATGGCGCAAACCTGCAATCCAGAGCATTCCAGCCGTCATAGCGAGAATCAGTCAGGAGCCGTATTCATGGCTGTTGGTTAACTAACCGACCGTGATCACGTGACAAAACATCGGTTAGCGATCTTTGTTGGGAATTCATGGACGGCTTCGGGAGCTAACCGATCGCCTCTAACTGCCGTTAATTTAACGGTGCTATCCCCTACCGTTAAATACGATAACCGATCGTTAAACATGGCGGCAGTCATTTTGTTTCGCGCTCGACAGCGACGAATTTTCAGAAGAGAGAGAATTTTTCGTGATAGATCTAACCCACGGAATCACTTCGATGATGTGGAATTTACAGCAAATCTAGATTCGGGAGGCATGACATTCTCAGGTTGACTGATGCAGTGAAGGACGAGATAGACATCCCAGTCGTCTTGGTGCTCTTGCTAACTAATCTCAATAGGTCCGTAAAAATAATATGCAGCAAAATGCGCAATACGATAAAATCAAACCGTGCACATCTATGATTTTACATGATTTGCTATCTGCTTAGTAGATCTAACCTGCGTTATGTCACTCAACACTGTCGTTGTAACGATATTGCTATTGTCCCTACACTTCTACCCTCGTGTGACTAGAGGCAGCAGCTGCCTAGTAAGGCTAGCTTTCCAAGGCTACCCAGGTGCTGGGTGATGCGTCCGAAAGGTGATACGGCGGCCTGTCACTGCCCTGGACATTAGTTTTACGACGAGCTCCTTTAGTAACTGGGGGGCAATCGAGCATGAAAACGCGCAGAATAACTGGAGCCAATCAAAATACAGTATCACGTAAAATATGCTAATCTCGTAGGGTCACCACTGAAAACCTTGCAGTTTCCTGGAAGATCTTTACTGCCTATACCCCACCCACCCCTCCCCCCTCCCCCAACCCCCACCTATCCCCTACTCCTAGCCCCCGCCCTAACCCAACCCCTTCCCCTAAATGCCCCCTCCTCCCGGAACATCCCCTCTCCCTCCCTTCCCCCCGCCCCTGGAAAGACCTTCAAAATATAGCTCGCCATTTGATTGGCTCCGCTTGTTACACATTCTAAACAGAGCTCGTCATTTGATTGGTTCCAGTTGTTCTGCGCTTTTACATGGTGATCACCCGCCTGAAATTAATAGCTGTCGGGCTAGCTGCACGAACGGAGAACCCAGGCAACTCGAGACTAATGACCAAAGCGCTCAGCTCGAGTAACCCCAGAGGGCGTCGTAGGTCTGTCCAGTCAGGGTTCAGCGGGCAGCGGCCAGACCAGCACCTGGCGCCATAAATCAGAAAGCCTGGCGCACGATTCCCTGCATTTAACCAGGCCGTGCCAGCGACTAGGACAGACAAGCCTTTAGAGAGAGAGGTGGGACACACACACACAGAGGATCCCTTCGGGGAGACACCTCTGACACACAGAGACACATGGGTAGTGACGGGGTATCCCGAAGTATCCAAAAATAGCCACCGGTTAGCGGACGAGAGGTGGTTAGTCGCTCATGAATTAGCAGTCACTTAAGCCAACGGTTAAACGTTCACCGTCGGTTCCCTAAACAACGCTGGTCAAGTTTAGCGTCGGTTAAATAACCACTGATCATGAATACGGCTCCAGATGTCAGCAGGAAGCGGAAGTGACGCCAAGAACGCAAAGCAAAGTCTTTTGAAGCTAGTTTGTCTCCATCGCTTCCGTTCAGGCCGAGCGGCTGTTGAAAGACGGCCCGCCGGGAGAGTCGAGGGACAAGTCGTGTTTGTGTCTGTGGGCTAGCGACGCGGAGTGGGTGCCAGTGCCAGAGCCCGTGGTGGTACTGGGCCTTCTCTTGACCTTCATGACGCGGCGGTATTCTTTGCGAGCCTGCAGACAGCACAGTGTCGGGCAAACATCACTGCGTGAACTGCAAGACTAATTTAACCTCAAAACACATCTAAGTTAACCAAAAGGAACTGCACCAAGCTACATAAACGACACCGACAACAAACAGTTTCGGGGGCATTACCCCTTCGTCAGGACAAAACAGATTAAGGCAAAAAAGGAACTTCAGTGAGTGAGAGGAGGTGAAGGTCGTACATCGTGGGAAGACAATGCTGGGACACGACAGACTTCACGTAAAAAGTGGCTAGTGAGGGAGTTCATACAAACAGCCAATCAGATAGCGACCTTCCTCTGCAGTTCTAGCCAACCGATGACGGGTAGCAAGGGAGGAGAAGGGGGGGGGAGGAGGGGAAAGGAAAATGGAGGGGAAGGGTTTGGGCGAGGTCAGTTTTAGAGAGGGTTAGCTACTAAAGAAAAAAAAATACAGGTAAAACGGAGAGAGATAGACAAACAGCAGATTTAAAGAAGAGTAAAATGAGGTGACCAAAAGAGAGAAAACAAGTAAAACGGAGAGAGATAGACAAACAGCAGATTCAAAGAAGAGTAAAATGAGGTGAACAAAAGAGAGAAAACAAAGTGAGATGACGATTCAATGTTTGGAGCTCAGTCCTGTGGGCGCCACAGTGCCAAAGTGGGAGATGAAGTAGGAATCCATATTCTTGAGGTCAGTGGAGTCACCATTCATCTGCTACACGACACAGACCCTCATGTGGTCTGGTGTGTGTGTGTGGGAGGGGGGTATGTTCAAATGTCATGCGACTCGGGTGCTTCTGTTGTGTTTGGTTCAGCTAAATGTTCTTTGAAGCGGCTGTTTAGTGTGTGTTCTGTCTCACTAATGTAAAGCAAAACACATCCTCCATATGACTCTTCCATCTGGGCCAGGAAAGAAGAGAGAATGCCTTCATGCATGCAGCGCACGCACACACGTCCGATTGAACAAACGAACGAATGAGACAGAGGAAAAGGGAGACCGAGGAGCGAAGAAAGGAAATAACAAACAAAAAATGTTGAAAGAAAAACGGAAGAAAAAAACTAAAGGAGAGATAAAAGACAGGAAAGAAATGGAAAATTAAAGATAGAGAGTTGGGTGATGACAAAAGGCGAGCGAAAGGAGATTTTCGAAGCTAAACAACACCCCCCCCCCCTTCCAGCATCAAAAATACAGTACCTAGCTATTTGAATCTGTTGATCAACATCTTCATATCGTAAAAGAACCGTAAAGACTGAAGATTGTTAAGAACAGCGCCTTGCTTACCTTTTTGTTTAGCAGGCAGTGGAAGCAGAAGATAAAAAGGCCCTGTAAGGAGTTGAGAGCGGTGAAAAGGTAGGCCAAGGGTAGCGTCTGTGTATTTAGGAAGAAATAGCCCAGAATCCAGGTCAGCCCCAACAGCACCTCAAGAGCAGCTGCCCCTTGGATCCACGACCTGCCAGGAAGTGCGAGAGAATGTAAGCAGCCAAGCGACCAATCAAGAGCGCCATGTGTGCGTGTGGGCGCACGCACGCACAGTGCTGGCGACAGAACAATAGGAGCAGTTGAGCACTTTCATCAGCCTATATTATCAAATCTTTATTAAATTCTATCTTTTATCTCATCCCTTCATTCTGTATCATTTTTCATTGCCAGAGAGTATTCCAAACACTCAAATTATTCTAAACAGGTGCGTACACATCTGTGATTCTGACGTTCGTAAACTGCACTAACGTTTGCCGTAAAATACAGACTGTGTGACAATAACATCGCCGCAAAGAGTCATTAACAATAGACAATGCTTTATCTGTTCGCACCATAACGAAGATTCTGAAGATGACTAGAAACAGAGCTATCTGAAAACTTAGTTTTCAGTGGAATACAAAATAAGAAGCTGAGCTAGGAACAGTTGGATAAGAACAAAAGAGCAATGAGGTTTTGGCCCACGAAAGTAACCAACCTGATTCCGCCAGCACTGTTTTTGTCTTTGCCACTGAAGACGTACTCAGAGTGACGACACACCATTGTCATCGCGTACACCAAGATCACAGCGTTAGCCTGGGCAATGACGTCACAGCAAGTTAGTACCAATGCAAAATTCCGTTTTGTAGCCTCTTTATATACAGTAATGTTTTGGAATTTGTATTCTTTCATAAATACTGGAGTTTAAAAAAATCAATAAATATTGTATTGGGTAATAGACTAAAACAAGAACAAAACCAACAAGAAAAGATTAAAGTTGTAATTCTGATAAAAGCCCCACTAAGGAAAGACGTTAAGACCACATCAGTGACTTAATCGAATGAGTTGTGTTAGCGAGTGTGTACGTATACATACGCGCGCGCGCGCGTGTGTGTGTGTGTGTGTGAGAGAGAGAGAGATACAGAAAGAGAACACAACTTTTAGCTGACTCGTCGGAGACGCGCGCTGGTTGCAAAACAGAACTGGCTTTTACGACGACGAGAATATACTTTCGTGTCACTTACAAACTAATGATTTAGGATTGGGGAAGATGTAAAATTTATTGCCCATGAATAAATTTTCCAACATATAAGTAAATCCTTCGTGACGATACAGTAACTAAACTGTCAAGATAGTAAAAGAACCAAGGCTGCAAACATTAGGAAAAAAGAAAAAAAATTAACGCCCGTTTCCATGGGCGAGACACGTGACCTAGGTAGGCCTATTGTTCCAACCTATTCTGTTGCTGTGTTCCTTACTGACCAGAGGAATTTTACAATTTTGTCTCGTTTATCCTAATCGCGTTTTTTGGCAGGCCTTAGCCAGCGAGTCCAGCTGATACTGAAAGCGTACAAATATTGCCGACAGGCAGAAAAGGACAGAGTAGCATAAATAGCTATCTTATCCTGCACGATGCGGGAATCCTTTCTGTTACTTTCACTTGCCTCCCTTGCATCAGTTAATCGTCAGTACATTTACGGGGCTCAAGCTAGACGCGCAGACGTCTGCCTCAGCTGAGAACTCAATAACCAAGCCAAGGAAAAAAACATTTCACGACAGTATCAAACAGTAATTTCATATACAGCCTTTTAGTTGTTTTTTTTTATTCCGACGTATTTGATTTGTTTAGATTGACTGATGCTTCCGCGCTAGATGCTGAAAACTTTCAAACAAATCTAAATAAATGACTTCGTGTGTTGAAAGTTTAACACAGAAAATGCGTTCTGTGTTTTTGCAGTTATGCAGGAAAGGACATGAACCCTTTTTCGTACATGCACGCTGTGCATTAAGATAACTAAGACTATCTGTCTTGAACTAACATCTGTGGATGTTAAATATAGCAGGAGTGCTGAACATACACGGTTTTAGAGGATTTTTGCATAATCCAAAGAGAAGTAAAGTTGTTTTCTTAGCGTAGTGGAAGGGATTTGCGAGTTCATAGAAGTACTGATGATGTCTGACAGTGGGTATAGAGACAAGACAACAAGTAACCTTCACGTTGACCTTAAGAGGGAACTTGTTACTCTATCATCTTGAATACAGCCATACGGAGGGAAAACGCTTCAAACACGGAGACAGAGTTCGATGCATTTTCACGCAGATGACAGACAGAAATGATTATGGCTGGGTCACGACACAGGACAGGAGGCAGAAAAGGAGTGGAAGCAACAGCCACAGCAGGAGGAGAGAAAAAGAGGAGCTAAAGAAAGAAAAAGAGGAGAAAAAGAAAGAAGACAAAGAGGTGGAAGTGGGGCCCTCATAAAAAAAACATTAAAAAGATGACGACTTACAAACAAAATGACAGCCACTGGTCCTGCAAAGCTCCAGATGAAGTAACGTTCTGTTGTTAACCAGCAGCTGTAACAAAGAAGGAGACAAGATGCTCATTGTAAGCCAGCAGCTGCTACAGATGGACAAAGATGAACTGGCAGATTGTAAAACAACAGCTGTCACAGCTGGATGAAAACAGTCAACAGTTGCCGCAGCAGGAAATATTTGAAATTATGGATATTTCTTAATTTGATTAGGAAACAGTAAGTTCCTAAAAACATCTCTCTCTCTCCCTCTGTCTCCCCTTCCCTTTTTCCTGTTTGTTTCTTTATTTTCATTTATTACTCTTACAAATTTATTTTTACCTCCACTACTGCTACTTATTTATATTAGCGAAATTGCAGTCAGTAGTCTAACATTAAAGTTTCTTCAAAGACATTATTGACATCGTTTGAATCTCTGCTTGACGTATGGCCTTGCGTAAGACGAAACACAGGCTTAGTGATAAAAGAATAGCAGGCATTTCTCCTTGGTCTTCTCTGTACTGTTATAAAAACTTAGCATCTTTTTAACTTCGCAGACAGCACATTTGTTACGCGTGCATCTTAATGCTCTCACTATCAGCAAGGAGAGAGCATCTGTCTGCGCGACATGCATAACTTTCAAACATGAGAAGACCCATGGGGGGGGGGGGGTATGGCTGTGCTTATTTCACGGTGATATCTAGACCCCATCTTGAGTTTTAGTTACAGACATAGATCACATTGTAATAAGCTAAATGTGTATGTCATAAATTACGTGAGAAATACGTTGTAGTACATCTCTGTGTTCATGTGTTTGTTTGTGTGTGTATGTATGTAACGTAGATAAATTACATCTCTGTGTGGGTGTGTTTGTTTGTGTATGTATGTAACGTAGACAAATTACATCTCTGTGTGGGTGTGTTTGTGTATATATGTAACGTAGACAAATTACATCTCTGTGTTCGTGTGTTTGTTTGTGTGTGTATGTATGTAACCTAGACAAATTACATCTCTGTGTTCGTGTGTTTGTTTGTGTGTGTATGTATGTAACGTAGACAAATTACATCTCTGTGTGGGTGTGTTTGTGTGTGTATGTATGTAACTTAGACAAATTACAATGATTGAGATTGGTTTCCCCCTTTTCTTTCCTCTCTCATACGCGCACGCGCACTCACAGAGCGTGAAGGTGGAAAAGAGAAAGTAGGAAAGTAGCGAGACACACAGGTAGGGTGTGGTCTGAAAGATGCTTTTGATCCAGGAACATTTTTCTGATGTCCTTGTTTCTTTAGTCTTGTGATAAGTTGGTGCTAAAAGTGCTTTGCACAGACCATCCCTGAGTGTACGTCATTTTGAAGTCAACGATCTCAACGATTCCGTCCCCCCCCCCCATCCATATTTGTCTCCATATATTTAAACAAACTTATTATCGACATAAACATAAACAATTTCATTCATATACAGTATCTAAAAAAATAAATTTCTTAGAGGTGTAGCAAACGTGAGGAAAGCTACGCAATTCCTACGATAAACAAACTCGTGCTTTTAACGATAAAGAAGCAGGATTCTGTTTCTTTTGAAGTTGAAAGAAATCTGACTCACTATCTGTCGGTGCCGTAGCCTTGGTGATCTAATCCTGCCGATATGGCGATGATGAGGATAGGTGGCGCTGTGGGGAAAAAAACATGCAGACACTGGTGAACGGTATACAAAACGAGATAGAGAAAGAGAGAAAGAGAGAGAAAAAGAGAGGGAAGATACAACTTTAAAAAGTAAGGGTGGCGAATATATAAATCAGCATGACATGGGTATTTCCTAGGCTGTAAAAGATTCTGTATGTGTGCAGTTGTAAATACTTGTCGAAAGAGCGCGGGTGTGCGCGCGCGCGAGAGAGAGAGGGGGGAGAGAAAGCGCGCGCGCGTGCGTGCGTTTGCGTATGTGTGTGTGTGTACGCACCATATGCACTAGCGTAGTAATACGGAAGACGCGACCTGGAGGCGTCGAACACCTGCACGAGCATGAGAACGATGTGCACCCCTTCCAGCAGCATCCACAGAAAGGAGGCCAGGAAGAAATAGTGCAGAAAGCCAGCGATGAAGCCACAGACCAGCTGTTGTGAGAGCACAGAGAACACACACAGCGTTGTGAGCAAGACGACACCACCACCACCAAATGAAGAAAATACAATTTCCAACAACATTCACATTATATTAGAAATATTCTGTAATTAGTATACCCAAAGAGGCAGGAAACCTTTTACAGAAATATTCTGTAATTAGTATACCCAAAGAGGCAGCAAACCTTTTACAGAAATATTCTGTAATTAGTATACCCAAAGAGGCAGACTAGTGACACACTGGCATACAAAGACACGTAGACTAGTGATACTTACTCTATATTGGGTCTGGTCAATGCCTGTCAGGAATAACATCTCGGCAATAAACAAGCAGACGACCAAGTTCTTATGGATGGAATTCCTTTCACCCTGCAGGGACCTGTGACAAATACAAGGGATTTTTTTTTACAAAACACACATCTAAGTTTATATGCAGGATGTTCATTTAATCTCTTTAAAATAGTCCGTCCGTCTGCATGCATGCATGCAACCACGCACGTATGTAAATGTATATATATGCACCCATGAATAATACCTCTTAGTATCGTGTCTGATGCGGCACGAAGTACCTTTCCCTGTGACCCAGTTGCCTTACACCCTACATTAAAGTGTTTTGCGGCTAATGATGTAGGGCGGCTATATCAGACAGGCACTTTTATAGTCTATCTTGTACCTGCCCACCTGGCGGCTAACACTCCACGATGCCAGCAGGCAGCCGAACGTTATGTTATTTTTCCCAAAGATTCGGCACGTTTTGTCCTATCACAGAGGGACGTTATCAGCTGATAGAGGAAAATCATGTCAGAATATTTATATCTATATCTATATCTATCGGTAATTTTTTTACAGGAACTAAAAGGACATTTCTTAAAAACTTCAACGGAATATAACAGAGCACTCTTGACAAATAGTAATAATTCAAATTGGGTTAATTCTTATGTAATAAAAATTCATGATGCCTGAATTTCAGTTTGAAGCGATTACCTTCAGTCTAAGTACATATTAGCTGTGACAGTTTTGAAATCCCACTAGTTTTTGTAGCTCATGATTCGGATATCTTTCGATCTGTGCGTCTAAAGTTTGCGGACTGCCCTATCTATGTTACTTTATTCATTCATCATTTTTTTAAAAACAAACCTGTTTATTTGTGCAACCAAAGTACAAAACACTGATACAGCCAAAGGCAGGGCCAGGCAACAAGTCATCTTATATAAGCCTAGCCCTGGCTCCAGGCAACAAGTCATCTTATATAAGCCTAGCCCTGGCTCCAGACAACAAGTCATCTTATATAAGCCTAGCCCTGGCTCAAGGCCACAAGTAATCTTATATAAGCCTAGCCCTGGCTCCAGACAACAAGTCATCTTATATATGCCTAGCCCTGGCTCAAGGCCACAAGTAATCTTATATAAGCCTAGCCCTGGCTCCAGACAACAAGTCATCTTATATAAGCCTAGCCCTGGCTAGGCACAAACTATAGGAATACAAATACAAATACATGGCGACGATAATGAATTAGAGAGACAAGTGGGAAGTACGATAGCGGAAGAGAGATGGTTTGGGATGGAATGACAGAATTGACTGTTGATGTCTGCCGCTTCATGCGTAGAGGATAGGTTGTTGATGTAGCCTACAGTAAATAGAACTTCTGTCACGAAAGGGTAACGAAAGTACATCGTTTCCGCACAACCGACCTGTGCCGTAACAAAACTCTAATGAGGAACAGAAGAGGTTGGGTCGTTTATTGACTCCAAATCAGCGATGAAGGCCATCTCATGACGGGAACGTATGTTGGAGTCCTAAACTCACATGAAAGCAGTTTAAGCGTGTTCTTGACAATATGCAAACCGAATATAACGAAATAACGAAAGGGAAAAGAGAGAAATAAAGTTCAGCAGCCCAGGGCAGCAAGCGATTACATCCCCCTCTGTCCAGTCTCTAGTCTTAACAAATCCTGCTTCAGTCATGTCCCTGGCCAGAATGTTTCACCATCATGCTAACATGAATGTGAAGCAGGGAGAGCCATCACAGGTGAGATTTACTCGACGTGAAACTTTGGAGCTGGCAAGGGGGCTAAAACAAGCCCTGCTTGTTGCCGACTCTCAAAGACCATTTTACGAGAGGCCGTCGGGCTGCAGGAGGAGATAAGCTAGAAAACTGAGCTCCACTGCAGGAAGGATTGCGGCGCGACTTGAAATGGTCTTTGGAAAACTCTCCAGGCCCTTAAAAAAACAACACCTATGAATTCATTGAAACAGTGACTTTTAAATATAGCGTAGCGAGTGGTTTGATATACCCATGATTTGAAGACTCCTTAAGGCACTCACACACACGCGCGAGAACCCACGCACGCGGTGGACACACACACACACACACATACACGTGTGTGTGTAAATTTATGTAACATATATGGTTATTATTTCCTTGAATAAACCCACATGAACGGCCTGTGCTACATCCCACCTGAGTTCGGGTATAACCAGATCCTAGAAACGAACTGAAGCTCTTTCTGTCTGGGTTCAGTCTTTACCTGCCAAAAAATCTTAACTTGAAACTTTCACTCGACAGTTCCTCTTTATATTCCTTTATGTCGATATCAATACAGGGAGTGGCCAGTAATTTTATTTTAAAGATAGTGATAACTCTTTGGTTTCAAAAATGATGATAACTGTTTAATGTTTTATTATCGCCGTAGCAGGAAGGGCGTGAAAGACATGGCGGAGTATATCACTCCTCACTGTTTTACTTCCAGTATCGTTTCATCATGTGGGAGGTAACTGCGGAAGGGAGGATCTAAAAGAGAAAGGCACGGTGACATTTGATCTTTACCCTAAATGGGACGCCATTGAAGACAGGAACTGTTACATGCAGAGCTCATATAAGAAAAAGCAAGACGACCAAAAGGAAAGAAGGACGGAAGGAAGGAATAAATAAACAGACACGAATGAATAAATATATTAAATAAAAGGTAGGAAACAAGAAAGAAGAAAGAAGGCATAAAAGGAGAGAAGGAATTACGGAGCAAAGACGGCGAAAAGCATCAAGTTTCGAGACACCAGGTAGTTAAAGTTCGTTTATTGGCGTTTTCGCTTTAAAATAAATGCAGGAACCACGTTCACCGTGCTAGAATGTGGGCAAGAGATGCAGCTTTATGCTCTGTTTACATGTTACCCCAGACAACCAAAAATAAAAACCGTCTAACTCAGACGTCCGCCTTTTATGAGCGAATAAACCCAGTGACTGGCTAGCATCAGGTGTTTATGACGTCACGATCGCCTACCTGAGGAAGTTTAAAGGCGAGTTGATCACTGCCCTCTGACGTCAGACTTTCTGAGGCAAGATGGTTTGTTTATCGCGCTTTGTGCTACGTGCTGTGATGAAAGCCACTTGGCAAGTACATTTTCCATTCAATCGCAGAAATTCTTGAAGAGATTTTTTTTTTACTTCAAGAAAGAAAGAACTACACACCCTAATCCTGCAATGAACTGACAGCAATGAGCACGTGCCCGTGAGTCTTGGTATATCACAGACCTTACATATACAGATACTTCACTCGGAGAATTCTAGTCTGCCTAGCTGCGTACGATAACTCTTCACCGGGAAGAGTTATCCAGCACCAGCATATGTAAAGTCTGTGGGTATTTGGCGGCGTTTGTTACTTGCGAGTATGTTTAGATCTTTGTGCTGCAGACTGCGGTAGAATCAAGTTATCTACTGGCCAGAAACAAATGGTCACACGTTTCAGTTTCTATGCCATCGTCATCACTCCCCCACTCCCGGCAAAAAAGTCAAAAACGCGGACAAAGGCGAACAACATGCAAACACAGGAAGAAACCGGAAAAAAGGGATAAGGTAAAGGTTGTCCCGTGACCTTTTATAAGACGTAAGAGAGTGGAGGTGTTTAAGACCCCCACTTTTCTGTAGGCCGGAGTCGTGAGAGTGGTGCCCATTTCCTTTCCTTCGCTGCCGCACGATTCCCATGAGGTCAGGAATCCATTTTTTGGCTGGGTCAACTGGGGGAAGTGTAACGCGGCACACGGGTTTCAAACCAGTCTGTGGGGGCGGCTTTGGGTTCAGAGGCCCACACTCTAACCACTCGGCCATCCGCTTCATCGGAGAATTAAATCAAAAAACGTGTCTTCACAAGAAGTTCTTTTCTCGCGCATCGGACGTTGAACTTCGTGCACGTGAAACCTGCACCCCTCGTATCCACCCCTCCCTGCTCCTTTCTGCCCCCATCCAGCATCCGAGCTGCTGGCAACTGCGTGCTGACGTTGGTTATCTCAGAAGAGAAGAACAGTAGCCGCCACATAGCGGCTCGTGAAGATAAGCCGTCCGATCGGCAATGATGTTGGCTCGTGAATGCTACCTTTCATTACGTAAGGACTTCACAAACACATGCCTTCCGCTGGCCTGCCGGCGGGCTGGGTTCTGGGAGGCTTTCGCCCGACGTCGTTTCCTGTTGTTAGAGCGAACTAAGAACTGCGCAGCTCTCGGGCTGGTTCTTTGCGTAAATGAACGTGGTCACATTGCGAAAATATGCGTTTGCGGGAATACGCAGAGCAAGTAAATCTCGCGAAGTTCGAGATTTACGCGACTTTTATCTTTGCGTTAACGCATACTTTTGGGCAGTGTGGGGACTGCAGAATACGTGCTCAGAGCACAGACAGAACTCTTTCTTGTCAGAGAAAAATACGTTGCTTCCAGCACAGAAAGAAAGAAAGATCATTGGTTTGGGTTTTTATGCTTATCATCCAGTCGCAAAATAGGTGCTTATCAGGACGGTGTTGACTGCTGCCACAACACATGCTTCATTTCCACCCGTCACATTATACTAACACCAGACCAACCAGTCCTAGTTCTGTTCCCTATAGTGTCAGGCATCTGGAAGGGCAGCTACTAGATTGTCAATTTTTAAGTCTGAGGTATGACTCGGCCGGGGTGCGAACAGCCGACCTCCCACCTCGGAACCGGACGCCTTAACCACTAAACCAACGAGGGGGCCAAATAATGAATGAATGAAAATCACTAACTTCTCACTTCCAACAAGAAAGTTTTTCAAAAATAGCGATTGGTTACAGGGATTAAGGCTGGAACTACTGTTGTTACCAGCTGCAGTTACATACTGCTGAACTACTATTGCTGTTGCTGCAACCGCTTTCATGTGAGCTGGTTTTCTTGCTTGAAACATCATGATTATAAACCTTCTTTCTGTAATACTATTAGTATAAGAATGCATTACATTGTCCCCAGGAACGGCGCAATGCATAGCTTCTGAAGGCATTTTTTCATCAACTATGTATGTCCTCAATCGTCGAACACTGCACACATGACCTGGCTCGCCAAAGCAAGGCTCCCGCTTCCGATTAAGGAAGGCCTTGCACATGTTAACTCAAGGAATATTTTGCTGAATGTGTGTGTGTGTGTGTTTTTCATATACATAGCGTACCACGTACATGTGTTGCACCCTCAACATAGGTGAACGTACTCATTTACACAAGACCGCAGTACTTGATTACTCACGTGAAACATGTAAAGGTGATCCAACTAGCCAGCAGACAGATACAGGAAATGACGCAGCCAACGATGGTGGCCAATCGCAAGAGGGACTGATGGGTTTCTGATATCTGCCGATAAAAGATAGTGTTACATGCTGAGGGAGGAACCAAACGGCTAATTGCATAGACAGCGCCTACTTGTAAGCATTATCTTTGAGATCTGTCGGGCTAAGGGTGCTTGGTAGCCCGCAATTCTGAAAACACCAGACAGCGATACAGTGAGGAGCTACCAATAGCGTAGACACATTGCTTCATATAATTCTCTTGGTTTTACGAGCTTGCAAACATGTTCTCAAATATTTCCAACGTTTTGAGATGTCTAGAGCATAACGACAGCTGAAGTACAAGGCATGATATTGATCAAGGTGGGGGTGGGCTAGTGGGGGAGAGTGATCGAAGTTCTTTAGGACTAGGACCTTAAAGCAATGTTAGTGTTCACGTCTATGACTGTCATTGGATCCGTTCTGTCCGATGGGAAACGCTGCTTCTGGCCCAAAGTTCGCTTCTGGTCTGCAGAATGTGGAGTCAAACCTAATCAATGTCATTTAATCCGAAAAGAGTGGGACAAAAATCTTCAGTTGTTTATGGGAAGAGTTGCTCGCTCGAAAAGAGAAAGAGAAAGAGATGCGTAGAGGGAACACTTCTAGAAGCTTACCTTGACCTCCTGAACAGCCATGAGGACGGCAAAGTTGGTCATGTGATCACACTCGCACGTGGTCTGACTGGCGTTGCTGCGAACAACACGACATCCGTCTTGGGACCATGATCCCATTTTGCTGAAGACAACCAACAACAAAAAAAAGTCAACGCAACAAGTTGGTTATGCAAACTTTGTTATAACGGCATTTGCAAAGTTCCTGATAGGCTGAATTCGACTCTGCGTGGGTGCCTGTCTGTCTGTCTGTAATGAGGATGTGTGCGTGTGCGCGTGTGTGCGTGCGTGTTCCTCGCGTTGCCTCAGACACAGCCACAAACTAGGAGGACGACACTTTTAACAGTTAGCGCCGCTGTGACGAAATTTTTCATTGTCACAGGGCGAAAACAAGCAAAGCTGTGTTTCCATTATCAGCAATGACTAATTACGTGTGAATGTAAAGCTGCAGGGGCGGAAAAAAGCTGTAGAGTTAACAAAGAAGATAAATCCCCACTTTTCGACAACGCCTACAAAAACTTATATTTCAAATATTTCCTGTGTCACGCCCTAAACACGGTACAGATCCAAGAAAACTATCTCGCCACAGATAGTGACCACAGCTTTTCTCTTTTGTAATCCCAGTCAATCGTGCAGGCAGCATACTTTGACAACACCAGGCCTGCCAGTCAGACAACAGACACTGGAAGCACCAGATAGACGGTTCGCGTCTGATAAGATTCTCTCAGCTTGCAGCCTGAAGACAACAGACTTTATGTGTGTCGGCAAAACCATGGTAATGGATTTTATTTTGTAGATCTCGCCCGTGGGGAGAGTTGAGAAAAAGGGGTGTCTTGTTCGACCCACTGATTGCAAGTAAAAAAAAAAGTCCGAGTTTTGGGGGGGTTTTTTTTTGGTTTCGTTTTGTTTTTTTTAATGGGTATGTTGGTGGGTCACAAATCGGTCGCCAAGATATAACAATATAAACCCTTCGAGCGAACGTTTTATTCCTCCCTCTCTTTTCACTTCTCTTGCTGTCCGTCCCCTCCTTTTTTTAAACAAACGTTTATTTATGCAACCAAAGTACAAAACACTGATACAGCTGTCCCCTCCTTACCTCCAAGTTTCTGACACTGTCTTATTTCAAAACATATTCAGATATTTAATATTTGATCATTATTCAATAAGTTTCTCCTTTTCTTTTCGCTTTTTCATTTCTTTATTCCGGTCGGATTTAGCATTAGTTTATACTGGCTTATATAATGAGGCCTAACGGCGAGTTGCGAATGAATTGAAACTAACGATTTAACTAACAGGACTTTGGACGCAAAGCTCTCAGTCCTAATATCCTCTATGATCCCATTATAGGCTACTGGAAGTAATAACCTAAAGATCGTTTTTGCTTGTTTGTTGTTTAAGAGGATTTGTCGTGAATTATGAAATGGTCATTGTTATTTTCGCATATATACTTGCTTTTAAAACTACCTCATCACAAAGTTTCCATCTGAGGGGACAGGTGGGAAAAGTTAGCTGTACCTTCTCTCATCGAAAGAGTATCGATATTAAGAATCGACTCACAGTGCGCCTCTGCTGCAGCAAATATCTAGGCCACTGTTATGACAGCCTTTGATATGAAAATTAAAGTACAAGGCAGATTTTAAAGAATCAGCGCAAAATAGTTCTTTGAATCTCAGACTTTTGCAGCCGCCAGATTTCTTCGCGGACAAAAGAAAAAAGAAAAAAAGAAAAACGCTTTCCCAGAGGTTTCATTCAACATCCCGAAGACACGAATGCCAACCACATCCACCAGAAGGCAGATAACAGCGAAGTATTTGCTCGCCCCATCTCACGGTATCAAAATATAACTAATGCAATAAATTAGTAGAGCCTTCCTTGTCTACTGTAATCTCTGAGCGGTTTTCCTCGTATCCCCCTGTACAATCTTGGGTTCCTGTTATCGCTGTGGACGACATGCGGTCATTACCCTTGCGTTCTGGACACGCACTCCTCGTCCAAAGTTAACCAACACTCATAACGCACAAACAAAAACAAAACAAGAAAGAGAAACGAGGAAGAATTACAGAAATAACGTGTCAGCGGAAGGGCCTACCCTCCCCCAAGCACAAGCTACAGCTAAACACATGGATGCACGCATGTTCCAAGTCGTTCCTCAATGTTTCGACCGGTACTGCTGCCGCCGTTTCAATCTGCAGCAGAACTTGGCATCGGTCGTATTCTGCGATTCCAGAGTGCATGGTATCTTTGTCTATCGTCGCTTGACGCATGGTGGCAACAGGAAGATTAAAAAAAAAACAGTTTTCTTAAAAACAACGTCAGTTCGGGAGCTGGTTTCATTCGAACATAACAGTATTTTGATGAAAAAGCTGCCGTCGAGGAACCCGTTATAGCCCAGCGTTGCTGTTTCCTACATGAGAACAATAACCCATTGGTTGCTGCTTTATTTGACCACAAAGGTCCTTGATCTGACACACGAGGCGTTACCTCTGGCTATGGTTGAAGGTTCGAACTGAAAACTGCGACGAATTCACCAGAAAGGCTGGAGGGGGGGGGGTAACCCTAGAGAAGCTGGAGTGAGTGAACCTTTGAAAGAGGTTTGGAACAGAAGATAGTAAGGAAAAAATTAGGGAACGTAATCACCCCGATTTATTCTGTTCCTGGAGAGTGATCTACCCCTAAGGTAGACAAACTGAAAGAACTGCGAAAATACGAGGTGGCAAGTTAGATATGGTGGTTAAACACTGCGTCTGGGGAACTTATAACCCGAAAAGCCTATATCCAGACCGCTATCCTGGAGTAAAATTCGTACTATTAGTAACAGTTCAAAAACATTCGGAGAATGTTTCAGATGGATCAAGGCGCATCTCATCTCATCTCATCTGTCCCGTAGCCGTGGCCGTTGGGGCACCACTGAGGACTTGGCAACCAGCATCTTCCAATTTTGTCTGTCTTCTGTCATTCTCTGGGTGTCAGGGAAGGTCAGGCCCGTCCACTCTTGGATTTTGTTTTCCCATCGTTTTCTCTGCCTGCCTCTGTTTCTTGCTCCTTGTACTGTGCCTTGCAGGATGGTTTTTGCAAGTCCTGATGATCTTGACACGTGCCCATACCATTCCAGTTTGCGCTTTTTGACAGTAGTCAGCAGGTCTTCATGTTCTCCAATAGCTTGCCGTATGCTGTTTCGCACTGCTTCATTGGTGATGTGGTCTTTGTAGGAGATGTGGAGGACTTTTCTGAAGCATCTCATCTCCATGGCCTTAATTCTTCTCTGTAGATCAGCTGTCAGGGTCCATGTCTCACAAGCGTAGAGAAGAACGGAGATGACTAAGGTGCGCATCAGTCTGATCTTTGTACTGAGGGCGATGTTGTTGTCTTTCCAGATGGTTTTCAGTTTTGTCAATGCTGCCGTCGTCATTGCTATTCTGGCAAGTATTTCTGGTTTGGAGCCTTCATCGCTAACTATGGATCCAAGGTATTTGAAGTTGTGGACTGTTTCTAGCTTGTCAGTCTTGATTTTGATGTCAGTGCTGATGCCATTGGTGTTATTGGTCATCAGTTTGGTCTTTTCTGCATTGATCTCCATGCCATAAGCTCTCGATGATTTGTCAATACGCTCAACCAAATCAGCAAGCTCTTTTTCACTGCCAGCCAGCCCATCAATGTCGTCAGCAAAGCGCAAGTTGGCGATTGTTCTGCCACCAATGCTGACTGATCCATTGTGGGCAACCATGAAGCTGTATAATATCAATGCCAACCTGATCAAAGTCATAGAACAGTTATACACCAAAGCCACCAGTGCAGTACTTTTCAATGGTAGCACTGGGGAATGGTTCAGGACTACTGTTGGTGTCCGACAAGGCTGCATACTATCTCCCACGTTGTTCAACATCTATCTAGAAGGAATCATGACCGATGCCCTGGAGGATCATGAAGGATCAGTCAGCATTGGTGGCAGAACAATCCAGGCGCATGGCCGATCCCAAAAGCAGCTCCCTGTTGACAAGATTCGTAAAAGGACGTACATTTGTTCGAAGGTAAGTTTAAGTACGACTCGATCTGGTTTACAGCACGATGCGGTCACTGCTAAAGGGGAAAAACAAGTAACGGGAATGAGGGAAAAACTGAGGTGAGAGGGGGGATTAATGATAAAGGGGGAACGTGATGTCAATCACGGGAGGTTCTGCCTGGATATGGACGAGGTTCTCAGTTTATGAGACTGTGTTGTCTCAATCGATAGGCAATGTGGCTTGTACATGGGCCGTGCCCCCCCAGCCAAAAAAAAAAAAACCAACCCCCAAACAATGCAGCTCAGTTCCCGATGCAGCATGTCAGCACGGTGTTGCAGGAAATTCGGTCCGGCAAGATCAAATGTGGTCCGGCATACAAATTGTGCATGCGCGCGTAGACAGTGGCAACACGCTTAATCCCAACCCTACCCTAACCCTAATCCAAATGCTGAGATCAAAAACTGTTCTAACTGAACTAACAACTGGCGATGTAAATCCTCGGACCATATATATTTACCACAGAAACCAAAGACGCGTACACGTGCGAATACTATGACTAAGCCGGAGCCGGACCAGATTTCTTGGCGGACCGAATTTCTTTCGACTGCCGCAAGAACTGGCTGGCGTGCTCTTCGGGTCACAAACCACACTGATTTATATCCGTGTTTATCAACGCCGGCCAGCTCGCGTCCTTGGCCTTCGACGCACTGATCTTGGAGGAACAGCAGACAGCCCAGGGGGGAGGGGGAACTCGTATGATAGCCAAGATCGACGTTTCGTTCTTTCCAGTGAAAATGTGACCTCTGGCCTGCGTAGCCCCTGTGTCAAGGGATCGTCGGGGGAGAAAAAGGAAGGGTAGGATTGGTAAAGGTCTGTATGACCTTTACCGCCAACATGAAAACAGTTGCGGGAACTGATATGGGAGTAAAAAGGCGACACGTTTTTGATCTCTATCCAGTGCAGTACTCTGTATATACAACGTACTTCCTCCTCACTGGGCTTGTTATCGCAACAGGCTCTCACATGAAAGAGAACGTTTTTGAAAAAGTTGCTTTGGAATTAGCACGAATGCTAGCCAGAAGGCTGAAAGATTTATCCAAAACAGACAGGATTACACAGGACGCTGTGCATTAGTTTAAGTAAAATATGTGCTGCATGAAGAGGTGTGTGCAATTTTCCATGGATGAAAAGCCTGCACGGTTTGATTACCATGCACCAAGAACCTGCAATCCAGAATGCGGTAGGTGCGTGAATGGCAGTTCAGATGACTTCTAAACGTTGCTAGTTCACTTTCCTGAAAGTCAGCAAAGTCATGAAAAATAAAATTCATTAGAACTGCCGAGCTCTGTTCGCATCTGTGAGAAGATGTCACCGTTCCCTCTCTTTTTCATAGGTTTAAACATCATAGAGAGTAAGGGCGATTTAAATATTCATGTTGGATGCAAACGAGAATGGCATATGGTACATATTCACATTTAGATTGAGTATTCCGCGACAATTACGGTCCCATCAGTCACTGCGACAATACTCCTGCTGCTGGCAATGACAAATGAAAAGCGCCACTCACGCACGTGCACAGGCTTTCACTTGGCTGTGGGCCCTCTCGAGCATTCGTTATTCCTCAATCCACACGAGGCCTCTGATTTATTACAGAACTTCACCATCAGGGTGGACGCCAGAAGCGTACGCCCTGCCCGCCATCCACCACTGGCCGTTTGTTCCGGCACGTGGTGTTTCTAATGATTCTCGATACACTCTGGCAAGTATAACTTGCTGTCCGACACTCGCCGATTAGTTGTCCTAACACCAGTAAAAAAATAAGCTATCTCTCGAGTACCGGTGTTTGCTTTAATCGGCCATTTGCTTGTCAGAGTCGCTTGACGTCGGCTAGGAGCTGCCTCGTGTATCACGTGATCTGACGCTAGACGCTAGAAAATGCCGTCTGCCTATGGCATGTGATAAGCAGAGTCAAGGGATCTTTCGAAAGAAAAACTGATTAGGCTGGGTGCATTAAAAGGCAAGGGTGCCTGGAGAAGACCCAGATATGATATCAAAGAGCACTTTTCGAGTTGAAGAACGGGAATGGTGTGCCGAATAGCTAAATAATTTTATCTAAAGGAATCGATTAATACCTTGCAAAAGTAAGAATTGGAAACGTTGGAAATGCTAGAGCTGTTGAACCATGTATAGGAGCTCTCAAAACGAAGATAATTTCTTCCACTTAAGTAAATGGGTTCAAAATATTTATTTTCTTCTACCTAATGACGTGTGTAAGCGCAATCGTGTATGTGTAGGTAAACATGTATATAGGTCTATATACATATATTTGAACGTGTCTGTGTACTGATATATATATATATATTATGAATACTTGAATGAATGATATATGTTTTACTTTCTGGACATCAAAATCTGCAAACGAAACTGTGTTGTATGCATGCGACAGAATTTTTTAATTGCAATAGAGCAGTCCACAAGACATTATTAGTAATGACAACAGTGCTTACCTTTCGCTGATTTTCCAGAAGGAACATAGAGATTCCCATCCTCCAGTCACTGTCTGCAATTTATAGAAATAGAAGAATATGCAAGACCTGCATGCACTTATGTGCTACTAGCCAGAAAGACGTAAGAAATGTCTTGCTTTCATTTATTCCTGAATCCAAGCAAAAAATAAACATTGGTTTTAATATCTCCCTCACGATATATTCATATATCATTCTTTTCTTGCTTCCAGGCTAAAGACATATTTTGCTGTCATTGCTTTCAGACTAAGGATATATTGTGTTTTCATTGCTTTCAGATTAAGCATATACCTTGTTTTCATTTTAATATTTATCTTCCTCATCCAGGCATCATTCAAATTAGTCTATCATTCACCGTCATTTGTTTTTCTTCTGCGTGGGATCT
Source organism: Lanistes nyassanus (assembly GCA_004794575.1). Classification (NCBI taxonomy): domain Eukaryota; kingdom Metazoa; phylum Mollusca; class Gastropoda; order Architaenioglossa; family Ampullariidae; genus Lanistes; species Lanistes nyassanus. The sequence continues at coordinate 96,965 of SMGT01004933.1, forward strand.
CCGATCTTTCTCCCTTTTTTTCCGGCATCGCCTGTAGGGCTTTTTTTTATTGCCCCCCAGCCTGTGTGTGTGTGTGTGTGTGTTGGTTTTCACGTAAGTCTCATACCACATTAGCAACTTCTAACTTCAGTGCTGGCGAGTAGACTGACCCATTTAAAATGTCACAAGATCATGACTAAAGCAGTGTCAGTCAACCAGAAACCTATTTAATCAGCCAGCTAGCCAGTCTAGTCCCCACTACCCACCCCGCTCTTTATTGTCAAAAGTGACCTGACCGTTAAATGTTTCATGGTAAAGGTGACTGGCTGCGGCAACTTGACCCGCACTGCCCCTTGACCTCCGACCGAGGCGCTGAGGATGTAGGAAGCGAGTTTGGGCGCTGGTTTTTCCTGTTTGACGTCAGCAGCGCCAGCACCCGACACCTCAGACGGTGTGGGGTCGCGTACTTTGCTGTCGTCAGCATGGACACGTTTATCAGAGTCGTCGTCATCAATGACATCACTCAGAAAGTTGCCCATGCTGTAGTGCATCATAAAGACGACCTTGGCGAGCCCCCCTGTGACCAAAGGAATAGCTGCACACCTCTTAACTGCCTCGACAGCACAAAACGTAAAACCCAACAGGTCATATGCATTGCATGTAGGGCAAATCTTTCCCACCTTTTGCTGTCAGCATTCGAAATTGAGCAAAAAAGAATTAAGATCGATGAACGGACAGACAGACAGAGATACAGACAGGCAGGCAGGCAGGCAGAAAGAAAGACAGACAGACAGACATACATGCAGGCAATGAATACAACAATCCACACTAGTAATTTCTAGTCTCCGCAAGAATTAAATAACATATTCTGATATTTCATCGATCCTGATGCTTTCGTTAAGCCGTTACTCTACTTTGTAACTATGCTGTAGCCTACGCCAAGACTTTGTGCAAGAGTCTAGGCAAGGGACGAAAATGCACGAGGTGCTGGGCGGGCACAATGATACCCGACACCGACCTTGACTCAGGTGACTGAGGGTCTCCAATGGGATGGCAAACGAGTTCTCCGACTCCTGGGCATTATACACGATCTCTTCCTTCTCATCCGGCAGAACGGAAGTGACGTCGATAACATGCAGCTCCAGTTCTGCACAAAAACGTGCGTCCGGTGAGTTCCCCAACGCCTCAGCTATCGTAAGTTTTAAAATAAACTCAGTCTTTTAATCTGACGATTAAGTATAGGTTGTGCGCATGTCAAGTTAAAATTCATTCTAGAGTTTCTGGAAAGTATAAATAAGTGTGACCCGAAGTTTGTGTAAGTTTAATTGTAGGGGAAACTTTTGTTCTGTGTGGCGGTATAACTGGTAAACTTTAAACGTGAATTCCTGTGCAAGGCTTTCATAATGATTTCACTTTGCTCATCTACTTCCAACTCTTGGTGTATAGATAAATGTTGAACAGTGGGATCAGTCCGAGATCAGCCAATGTTTTTCCATACGGGAATAAAGTTGAATTGAATTGAATTGAAGATACTTTCTCCCACTAAAATTTAAAAGTGCTGATCCAAGCCCTGTTTCGTTCTAGATTGTGATCTATGCGCACTGGATAGGAATGCTAACAGGATAAATGGTGAAAGGGGGTGGATCTGTTCATCTCTCACCTATATTTTCATCCTTGGTCGCGATGACAGTGGGTTCGTCTATCGCTTCTGCCATGGCTACAGTTGCCGTTTCCATGGCCACCATGAGTGACGTAGCTGAGAGGATCTTGTCCTGTTCTGGCATTTCTGTCCACATACGAGTCTTGTTTGCAGACACCAGGTTGCTACCAGCCTTCACAACGTTCTGGAAACGAACACAGACTCTGAATGACAATCTTTCGATAGGTAAGAAATGGAGAAAGAACAGGCTACACTGTATCTGCGACAAGTTTGCACAAAAGCAAAACACAGTCAACGTGTCGGGGAATTACCCCTTCGTAAGTACAGGAAGGACAAAAAGGAAACACAAAATAAAACACAAAAAATTTGTGTGGCTTGTCCTCAGTGTTGTCTCTTCCTCTCTATCCACACAAGTGCCTATATGTAATCCTGTGTGTGTGTTGTCCTGACGAAGAGATAAAATAATGCCCCGAAACGTCGACTGTGTTTTTGTCCAAACTTGGGGCAGATAATATGTTGTTCTTACTGTTTTCACTCCAAGTAGTAGTGATCTGTTCTGTTACTAAGGAATGTAGATCAACTTACAAATCTTCAACATCAGAATAAATGAACAGTAAGGAGGGAGGAATGGGGAACAGGAAGGAGAAAAAGAACAAACGAATAGGGAAGACTGAAAGAAAAAGAGACAGAAAGAAAGGAAAAATAGATAGAAAGAAAGATTGATAGAGGGATAGATAGAAACGTAGCATAAAGCAAAACAGTTCAGAAAAAGCAGGTGAAACAAGTAAAACACCAGGTTTTTGGTAAGGGGCGGAGGGTTGAGGGGACAGCAACGCTGGGAATAAATCGGAGACAAATCAGAAAGATTGCTTACTTCCACGATGGCCTTGGCCTCTGTCGCGTTGTTCATTTTCTTGGTGGCACCGCTCGTGACCAGACTTGTAATGACCTTCGACGTCACCAGGACGTCGTCAGGAGTGACGTCATTGCTCTTCGTCACTTCCACAAGTTCCGTCGTCAAGGCCACAGACTGTTCCGCTTCCGGTGCCTCCTCTAAATCTTCAGTACTGGCAACCTGCAACAGATAAACTTTTTGAAGTGTCTTGAACACCACATCGATTCTTTTGTATTATAACTCGACGCAATAACCACTGACCTATCATAACATCAAAGTAAATTTCCTTCATACAAAACTAGGGTTTAATTGAAAAAACATTATTGACGATGTAAGGAATATCGTCGTTCCCAAAACACGTGCGATTTCATAACTGAATTACTCACCTGTTCAAGTATTTTTTTTAACTGTGGCGACGCACACTCGTCGACATTTGGTTGTCCCCGCCAGCATACCGGGTTCCCTCCGCAGTAAAAGTACGCATTGTCTACAGAAATAAAGATAATATTACTATGTATATAGATATAATTATATATACACACACACACTTTTATTGCTTACATAAGACTTCATCTCAGCATATTTTCTGTTCGAGATGCAAAAACACACTGCGTGTAACATGGCAGTGTGCTGGGATACATTCAACAAACCCCGAGGAGATCTTCGATCCATAATCCAATGCGCTTGCATTTATACACAAACTATAATAAACTACAAGAGAAAATAACCACCCCCACCCCTCCACCCCCAACAAAACCAATTCAGCGACTAAGGGTAATACACAGCTAGCAAAAAATAAGCTTATAAACGTTGATCAGGCTGCATTTGATGCAATAGAAACGTAAGCGGTATTCTGGTCCATTCACAAGCTTGTGTGTATAACGTAAACTGTGTTCTGGTCCATTCACAAGCTTGTGTGTATAACGTAAACTGTGTTCTGGTCTAGGCACAAGCTTGTGTGTATAACGTAAACTGTGTTCTGGTCTAGGCACAAGCTTGTGTGTATAACGTAAACTGTGTTCTGGTCTAGGCACAATTGTGTGTATAACGTAAACTGTGTTCTGGTCTAGGAACAAACTTGTGTGTATAACGTAAACTGTGTTCTGGTCTAGGCACAAGCTTGTGTGTATAACGTAAACTGTGTTCTGGTCTAGGAACAAACTTGTGTGTATAACGTAAACTGTGTTCTGGTCTAGGAACAAACTTGTGTGTATCCTTTAGAAGTTCAGAATAAGCAAGAGATACACGATATGATGGATAATCGTACTCTATATCGTATGCATCTGTCTATGAATACGTTGATCCCTTAGCGGATCCTCCCATCCGGGATCCACAGAGAAATCTCGCCATCTTCTGATACTTCCCTCTTTCCCTCCAGGAAATGGTAAAAGCAATTTATTTCACATTTGTCGCTATCTCTGTTAAAAGCTGCAGCAAGCAGAAACCAAATGCAGTCTCTAGGGAGAACTGACAAACTCCATGCGCAGCGGGTAGCACACTGACCTTTGGAACGTAGAAATCTTTGCTTTTGCAGGTCGGGAAAAATGTAAGGAAAAAATCATTTTTCTCTTCTGCCTGAAAACGCATGTCTTTCCCTCACTCAGCTTCACAAAAAGGTCACAGGACAAAAGTGACGGTATAAGCCTATTTGTTGTAATTTGGACAGATCTCGGCCAGCACATTAAGTTTGTCGTGTGCGGTCTCACTGGTTTTTTTCCCGTTGTTTTCTGTCACGTGAAGCTATAGTTGAAGGTTATGAGGTATTTGTATAGGAAAAATGCAATACACATAATGCGAGCTTCAGAGTGTACAAGCAATCGCAGACACATGTTTACACACAGGCGCGCGTGCGCGCGCGCGCACACACACACAGTAAGATAAAACAGGTTTAAGGAAAGCTAGGACATGAAAAAAGGCATAAGAGTACCCACATGAAAACTCACGTCTTACAATCCGTCTACGACAGATTTAAAACATTTTACAATATGTGCTTGACGCTGTAATGTGCAGCATATGGATGTGCAATATGCTGGTTATCACAGCTGTGTTAAATGCTAGCTATTGGCCGGTAAGCGATTTCCCCCATCCCCCCTGCCGGTGCTGGTGCATGCGTCCCACCAACAGACGACAAACAGCGAAGCCAGACCATATTTGTATCAGCACAGCTAAGGGAGAAAACCCTAACACGCTTCCTGTGTGGAGATAGCGCGTACAGCTGAAGCGAAATTTATGTTCTGTGAGAACAGAAAGGACAGATTAGATCTAACCTCGTGTTTTTGCCCCCAAAAGGGATCAGATCGTTTCTTTGACCTTCCTCTGTTGGAACGGTTGTAGAATTAGGAAACGGGGCGGAAAACTAGTGGGTGGCCTCTTTGAGAATCGTTTTTTTCTTTTGTTTTTTTTGGTCTCAGATATGTTATCGCTTTTCTAAGCCGGGAGAGAATTTGTCATTTTAAGTGTTAGCCCAAAGCTGATACGAAAATTCTCCGTTTACCTACAAGAGTGGAAGAAAGAAAAGACCTGGCATGGATAATAACTGGTTGACATGTCTCTCCTTCCTGTACACGCATGTGCACGAGCAAGAAATCAGTGTACTTAACACCATTGCTACCAACGTCACAACCAGCAGTAACCGAAGATCCTCCAGGCATCACAATGTCAGCAGCCCTCCTCCCCATCTGGCAAAAAAGAAAAGAAAAGGAAAAAAGGATTTCCTGTGACCTGTTTTGGGATCGTACGGGAGGGGAAGTGTATGAGGCCTTGACCCACAGGTCAGGTACCCATTTGCAGCTGGGTGAACACCACAGGTCAAGTACCCATTCCCAGCTGGGTGAACACCACAGGTCAAGTACCCATTCCCAGCTGGGTGAACACCACAGGTCAAGTACCCATTCCCAGCTGAGTGAACACCACAGGTCAGGTACCCATTCCCAGCTGGGTGAACACCACAGGTCAGGTACCCATTCCCAGCTGAGTGAGCACCACGGGTCAGGTACCCAGTTACAGCTGGGTGAACACCACGGGTCAGGTACCTAGTTACAGCTGGGTGAACTGTGGGACGCGTGCTGCGGCGCACGGGGATCGAACAAGCGACTTCGGGTTCGGAGGCCGGCACTCTAACCACTCGGCCATCCGCTCCCCCCAAAACAAAACAAATCAAAACAAACAAGGTTTGTTTGTGTGTGTGTGTGCAATGCCTGTAGCTTGCTAGGGCGGTGTTAGTCTATGCTGTGAGTACACAAGACAGGCTTCAAATCAGAGCCAGAACAATTTATACAGAATCTCTGTGTACATCTGACCTGACGTGCTTCAGAGTTTGACTACATCAATGAAAAGAATGTAATGTGTGGATATGTATAAACATACACACACACACACACACACACACACACACTTACACATGTGTTTACACACAAGAGGATTTCACCGTCCATGTGCATACTTTGAATATCAGCTTCCGCCATAAACTGTATCACTTTCGGACACACAGACTGTCTCCAGGGCTGATTTTCACGGTGTTCGTCTCTCCTGCTTATTCGTAAAGCTGTTCGTAAGATACACGGGGCGAACGGACCTGATGACACCTCTTAAGACCCAACGCTCGAGCAACCCAGCTTAGGGACCTTACTTTGATAACGGAGTGAGCTTTCACTTTGATTTGTCAATGGGTGCCTGGCCCATGGGTCAGGGAAGGTAGGCCTCACAATGCTGGCCCACAAAAAGTAGGGGTCTCGTAATACCCACTCCCCTACGACTTAAAAAAGGGTCGGGACAACCTTTACCCTAAGAGTTAATACAAATCTCGTCACATGGAGTTTCCACTCATAGAAGAGAAAAAATCCCAGCATACAAGGTGATAGCCGTTAGTCTGATATTGTCGCCCAATCGTCCGCAGACATCCACTTATTGACTAGGAAAGTGCAACTAGTTGCAAAGCCAAGGCCACAGTGTACCATCTGCACACACCGCACAACACTTGCGAAGCACGAGGAGGATGTCTACCAAACTGCTTAACTTTCTGAGGGGAAAAAATGACCTCCCGGACATCCACAGCATCATGTTGCCATCACGTCGAGACGCCGTGGCCTAAGAAACGCAGACGCTAGCGGCGAAACTTCACAGTGCACGTCCCAGCGTCTGGACTGTTTGTAGTGTGAAGATCTTGACGGTAAAACACGCCAGTATTTAAGACTTCATGTGTTGGTCGCACGACGCCAACACCCATGATGATGACGACGATGATGATGATGCCCTGACGACGACGGCGTCGGTTATGGTGGTAGTAATGAGGCCGATGCTGTGCAATTTAAAGGATAGGCCTTGTTTTTTTCCCCGACTTCTTGAGCGGCTGCTTGGTGAAGTCACAGTTTATGTCGCTTTCTTGAAAAAACGCCAGATCTTTTTTTCGGTCTTGCTAGAGGACTTGCTTATAAGTTAAATCACTCTTACCAAAAGTCTGGGTAGGAAGTGGTAAGCAAAACCGTTGGAAGACATTACACCAGCCCTGGCAAGTAGCCGAAACCTTTCCCCATTCCCCACTCCAAACATTGATGAACGAAGGCGAAAACGTACGTTCGATGATTCACAAGCAGAATAAACCTACAAATACGGACAATGACGGGGGTGGAAAGGGGGAAGTGTACGGTTTTGGAACTGGCAAGTCTTGTGACCCGTATATGGAAATCGCAGCGCCAGTAGACACAAAAACCAAAAACTAAAAACCCAAAATTAAAAAAAAACTAACAAAAACCAACCAAAACACCAACGAATAAAGGAAAAAACGACCGAAAGAACGAACGAGCGAACGAAAGAACAACAAAGAAGATACTTACCTTGGTTTTTGCATTTCTGTGTGCTGTTGCTGTTATTGTTTGTTTCGGGCCACTCGATCCCCACGGCAGTAACGGGGGGGCACTTAATGGATCCCGGTTCATACACGAAGCGGCCCTCTTTTCCACTGCCCCTGGTGTCCAGCAGGTAACATCCGGCGTACAGTTCGTACAGTTTGTCCTGCGCCGCAGAGCTCCCCTCTTCCTGTCTGACTACCTCCTCCACGTTGACGATCGGAACTCGCGGCGATGTCGGTCTCGGCGATGTCGGTCTCGGCGATGTCGGTCTCGGCGATGTCGGTCTGGTTGGCGTTGCCTTCGTGGTCTTCTTTTGGTCGGTGGAAGGCATTGTTTCGGCACGCGCCGTGGTTGATGAGGAAGGCGATGAAGAAGATGATGAAGACGACGACGAGAAGGGTGATGAAGAAGGCAAGAACGATGACGCCGTCTTGTCCTGTCTCTCACCTCTGCTCGACTGCTCTGACGACGACGCCGATGTAGAGAAAGTGGTGGATGTAGTTGCTGTTGAAGTGGAGGTGAGCGTGGTGGTGGTTAAAGGAGTTGTGGTTGATGTGGTAGTTAACGCGTCTGTAGTGAGATCTAGTCGAGGTCTTGGAGTTACTGTACGAATAGAATGATTTAACACCTCGAGAGAATGGGACGACAGCGCACTTTAAAATGAAATTACAAAAAAATAGCGCGCTCATGCACACATGCGCTCATGATGACTCATTTGTTTTTTAGTGCCTCGACAATTAATAATTATTCGCTCTCTTTGTCTGAGATTTACCATTTAATGTAAAAAAGAGCAATTAGGAGTTATCTGCTCCTAATTTCATAACACTTCAGGAACATAACTTAGTCTAATAATAGTTTTCATAGTATCAACTGCAAATACCATAATCTAGGTTTATCTTACGATGGAATTTAAAAATTTTTTCCTTCTCATTTCGCGTATGGGCCACAATCCATGCACAGTAAATTTCACAACGCTATATATTTCAAAACAAGTGCATTCCAGATTTTACTACGTTAGCTGTAACATCTTCAGACGTACAACAAACAGAACTTGGCCAAGCAAGACTTAGACAGGAAGTTGATGTTTCGGGGCATGACCCCTTCTTCAGGACGGCACAAACCGATACAAACAGATAACAAATAACAAATAAAAATCACTTAGTCGACAAGGAGTCTGGTCAGGCATGGTCGCTGGACAGGAGGAAAGTGTGGAGAAGAGGAACAGAGCACAGGAAGTAGAGCGTGTTAAATCAATCAGTGGCGAAGAGTACTACAGCCAATAGAAAGGCCTGCCCTATCCGGGCTAGTGAAAGGGAGGGGGGGGGGAGAGGGAAAGGGAAAAGAGGTGTGGGGGTTGTTAAAAAGGAAAACAGGAGAGGGGGAAGGGGAGAGAAAAAGTGTGTAGAAGAGGGGTTAGTGTTTCAAGTTAATTTTTTCAGATGAAATTTTTTTTTTACCCTACTGTAACAGTGTCCTTTTCTTACACATTCCAAATGTATTTGTAGAATATTTTAACCACCTGGTCATATTACCTGCTCCAGAAGCTCTGCACTTATTTCGAAATGTGTTTTTACACGGATCTTTAAATCTATTTAGAGATCCGTGGTTTTTAACTTTGCCAAAATCTTCATCTTACTCTCATCCTGGTATTTATAATCTCTCTTAGAGATGCCACACATAATGTAACATCGGCGACAGCTGTAGGAGCACAATGTCACAGCAGTGACAGCTGTAACTACACAACGTCATGTCCTTACAAAAGTGACCAAATTCTACGTAAACTTACTTTCATGCCGTTCGCAGACAAACGGCCGAATTTCTTCGCAGTTCTCGTCACTGAGCAATCCGTCAGACGTTATCTCCACACAGTCTTCTTTACCGCCCGCGTTGTTAGGCTCCAGCTTCTTCCATTTCCTGTAGTAAAATCAAACTCCGCGTAGAAATTAAGAAACAAAAAATATATTTGTTGGAAACTTAAATTAGGCTCGTACCAGTGTTCTGTTTGACTTAGTCGAACCGTGTGAGAATGGCATCACAATAATGCGAGGTTACTGAGGTTACTGTAAACCGTAAATGTAAATGACATTAAAACGCGAAAAAAAGCTCGTAAAACTGATACAGAAGAGGAATGACGAATTTTAAACTATTAACACTACCAGACAAGTATGATGGGTCAGATTGTGACCTGAAGCAAATGGCACGTGCAGTGAACGTGGAAAAAGTTACACATGCAAGCAAGAATAAGAATAGCGAGTTCACCAATGAGGGAGGTTTAATTTTTAAAAATCCTTTTACTTAGAAGTTTTGATCTGTAAGTGTGTTACATAAGCGAGGTCAGTGTATGGCTACTTGCGTAGAGGTGGGTACGTGAGGGTGGGGTGTGGGAACTTATTATTTGCAAGGCTGCCGCACAAAGCGGTATGATTAACGTACTACTCACGTGACACGAGGAGTGAAAGGTGAGGCTGAATCGAGCCACTCCCACTCACTGGACGAGGAGCTCCTCTGTAAGCCTACCCACCAGCTGTTTTGATTGTTCACCTTTCGCATCTCTTTCTTGATCTGATTCTGCATGTAAATAAAATGGTTACAGTCATAAATAATCACAGTTACAACACCCTATATACTATTACGATACACCCACTCCTTCACCAAAATACCACTACTGTTACAACACAGTTGTTTTTTTGTTGTTGTTGTTTTGATGATTATCACACCCATCGTTATCCTGAAGCCCTAACAGTGAATGTCTCCACTTTCTCGAATCGAGACATGCTGGTTTAGCTTAGAAAAACTTTAGAAAAGCTATATATGCTGCAAAGCTGCTAGATGTTAATCTGAGAAAGGTTTTCAAATGACATACTTGAAACCGATTCTGTTTTTTGGTTAAAATGTATGTGCAGGTGCCAGCACTGAAGCCCTAGATTACCTGAGGAACAGACACCCCCTTCCCACATTTTCCAACCTCCCTTCCTTTTACCTCATGTCTCTTACGTCACCTAGGTTACTTCAATGGTTATATCTTATGAGGACAGGAACAAGTTCCAGTAAGACAAGCAACCGTTTCATACCCAACTATCACAAAAATCAAGTCATTTCTCCACAAGCTAGCCACTCACTAATTCAGCCACAGAGCTGACCGACAGCAACATGCCACCATCTTTCTCGCAGTTCTCCAGGGCTTTTTGCCACGGCATGGCGTGTATGGACAGCTTGTAGCAAGCACGATGCATCAGGAACCAGTCTGTGCCGCAGTCTTCGGTGTTCGTGGTGGTGTCCTGTCCCAGTGCTGACCACAGAGCAGACGATAACATCAGGATGGGTGTGTACTAGATTGGTTGGTTTGGTTTATTGCTTACGTCAAGTCGAAACTAAGTGCATATCAGGACGGTATTGCAAAGGCAAGTTAATGTACTGCCACACTGGGAGTGTTTTCGCAACACGTGCTTCAGCCCCACCCAGTCACATTATACTGACACCGGGCCAACCGGTCCTAGTGCTGTTCCCTGTAGTGCCAGGCGTCTGGCAGGGCAGCTACTGGATTGTCAATTTAAAAATTTTAGGTATGACTCGGCCGAGGTGCGAACCATCGACTCCCCGACTCGGAAGTGGACGCCGTTAGACCACCGAGGCGGTCGGGTGTGTACTAGAGACTGTGCGCGCTCGCTCACTCGAGAGAGAGAGAGAGAGAGAGAGAGAGAGTGTGTGTGTGTGTGTGTGAGAGAGGGAGAAAGAATGTGTGTCAACAAAAGGGCCTTCCTTAACAGAACGAATGTCAATCCTAGTTCGCATAATTCAAAGCCATACGTAAGCATTCGTCTTGTTAGGAAAGACCTTAAGCGAGTGAGTCAGTAAACTGGCGAGAACGGGAGAGTAGAACAATGGTAAGGACAGCGTGTGTTTGTGATACACTGTATTACTATTAGTATTTCTAGAAACATCGAGAGAACATTTCCTAAAACGCCAATGGCAACTGCGACTAAATTGATCCTTATTCTTAGGCGCTCTTCTACTCAGTCTTACTTAAAGAAATGAGTAATTTTTCCAAGCGTTATTCTGTATGATTATATATAATAGCAACGAGTGCTTGTTGTAACTTTTTTCGATATTAAATTGATTCCTTTTTTAATATAATCTTTTATAACGGACTTAAAATGGGTGGGTCTTTCCGAAAAACTGCGAGGTCAGATTTATTTTTCTCTTGAGCTGCATTTTTAAAAATTGCATAATCTACAGATATTTCAGTACATAACAGAACTAAAGAAAGTGCATGCATATCATGCGAGAATATGAAAATATGGCTAAAGGAATTTTTTCAGAATTAAAACAACCAGTACAGTCATTACAACACAGTTACAGTCAACATATTACAATAACAGTTTCATATACAGAAATAGAGAAAGAAAAAGGGAGAGAAGGAGGGAGAGAGAAGAGGGCAAAGGGGCGGACTATTCATTCTGTCTTAGCTCTCTTTCCACCTGTGATATAACACGATGCAGGATTCCCTGTATCCACAGAACAACATAGTTCGTTGATGGGAGAAGGGGGTGGACATTGATAACTTAGAGTCTCATACAGTCTACATCATGCAAATATAGTTTTGCGCATTTCCCAGTAAGGCTCAAAAACTGGAAAACTTTCTTTATCCTTATAATACCATTTATCAAGATTATACCTGTGTTTTAAACCTCTAAGGAATCCTGGACAATTCGGGATGCAGCCCGTTTTTTTCTGTTACCGCATTTCACTCCCATGTCTGTAACGTTCAATCTTACATCACTTTCTAATGTTTAAAAAAAATTCTCCAAAGGTAGGCACAACACGAAATAGCCTGATAATTGCGACATTCAAACACAGAATATCCACAGGGGAGGAGCATGGTTCTCTTAAAGGAGGGGGGGGCAAGAATGTAACTTGGCCATTTCTAATTCCCGACACGAAATCATAACTTCAACCTCTCTCTGTCTCCTTTCTCTCTCGCTCTCTGCTGGGGGGTGGGGGGTATGGCTTAGATGAATATCATTATGTACAAACTCTTTGTTCTTGATAACTGGATGTTTGTTGTATACCCCCCCCCCCCTTGAAAAAACATGTGAGGTTTTTTTCAATAAAGTGTCGATGTCTCTGCTGGGAGGTGGGGGGTGGTACCGTTGGCCCCTCCCCCCATACTCCGCCCCTGACCCAGCATAATTAGGTATGACGTTAACAGATGTAATGGTGTTCAATAATATCGGGAAATATCGAGGGTGCGATCTTTCAGCCCTACACGACGGCGACACAGATGATTGAGACCACTTGAAAATATACGACTGATACTTTAGACTGTGACATTTTCTGTAAGAAAGGTCCCGTCAAGTGACCTCATTTCCCATGCCTTTGGCGGGGAATCTACAGCGCACACACACGACACGAAGACAACAGGAAGTTAGCGACAGAAGTATGGTCTGTAGCAGACTCTTCACAGGGTTAAAAATAACACCGAGCCTTGTCAGATGTCTTCTGCTGCGTCTCTAGAGTGACGCACGTGGTGGGAAATGTTTCGTTTTGTTCTCGTAATGGTCATCACTCCAACTCTGTTATTTCATTCTGCTCTCCGCTAATCGCAGACGTTTTGTTGGATAACTGTGTCTGCAAGCGGGATTAGAGGGAGGGAGGTGGAGAGTCGAAAAATGATCTCATGCTAATGACAAGAACGACGAAAAGTGGAACGCTCGAGAAGGACATGAGATAAGAGTTGGATGAGTGAGCTGAGATCACCATCATGTACTTGTTATACATTCTGTCAAGATAAAACGGTTGATAATGAATGGTCATTTCAGCCAACACCACTTCTAACGAACGTGATTCCCAGCATGCGTTTTGGCTTATGAAAGAAAACAGACACGACGAAAAGAATTATCGTTCTGGTTATCATCATTGTTATCGTTATCGTTATAAATAAGGTCACTGTTGAAAAGAAAGCATTATGTTCACGGGAATTCTTCTTGTTGGCAATTATATTAGGTTGATATGACATACTCTGGTCACATCATTAACGCACGCGTGCATAGACGGATACGTTCACACACACACACGTGCACGTACAGACTATTACAAGTTATTCTGGAAGTTCCATGCCTCGAGAGAGAGAGAGAGAGAAAGGCAAAGCTCATATTCCGGAGGAATTGAAAGACCATCTGCGCTGACCAGGGTGGCATTGTTCGATACTGATCTGACGAGCCAGAGAAACGCAGACTGGCATTCATGTCTTGTGAAATAAACAACTGTTCTACGCTCTTGGAATTGTTAGGGCCAAGCGTGGAATAGTTACAGCTCTTCGAGGAATAGTTACAGTTACAGCTCTCCGAGGAAATTACGGCTATCCGTGGAACACTTGATCCCTGCACACCTGGCACGAAAGCAGGAGATAGAGGGAATAGTGAGACACGAGAGACGCCACGTGCGCCGAGCGCCAGACAGCTGAACGTGCACCAGACTATCTTCAAATTTAGTTTGAAGCTGCAGATTTTATAACTAAAGTTAGTCATTTTTGATGTTCATGCGTTCATGTGAATGTGCGTGTATTTCACGCGACTGTCAAAACATTCTATTTTGAAGGGAAATGACCCCCCCCCCAACCCAATGACTCATTTGTTGTTTTACAATATCTGGATTACTGTTTGGCAAATGCTTATACCGTAAGAAGAACAAAAAGTACTTCAGAATGGTCTGTACATCAACAGGAAGTCTAGAAGCTCAGAATCTTGCTGATGTGTTACATGAATGACAAACCTGTGCAAGCGCTCTACCTGGGACACTGAGCAAATTTATTTCTCTCTGGTGTTAAAGTTTGCAATAAAACACTTCCGGAAGGATAGTTGTCTGCCCAACCTTCGTCAATAGCACTTCCTCGCAGACTTGGTAGGCATGCTCTCATGGACAGAAGCCAGTTGAGCAGCTGAAGTCTTATCCGTTTGGACAGAAATGAGTTCAGACGTCATTACTCGGCACCGGGGTTTTTTTGCGGGGTGGTGGTGGTGGCGGTGTGGTTCAAGTCCACATCAGAAGACTTCCCTTGGTGTGTGTGCCGATAAGAACCCACTCACTGGCGCATGTCGTAAATTGCTCGAGATACAGCGCTGTATCGGAGGCACTTCACGACGCGAGGAATGCCGAAATCTAAACGAGAAAACGAGCATCCCCAGTCGGAAATAAAATATCAATTATTTCTCGGCATGGGAAGATAAAGCTACGCTGATTTGCCGCTCGAGCTTCGCAAATGATGTGAAGTAGTTTGAAAACTAAAAGCGACGGGGCAAAACATCGTAACAGTTGAGAGCAGACTGGTTGTGATTCGTTGGTACGCCTCGATTCTTAAGCCAGTAAACAGTGAGTGAGTGCTTGTGTGCGTAAGTGCGTGCGTGCGTGCTTGGGTGGGTGGGTCCGCCAGTCTGTATTTTATTGCTAAGGACGTAATGAAAAAGTCACGCAAGATTATCTCCCCTCCCACCACAAAAAGTGAAAAGCCGTGGGAAGGTGCAGGTCCCGGTTCCCGCACTTATCCCTCCCTCCCTCCCACTCTCACACGTGCTCACCAGTGCTCCCTCCCAGGCTCCCACTCACCCACGTGCTCACCAGTGCTTCGTCATCACTACTTCATAAGAAACCCTGTCCATTCTGCCGACACCTTGCAGCGATAAACACCGAAGACCTTTCCTGCTTGAAATTTCTTTCTGATAGCGAGACCTGGCAACGGTCTGTGGAACCGCTCGGCGCAGCCTGTTTACGTTTGTGCTGCCTGCCACGGCACCACCGATGGATATCCAGGGTGCGGATTGGAAAGAAACAGACGTATAAATATTACGTTTGGGGGATGCTGCCGTCAGGGAGTGAAAATCGGGTCTGCGACTGGCTGAAGGGCAACAACATATTGTTGCATCTTTCGCCGACTTGCGGTCACTGACCCGCGCCAGGCAGCGCCGTAGACGTCACAGCCGCTGGAGATACGGACAATTGAAGGACAGATTTGTGGACCGAGAAGGGAGCCGAACAGTAAAAAGTAACTGGTTTCTATGGTTATGTTGCATTTTATCAAAAAATAAATAGGCAGGGGAAGAGGGGAGGAGAGAGCGGGAGGAAGTGACAGAAAACGATGGACAAGCGTGGAAGGACAGAAAGAGTAGAGAAGGAGAGGTAGGAAAGTGCCAGAAGCACTACAACAAACGGCAGGCGTCTCGGATGTCACATTTTTCTGGAGTTCTTTCCTGCGTCGGTCAAATATCCACGTACATTTAAACTTCAGAGTTCCTCAAAACACACAATCGCGGGCAATTTACGCACAAAAATTCAAGAATGACGCAGAGATTTGCAGGCTTGTCCCTGCTCTTTTACAAAATTACCCTCAGGTTTCAGACTAAAGTCTCATTTTGACCAGATGCACTGAACTTTACACAACTGTGATGTAAGGCACTGATTTTTTTCCACCCACTCACCATCAACCCACCCCGCCTCGTTCAGCGCTGGTTCCGTCGTTTTTCTTTCTCCTTTACAAGATTTTGACGTGAAAGTATGCGATAACAAATTTATGGTCTGTAACAGGTCATCTCGCACTGAGAAGCAGTGTATGTTATTTAAACCAGCAAGACCTCTCCTATATGGGTTCATTTCCCTTGGGACAGAAAAAAATGGACACGAAAAGGACTGTACAAGAATAGAATTAATAAGGACGGCGGGAAACGACCCTTTCTCAGAAGGCGGCAAAAAGAGTCAAAGCAGTTCTAGACTGACCGGCCGGAGGGCAAAGTCATGAATAAGAAATGTTACTTCCCGTCGCGTGCTGGGGTAAGGGGAAGTGGTTTGGTTACCACTTGAAGCAGGCGCCGTCGATTGTTCTCGAAAGCGTCAGTTGTTACACTGCCTGTCGCGCCACGCACACGTTGCAATGCAGATCGTGTTTGCACACATACTCCGACACGCAAACAGAGGGTCGCATCTTCGAACGTGTGGCTCTGTTTGCCGCTTTCGAATAAACTGAATAAAATAAAATATTCCGGTAAATCAGGAGAACCTCGTGACGAAGGGCAGCAACCATTTTCGCAGGGAGTCACTGGCTGGTCCGGCTGTTTTTAAGACGTAGCTGTACTTACGTAATCAGAGCTCGTTAAGTCGACCAGCAACCATTTACGCATAGTCACTGGCTGATTACGGTCATTTGTTTACGCACAGCTGTAATCAGCGTAAGAACCTTGTTAGTGACAAGATTTTTTTTGAAGAGTAATGGTACTAGCACATGGTGATATTGTCGAAAAGAAAGAAAAAAGAAGGAAGAAGAAAAGGACAAAAGACAGAAGAAAATAAAATAAATAAACCGCCTTTAGTTCTGCACGTAATACGGGGTTTACACGACTCGGCTAAGTCGGATGAAAGTACTGATAAGAAGCTAGTCCATTCGTTTCCAACAAAACATAATTTGCGTTCAGTAAGATTTTTGTTTTGAAATTCGAGCATTTTGACTAATATCCACGACAGGAAAACCTTTTGGAAGAAAAATACTACATCGAAATGAGAAGAAGTCTTTAACGCACGTGGCTGGATTAGCTACTTATGAATGGTTTCAAACGACTGAGTCGAGTCGTGTAAAATCTGCATAGCGAGTCCCACAGTGAACGCTTGCCAAGGAAAAAATGGTTCCCTTAGCTTATGATGTACCAGTTTCATGTGATCCCTTGACACAGATACCCTCGGATAAAAAAGAATGTTAGCCAAGCTGGCAGCAGTTCAGAGACGATAGCACCGGCGAGTTTCTGGCAGCCTGGAATGTCCAAGATCGTTCTCGGTGCTCAAGACTCTCATCTAGGTATGACATAAAGATTTCTGGCTGGCACCCTGGTGTTTGCTCAAGGATTTTTCTCTCACGCCACGAAGTTTGCCATTAAATACCGGAACATTTCCCCGTGTGCTGTTTGTTATTATTTCTCCGGTTTCCGCTTTATACTGTGAAGAGAAAGGTCGCGCGCTTGTGTGTGTGTGTGTGTCTGTGTGTGTGTGTTCTGGTTTCTTGTTGCAGTGAGCATACGGAGTCACCAGTCACCAGGGTGTGTCAATAATCATAATCCGCTGTATGTCTTTTTTAAAGTTTGTATTTATTTCATTTATTATTTTTTCTTTTGCATGGCATTTTTAGAAACATTCTAAGCGATTAGAAATTCCAGACGTTTCAGCTAGTTTATTAGAAACCCATCCAAGCAAGAGTGCCTGCACAAACAACGCATTTGCAAAATCAATTTAACAGTGCTAAAGACAGGATGGCATATAATTTGAAATATAATAAGCATCTTAATTCAAGACTCGTAGGTTTTCTTTATTTTATCTTTCTTTGTCCGATAAAAACAACTCGCATGTCATATACAGGAAGACGTTTCTCAGTTAGTGTGCATTTGTCCCTAAACTTGCATGCACCCTTCTGTTTGAAACGGCCCCTTCCCTCAATCCCATAATTCCTCACCATACGAAATAAATATTTACGCCTGTCACTCTTCCTATCACCTCTTATCTGACTTCCAGTCGCTGACCTATTACGGAAATGATTGCGCTCTTTTTATCTAACTGAGGTTAATAAACCTGAACGTTGAAGACAAAAAAAAAAGCTTCGTCTGCTCACGTCATCTGAAGTCTGTGGAATATTTATGCTGTCACCGCTTGTTGCTGCACAACGCGCTGATAGGGTGTTACACAGCACCACGTGACCCGAGGATAACTAAAACTGTCAAGAGATGGCGAGAGCACTTCGCATACATCATCTTTAAAAAAAAAAGTCAGCCGAGATACCACGCGTAAATATTTAAAGATTGCTTTCGATTGGATGACACCATCTAGACTTTAGTGTACTCGGAGAAGACGCGGCGTTATGCTAGCGCTGTAGGAGACGGGCGCACCGGCATGGAAGTTTTTCGTCTCTACTTGGTTATCTCGCGATCAACCATATTCACGCGCACAAACAACAGCGCGCCCATCTTCTTTGTCTTGTCCCCTGAGACTTTTTCTTCTTCACTTCCGTTGTCTCCGGTAAAGTTTATGGTACCTGAGCATACGGCATATCTTTTCTTCTTTTCTCCCCCCCCCTCTCTCTCTCTTACGCACGCGCACGCACGCACACACATTCATACGTACGCACGCGCACACAGTGTCTTGCACATTCACAAAGGAAATGTCCCCCCCCCCCCAGGAGTGACGTGGCTTTGCGCATAGGCGAATTTTCCCAAGATGAGTAGCGCCCGGCCTGTCAAGGCTGGATGAGGAAAGAAACTTTACGTTGTTCAGGAGGAAACAGCACGAAACAAATTACAGACAAAAATCTGGGAAGAACTAGGCAACGAGAAATCAAGAACCTCAGTCCGTCCCCCACCCCCTCAAAAAAAAAAGGGCTAGAGAGACAAAGTGTGTCGGGAGTTTGGGACTGGCAGTTAGCAGAGTTTTTTTTTTGAAAGCACGAGTAGATGCATGCAAATCAGCTTCAAAACTAGGAGTGGAAAGTCAGTTAAAGGCATTCCGTGTCAAAAAAAAGCTAAGATAAAAAGATCAGTCTTGCAACCAGTCCGTCAAATTGCCTTTATTACTGATTTCTTGCTGCTCATGACAGATTCCAGCCCTTTGGAGAATCTAGAAATTGCAACATGTCAAGTATTAAGCCTACCAAAATCCCTAACTGCATCATCAACGGCGGAAGTCTACGATACGCATGCCCAAGTTTCCATTAATTTCCAGGTGGCCTAATGTAGATCTTCACTTGCGCCGATATTTCCTACTGGGGCCGTTACTTACATAAACATCGAGCAGTGGAAAATTAAGCATAAGTGTGATTTTCAGGCCGACAGATGGGGCTGTCCGCACCTTGTGTCATTCCCCCCCCACACACACACACACCCTCCCACTCACTGATTTGGGGTTCCCCGCCAGTGTAGACTTCCACGGCGGAAGGATGGCGGTCTCCGCCAACGAGTGCCTCCGAACTCGATCGTACATTTCGTCTTAGTTGTTTTCTTGCCTTTCACGCGGGCGGGCGCGTTACGCAGCTCCTGACATTTGTGGTGCCAAGTGCTGCTGTTGGCGCTTAGTAATCCGTGCGAGGAAGCTAGCCAGTTGTCACAGACTTGCTTTCGTCGCCTTCCGTGTTTTCATAACCCCGTCTCCGGCACAGTTTGTGAGAATTCATTCTGGTTGGTATTTTGACGACTTACCCATATGCATCGCCCTTCCAGTTTATCTATGTTTGTCATCGTTCACGTCTTCTTATGCTTTCAACGCTCTTATCTAAGAAATGACGCTGTTAGTTACTTACAAGAGAAACTGAAAAAATATAACTTGCGTTAATCAACCTTTGGATGGACGTTCTTGGAAAAAATTGTTACTGTATTGCAATTACGATGCCTTTTCACACTGCATTTACAGATCAACTCGGTGGTCTAACGGTTAAGGCGTCCGCTTCCGAGGCGAGAGGTCGGTGATTCGCACTTATAGGCCGAGTCATACCTAAGACTTAACAAAAGACAACCCAGTAGCTGCCATGCCAGACGCCTGGCACTATAGGGAACCGTACTAGGACTGGTTGGCCCGGTGTCAGTATAATGTGGCTGGGTGGGACTGAAGCCCGTGTTGTAGTCCCACGTGTGGCAGCACGTTAACTTCTCTCAAACAACCCAGTCCTGACAAGTATCTCGTTTGCAACTGGATGTTGAGAAATAAAAACAAACCACACTGCATTTATCTACAGTCTGAAAAAGTTTCAGAGTACGCATCGTATTTTCAAAAGATTTTGTTTACATTGGTAGGCACCAGCTTCAACTCTCAATTTTTTTAAAATCCAGCATTCTCCTCCCCCCTTCCTCACATCCTCTCCAACACATAAACACACAAGCGATGATTTCACCAGTTAGACTGTGCTCACAGAATTATTTTTAGAGAATGTCGGGGCGTGCACTTAAACATTTTAAAAAAAAGGCGATGAGTGTCTACTGTTGTGGCATATTTCACGCTAGCGAGCAACTCAGGTCGGCAGAGTTATCATCACTGGGTGTAGTGAACTCTGGGCGAGCGCGTGCTCGATCGGCAGTCTCGGTGTAGAGAACCTTAAGTACCTAACAATTCTCCGTACTTGCGGTTTCGGTTTGCATAAACGCACATTTCTTGGGAGTGTCACGATCACCTATCGTGGCATGGACCGCCTTGCGCAGACGAGAATCAACGGAGATCCTGGAATCGCTGTAGCTGTCATTTTGATTAATATTAATAAACTTTCCCCAAGGTTATTTCACGAAAAAAAAAAGCTCACCCGTCCTCTATTTTCCAGTAACCTGACGCGCCTCTGCCATATGAGAGCGTCTGCACTCTGAGGGCGACAACTCCGTAAGAGCACAAATGGGGTTCTCGTTATGTTAATTAAGGACGCGAAGGGGGAAGGAACCGGAAGACACACAAGAACTTATTTCCTCTCACAAGGCCTCAGCTTGGACAACGTTATAATGAATAAAGAAATTTCCTCCAGTGGTGGCACTGAAACTGAACTCTGCTGACACCTGTACTCAGAATGAAGGCAACTTAGAAAAGCCTAGAAATCATTGCAGCTTAGGTGGAACTTGCTTGGTTCATGAATGAATGTAATCTGACCAGCATATCAGTGTTCTAGAGTCTGGTGCTGCACTTATTGCATTCTCGTCTCCAGTTCATTCCCCTCCCAACTCCTCCTTCTCCCGCAACTCCTCTCTCTCTCTCTTTCTCTCGTGGTCCACAAAAAAGGATGCCTTCAAGGAATACACCATATTAATTCCTCTTGTCGGCTTGTCTTAGATGATAATGTCCAGCATGATAATGACCCTTGCAGTCCAAGCGCCAAACCCCCTCCTTCCCCACCTTTTTTTTGCGTAATCTGCCGTCGTACTGTCCCCAGATCTACTGATTTATCTACCGCGAAGAAAGTGAGAAATGTAATAACAACAGAAGCAACTGACTGACAACGCAAGAAATACAGATTTAAAACCTGCGCAGTTGTTTAGGAGCACAGACCTTACATATGTAAGGTCTGTGATAGGAGCTCGTTCTATTCACGGAAATGTGTGCTCGTTTGTGGACTTCGAAGGGCGGCAACAGAGGCCACTGAAACAAGGAGGAGACAAATATAGCATCAGCCTTTTAGCGCACTAATCATTTGTCTGTCTTCATGTCGTAGTCCCAGAGTACTTATTCGACACCAGGGGCCGGCTTTATGAGAGCTGCCGGCAACTCTGTCAACTGCGGTTAGGCGCTACAAGGGATGTCACCGAGTAGCACGAAAGTTGTGATTTGCTCGCGACTCCTTTTGGCTTTGGGACATCCCTTTCTGCGCCTCCCAACCTCGGTCGATCGGACTACCCATAACTCTCAGGAAATCGCACCCAGAGCCGAGCTGCTCCTGAATATACAATGAACATAATTTTTAAGATAGTGAACAGATGTCCCAGGCACTGTACTGTCCAGAATACATATGCATGCAGTCAAGTCGTTAACAGAGATTGATTCATTGTGGGGGATCTTGTGCGCCCTTGTCGTCATCTCTCACAGCTGAGGTACACTGACACATGTGAAAAAGTCGGGTTCTGGGCGAAAGGAGACATTAACCAGCCAAACTGGCCGCACACGACTGTCGGGGGCGGAAGTGCCTCGGAATAATAGCGCGCTTCTGTTCGAGATGCGCGAGCTGCCGGACAGGAGAGTCTGACGCCAGTCCATTTTGGCTCAAACCCAGACGATAAGAAACAAGGAGGCAGTGTGAGCATACCTCGGGAACCATTAAATGTTTGCGCACCCGCGACTCTTTCTTGCACGCGCCAGCACGTGCTCGTGCGTGTGAGAGTAGATGTGTGCGTGGGAGGATGTTTTTGTATATGTGGATGTATGTTTATGTGACGCCCTGTGTGTGCATACGTGCGTGCAACCGGACCGTGAGTGCGTTCGTGTGTACGCTCGTCTTCTTGTCCCTGTCAGTCTATCGTTCACTTTTACTCATCTTTTTTACTTTTTACCGCCCTTCTCTTTGTAAACCCTCTATTCTCCTTTTCCTTCATTTTATCACCCCGTCTGTTCCGCACCATCATCTCTGTCTGTACATAGACTGTTTGGAGACATGACAGAAGCCTTCACGTGGTCTGACAAAAGAGATTTGGGATTGTTTCGTTTTCATTAGCAAAACATTTCGAAACACAGGAGATACGTCAGGCGAACTGGCACCGGCAAAGCAACAACGACATTCTTCTCTTATCTGTGCACAAGCCACGAGCACAGTGTCTGGCAAGAGCAAGGAAAACTAGAGTCATTTTTATAAGTGTTGGAAAAACACTTGGAAGCCTAGCTTTCCGGAACACTCGCTGTTTAAACGTCGATAACTGTAGTTGAAAGTACGGGATCTTGTTTGTCGGTTAAGCAGAAGGGGGGGGGGGACACACGGCGGAAAACATGCACGCGCAAGATTTCGAGCCCTAGGAAACATACCCTGCACGTGATAGCTGTAGCCGAGACATGGAAAAGCCACAGCGGGAAATGCATCTCATGCTACTCTGCGGAGAATGTAATATCGGAAAGTGCATCCGAACTCAAGGACCGTAAATTCCTCCCCTCCGCACACACCCACATCCCTCCAGCTCCAGAGACGTAGTGGTTCTAAAAGCTGTGCACCCAGCTACCCAGCTACTGAGCTACCCAGCGATAACAGCTATACTCGATAGCAGAGGAAGGTGGGGACGGGAGAAGCCGAACAATATTCAGCTAATTAAAATATATTTCGTGAAATGTAACTACCCACGTTGTGGAGAGAATACACATTCGTCCGCTTAAGAAAGTCCTAAACTCTAAAAGTTAACACCATATCTTATCTCCGCCCTTTGCAGGACTCTTCACCTGCAGCCACTCGGCAGTCGGGACACTTCACAGCGAGCTGTCTCCGCCCTCTGTTTCTCAATGACCAGAAAGTAACGCAAACTGTAATTGAATTATGTCATGAGGAAAGCAAATAGTCAGCCCCAGCGGGGGAGGATGAACGTTAAACATCGCATCATCACAGAAAGTTCACGTCAGCCGGGGGTATGGAAACCTGTGTAGTACCAGAGAAAAGATGATACTGTCAGACGGCAACGCCCTGCGTCGGGCCTTCCGACCCAACTGCTTATGCGCACTTTACAGAAAGGTCGGCACAAGTTCACGTTATGTAAGGTTCTGAACTACCCGTGTGTGTTAGCGGGAAAATGAAATTCAATTACCGAAAGAAAAAAATATTAAAGGGAAACTTAACCTTAGAAGTAACCTGGCTTGAATTGATGAATATTGATGTTGTGAGTCTTTTTAACCCTAAATTTCAAGCTACAAAAGAACTGTTCACTTACAACCCAGCTTTTAATGCCGCTCATCGGCCTTACGTGGAAGCCGCCATGTTCCCTTGACGAGTGACGTCAGTTACCCCGGCAGGGAGAAAGATACTGCAGCCTGCAGCCGATAGCGCTCAAAGCAGCATCGTCACAGATATCGGGCAGACGCTTTTGTTAGTAACATCGCGAACATTCGCAAGATTATTTCCGTTATGGATCTGGGAGTTGTAGCTTACACTTATGACCCAGAACACACGGAGGAAGAACTACAAAACACGGAAAGTACCGATACTGAGCAAGACGACGAGTGCTGTTGTGACTAGTATATTTACATAGGTGTCCTTTGTTGTGTGTACGGGTGTGTCCATGCACACATGCATGCATATACATGCGTTTGTTTTCAAGTACTTTGTATTGCTATACAGGCCTTGTAGGCCATACATATGGCATATTTTAACAAATCAACCATACTGTATGCATTATTTGTATATACCTATTTAAGTATTTTCTATATTTACTTACATAAAATAAATAACACTTCATACAAATTATATCATGATTAAAAAACTGTAATATTTTATATCATTACCATTAGTTGTTTAGCAGTAAAAATTTGAATTTTTTTATTTTGCACGCGCTGTCTGTCCTTTCGCTCTCAGCTGTAATCGTCTCTCCTCTCACTCTCAGGCGCAGCTTCCGTCCGGTCTTGCCTTACTGCAATGTCTTTTTCATTGGCACACTTTGTATTGATAATTGTCGGAATGGCTCCTTTCTTTAACTTTTTCTTAAAAGTCTTGAAGCCAAGCGAAGCAGCCACATCATTTTCGTAGCTGCCTTCAAAGCACTCCCTCGTAAAATGGTCCTCGCACACGAGGTGCGATTTGTGCCATTTATACTCTTACGCACGACGAGCCAACTTGGCGTTCTTTAAATTTTCAAGCAACTTTTTACATAGCGCATACAAATTTTTTATTTTGCTGGATTCATAATCCCCAAAAAGCTCTTGTGGCTTCCGTCTACATTAAACGATTTGCACTGTTCGTTGAAACAGCCGAACGCTTTGTACTGTGGCATGTTGAAGAATGCTTCTGGGGAACTGACGTCACCAGACCAGACGACAGCAGCGATATTTTGCTTTCATTCGCGAAAGAGTACCACAACATGGCGACGTCCGTGTACCACTATTTACCGAAATTAAAACTTGGATTGTATGGAAATAGTACCGATACAGCTTGAAATTTGTGGCTGACAAGACTCACAATATGAACATCTATGAATTCATCTCAAGTTGAGTTTCCCTTTAAACGACGATGAAAGCAAACAGAAGCAAAAGTCCCTGCAATGTTAAGAATTAATGAAAAAAGCCCTGGAGGAACAATAACACACTAAAGGAGCAAACCAAATCAATTTTTTTAAAAAGACAGCAGCCGCCAGCTAGTTTTTTAGATTGAGGTTTTTAGATTTACGGAATATTTGATGAGGACGCGAGATCAAAATACTGAAACCTACAGCCAATGAACTTGCGAAATCCGCATAGATAAGCGTTATGCATCGCCCTACGTCATCATCAGTGCGTCGCCGGTGCATGCAGCTCAGTGAGATTTCAACCTACTTAGTACTCCAAGCGCTTGGCAGAAGAGCAAATGTTAAAAAAAGGCAAAAAGTACAAAATCTTTATAATAGCCAGAGTTTGGAACGAATCGCAGTAAACATTTCTCTCGCGCAAACAGTTGACATTGGTGAAATCTTCCCTCCCCACGTCTTCAACATCATAAAAATGCACATCGGGTTCAGTTCAGAGCTTTCTTATTCCGCTGGCTGGCACCAAACTGCTGCAAGAAAGTCTTCAGAGTTCACGACAGCGGCTACAACTTACTGCCTCTCGGGTGCCTTGTGTGGCAACAGCTTGCAGCAAGGCAGCACTTGCAGCTCTGGCAGCACTTTTTGCGGCTGCGTGCACAGGGCCACGAAGCGAGGCAAGATATTTACTGCAACACAAGACATCACCCGTGGCGTTTGGCCGGAGGTCCAAGTTGCATTTTTCTTTTTACCCTCTTTCCCTACGTTCTCAGTTTACTGCACCATTTTCAGCTGGGTCGCATCGTATGCCACAAAACGACGTAAAAAAAGCAGAAAGAAAAAGGCATTGCCTGGAAACGCGCCTTTCCTTTGGCGAAAGATACTTGTGTTTAAAAATCCACTTACATTTTTTTAAAGCGTCCAACATGATAGACACTGCGATAGCGCAGGGCAAATTTGCAACGCGCCGTTGTTTACGAAAGTGAAACGTTTGTAGAAACTTTTCCTTCATTGCGCATTTCCGAGTTTCTTCTCTTAAAAAGGGACTCCTGGAATTTATTTTTCGCAAAAAGAATGGTGTCTCATATTTTTTAACTGTTACTCGCGGAGAAAGCTTTGCTTTTTTAGGTGGACTATACTATCTGAAAATAAACAGTGAAATTAGAAACGAGTGCACATTAGGACGAATGGCTGTAAACAGTCTCTCGAAGTCTGTTCCTGGACGGAACAGAGAGCCTTCTTCAACCATCAGATAACAGAATTTTATTCGGACTTTTAAGTTTCCTCCCATATTTTTTTTAAAAAGAAGTCTTTCGTTCAAACATTCCCTAGTGTGTGGTACATGCGTCGTTACTCTGGATAAAAATGGGTGGTACGCATAATGCCTTGCCAGTCCAAGGAGATGGCAATTCCAATTTGAAGATTGTTTAAGATATTGTAGAGGTTTTGCCTTGTTTTCAGTACTAATATATTAATAAATGAAGACTGTTGAGAGAGGAGGGCGACAGAGAGGCAAGGGAGGTAAGAGAGAGGACAGGGGACCTCAGAAGCCAAAGCCGTCCATACAGAAACGTGTTGCAATCCTTCTAAAACGCCACACGCGTACACACCAACGTCCGATTAACTTCTTAAACACGTACTGGCCTTTGGTAAAGAACTAACCACATGGCTGTCAGCATGACTGTCTCTACTGCGGTCAGTCGGTAAGTTTCCACGTTCAAAATAGTCACCGAAGTAGAGCGAGAAAAGGAGATTTTCTGGACCCGCGACGTTTCGGAAAAGGCGTTGCATAGGCTTCTCGTGTTGTGGGCAGACAAAACTTACTTAATTTTTAGATCACGTGAGGTTTTTTTTGTTGTTGTTGAATAGTATGAAAAGTTTTTGCAGAAAACCTTTAAAAATTCCACTTTGTAAGGCATAGCTAAAGAAAGTTGTTACCTGTATTTTAAAACTTTGTCGGAATACATATAGGAAGCTAGATTGAGGAGAGGAGATAAAAATGAAATAGCTTTCTCCTAGAGTAAATACTATAATCGCAGTGAGAGAGAGAGAGAGAGAGAGAGAGAGAGTGTTCATTGTCTCGACAGTTATTAAATCTTTATATTTGTATTTTCTTGTCATACAACACCGCCGGACTGTGCGCCAGAATAATGTATCTTCCCCTAAAACATTCCAGCTCCCCAGCTGCTAAACCCATTCGTGTTCTGGGTGACTCGCTGATCCCTGCAGCCAGACATAGGAGGTTCGCAAGCTGTAAGGCTGTAAGGAAAGCAGGCAGCTGTTTCCTCGTGATGCTAACGACTAATTTTTTTTCTTTAAGGTGAGGATGGGGGGGGGGGGGG
>SMGT01004933.1:124419-144419 GCA_004794575.1 Lanistes nyassanus
CCCCCCCAAAAAAAAAAATAGAAAAAGGTTCGACGCAGATTTTCAACAGCTACAAGACAGTTTGAGGACGTAAGCAAATGGCCAAATCAGTAACAGCAACACCTGACAGCTCTATCCCACTGAAATTCGTTTGTTCTCGCTGTCAGCTGCGAAGGAGAGCAACAAAAACTAGAGGCCGACATTTAGGGGTCATCATTTAGCATAAACAACAGGTGGTGACAGTAATGATAGTGATAGTGGTGATAGGTACATTACAGGAGCATTACAACAGAAGTTTTTGTGTGTGTGTCAATATGTATGGGGCGCCAAGAGGAAAATGAGTGTAATGCTCATGGTTTATGAAGAATCGCATTCTATAACTATAGAATGCATTCTATAACTAAAGCATTGATTCTATAGTAAAGAATCAATTCTTTAACTATAGAATCAATTCCTTACTTATAGAATTCATTCTTGAACAAAACCATAATTGTAATTCTATAGAGACAGTTATTCTAGCTATACTATGAGCAGAAAATGCTAAAGAATTCATTCTTTATTAACAATCGAAAGCTACAGTATAGAATTCTATATTACACCATGCCAATTCTTTACGAAAACGAGGCCAGCTATTTATTTCGGTGCCAAGCGACCCCCAGGGGCCCCTAACAGTGTATTCACCTACACGGATACTACACACATACTGCCTATCTAAGTTAAGCACACAAATAGCAGCTACGCTCGTAAAAATTATTTACTTCTTGTGTGGTTGTATTTATTTATTGTGTTGTTGTTTTTGATGTTATTTACGTTCGTTTTACTTCTGTAAAAATTACCTATTTATTGTGTTGTTGTATTTATTTATTGTGTTCTTTACGTTACGTTCGTTTAACTTCTGCGAATGTATCTTTGTACGTTCGTTCAAAGACAACCGAGTTATTGTGCGTGTGCGCGCGTGTGTGTATGCATCAGACAGCCAGTCGAAGAATTCTTTCTGTTCGTTCTTCCTTCTTCGGTCGTTCTTCTTCAGCTTTTCACCTGCAGTCCATCTTCCACATTATTCTTCCTTGTTTTGTTTTTAACGTCGCGAACGTGAAGAAACAGGGCTATTTTTAATCTAGAGACCCCCGAGTACCTAGCGGCCCGCAGGGCGTTTTCACCCCAAGCTCATAATCAGGGGCAGGGAGGTCGCCATGCTTCATGAACTGACTAATGAGCTGGCGACTCGGGGCAGGTCGTGTGTTTACACCCGGTAGGTTTTTTTGTTGGGGTGGGGGTGGCTGGGAATAGTTTTGGTAGGAAAGGTCAAGGAAATGTTTCATGGAGACGCTCAGACTAACTCGTAGCCACCTGTTCCCTTCGACCTAGTTGAAATGTGTGAATGTAGCTTAACAAGCATCGCATCTACAACCCCGCCTATCAGCGTAAACAACTTTGAATCCCTTCACGCAACGAGCGCGTGATCTAGCTGCCCCTAGGGTCCGCGATGAAGAGAAGAAAGGCCACAGAAATAAAGCCTGTTGACGTTAACTCTAAGATCTGGATTCATAAATGCGCACTTGTTCTCTGCCAGAATGTGCTACACGATCAAGTTTCATGACAAATGTTAAGGTTAAGACTGATCTACTAGGATGTAAAATGGAGGAAGTGTCCATCAACCTCCTCCTATGCCTGCACCACCGCGTATGTACATTTCGAAAACCTAATTCCACACCGTCGGGCAGTGTCAGCAAAGCGTTTTGTTGTGCTATAGCGTCATGATCGCTTTTCATCTCCCTACACTGAAGGCCAGGGTGGAAACAAGGATTAATTTTAAAATCTGGCGACAAAAAAAGTACACATGAAGCTTTTCAAACTTTGTCCATCTCAGTTACTTACTCTACAAATTCATTCGTACGGGGTGATTGTTAATTATTCGTACTGTGTGAATATTTATTTTCTTCGTTTAAACCGCTCTCTATAATGCTCCGTAATTACGCGGGAAAATCGTCATTTACATAAACGACCGAAATGTATAGTTAATCACAGTGTGTGCATCTGTGCATTTGCAATTCCGACACAGCTACTCGCGTCGATAATATTTCTACGCATGCGCGAACCGGTTTGTTCCCGGCGATTGACGTTTCTCCGCGTATAACGTGCATAACGATAGTGTTTGTCGACTTACGAGGTACCGAGGAAGGTTTGTGGAGGGCCTTATGAGTGGGTGTGTAACTCTCACAACCCCTCGTGCACGTCCGTCACCTCCTCAGCCCGTGCCTACGGCACATGAGAAATTTTCAAGGCCTCGGGGTTCCCCCCCCCCCACCCCCAATATTTAGAAACCTTCTTGTATGATCATTTAGACAGTACACCAAGGGACTGAATTTAGTACCTATACCTATACATGCGCAATTTCTGAAAACATGCACATTAAATTAATGTCGGCCCTACAATCACGAGCCTTTAAAACATTAATTCGTCCTGCACCGCATATCAAAAATCTGCCCTGTTGCTCTGGTTCCTAAGCAGCCCTGTGGCGTTAATTTTGATAGAGACAGCAGCAAATGTCACGACAGACGATCCGCACCATGGAAAAAAAGGAATGAATGAAAAAAGCACGACATAGACTGTGTTGCAGTTCATAGCATGGCTGCTTTGGGCAAGTGGTTTTTCCAAAGCTTTGCTGTGTTTTCGAAGAGCGCGCGTCCTTGGACTCGGGAAGTAATTGCTTTGACTGGCGGCCGCTGCAGCGTGTAGTGCAATGGTGGAGATATGAGGCCCGTTATGAACAGGTTGGGAGCTGGGGGAAAGCGGCCGACAACGCATGCACGCATGCTATTGCCGTCACGCCCCGCTGCTCACGGGCTTCCCGCTTCGCTTACACGTCAGACAGGTATGCTGTCAAAAAGATGTGCCCACTGTTACATGGCGGCGATCACCTCAGCGAAGCTTCTGTTGCTCAAAACATCTTTCATCGTCTGACCCACCCCTCACGTCTGACCCGTTCTCATTTCGGGCAACAGGAGCTGCTGCAGGAAAATAATAAATCTGGACGTGCGGGGTTGGGGGTGTAGCCTAAACGACAGAAAAGTATTTAGAGAAGGAAATTTGAAAATGTCACGTGATTTTGAAGGTTCTGCCGCTTCGGAAACTGCACTGGTATGACCCACGCGCTGCAACGTTGCTGTGAGGTCCTGCGGAGAAACCATGAGAAAAAAGGCAGCAGCTGCCTCAGCCAGGCTACAGAGACAGCAGTGAGGGGGCACAAAATAATAATAATAAAAAAAGATAGGGCCTGCTGACTACAGCGCACATCGTACCGACTAAGCAAATAGAAGTGAGGAAAAAGTGGGGGACAGAGAGAGGGAGAAAGAAGGAAAAGGGACAGAAAAAAGAAAGGGAAGAAGGCGGAATATGGGGGAGGAAAAGAAGATGGAAACACAAAGGAGAGTCGATGATGGTTAGTTGGTTGGTTGTTAGTTGCTTAACGTCCTGCCGCAAACTGGGTGCAAATCCGGAGAGCGGACTATATGGGGATGGGGTCTGTGACAAAAATATGCACAGAAAGAACCACCAGACTGATAGCTGCAGTAAGAAGGGCAGTGCGGACAGGCGGGGAGATTTGGAGTTTGCACGATGTATAACTCCAGGCAATAATCCTTGGCCACACCTGGATTCGAACCACAACCTTCCACATGCCAGTCTTCAGGCCTACCAACAGAGCTATCCAAGCCCCTGAATAGACGATGAGAGAAAAAAAAGGAAGGTAAAAAGAAGAAAGAAGAAGAAAGAGTGGGATGTTTTTTTTTACATCCCCGCAGCCAGTAGACTGCCAAGTTTTAAGTCTTAGGTATGACTCGGCCGGGGCGCGAACCATCGACCTCCCGCCTGGGAAGCGGACGCCTTAGACCACTGAGACGATCTAAGGGAAGGGAGATCACAAAAAAGGGAATATAGAGGAAGAAGGAAGAATACGAAGATGAGAAAGGAAGAGGGGATGGATGAAAAAAGGAGATGAATCAAGAATGGGAAGAAGACGAAGAGGAAGAGGGTATAATATTTTTATTTTCACCTTTCCAGTGCATAAGCATTTATCGAGAACGAGATTCGCTTGAACGTAGGGCACTGTAGCAACAGCAGAACACTATTTTGTACACTATTTTGTACACTATTTTGTACAGCACCCCGTTTGTTCACACGGCAAATATATGTTTACCCGCAAGAAGCAGAACTATATATAGAGAGCAAACACTAAACATCTTTCACTGGAAAACACTGTCACGTGTTGCTTTCATAGACCTGCCTTGTGTCCGGAAAGGTTTTAAATAACCAGACGATCTGATTCGCATAGTAAGAAGCAGCAGTGTTTTTCATACCTTCCTGTGTGCGTCAGAATGTTAGCAAACAGCAATCTGCGACGAACTTACTCAAGAAACGGAACACCGCCCATATGTGCGGAACTATTCCTATGTGTCCTTTCCGAACTGAGAACAGACGTCAGACCTGTCGCTTTAAGTTTGATGGACTAAAAAGATAGAAAAGAGAAACACAGATGGAACTAAGCAGCCTGCAATTAACAATGCACCTTGAACAGCGCCGTACTCTGTTTACTGTGCTTGAAGGATAAATACAAGCGTTGTTTCCTCAGATGTAAGATAACGGGTTGACCTCGTTGTGGAGATGGGAGCCGGATTGTTTCAGCAGAGACATTTCCGATTCATGCGAAACTTATCAAATGATCACGTAACAGTCCTTTACTCTTAAAAAATGAAGAAAAGGAAAATAAAGAATGACCAAAGCCTGAAACTCGAGACGCCATGTTTTGGCAACGTAATCAGTAAAACGACGGTTCTGGTGCATAGAATGACTGATAAGCTCGCAGAGTATAAGGCTACACAATGAAAAGATCTTGTCATTTCCATGTTTCCGGACTGCGTGGAACTTAAAACATGTGAGTCATCGAGGATGACAAAGCCCTGGGCCGCTGTTTTTCGCCGCCCATCGCTGTCTGGGCTTATCGCTGATCGAAATCTGTTGGTTCTGGACAATACGGAAGACGAGATTCTGTGCTGTGTTCTCTATATCATTATCTGCTCATCTGTGCTGACGGTGCGTGTCCCTAGTATTGATTGTGAATTCGGGAGAGAGAGAAATAGAGAAGGTGGGAAACAGGGATGCAAGAAAAAGGGAGAGAACGAAGGAACGAAAACCTAAGTACAACTATTACAGCTCTCCCCACGTGTTCCCCTGCTGCACACCCACCAGACTGCGCGAAGACCCAACATAATTCAAGTGCTGGTGTCAGGATGGCGGAGAATTTGTCGAGTATCCCATGATGAAGAAAAGGTTCACGTGTCGGTCTGCGTCCCTGCTGCAGCCTCTGGTTGAAAGCAGTCAGGGTGATGGGAACTGGGGCGCGTGAACGACCCCGCAACTGGTTGACTGTACTCGAGTGGAAAAAAAGCACTAACGGTAGCTATAGTTACTGGTTAGCAGGTTTGCAGTTGCTGCCGAAACATCTCCCCAAACCCTCCTTCGGCAGTAATGCATTTATACAGTAGTGTTCTTGGGAGGGGGTTAAATTGCAGGAGTGATGTAAAGGCACCATTATGACAGTGATCTTGTTGGCAAATCGTAACAGCGGGATGAAAAGGAGAAGAGGTCCAAAGAAAAAGAGATGAAATGCGATGAAGAGGAAGAAAAGCAATGACAGAAGGGAAGAGGAAAGGAATCAAATATAGTAGGAAGGGCAAGAGGCGGAAAGTGACGACGATTTCGACAACGATGGTAAGGAGAAGAAGAACTGGAGCAAATTAGCAAAACCTCGTCGAGAGGCAGACCGCATGGTCCAGAAATGGTCCGTCCAGGTCAGAGAAAACGGTTTTTGTGACTAAGGTAAACAGAGCCAGACACCCGCTTCTCCGATCTCCCAGCCAAATCTTATCTGCGTGAACTGGTCTGTGGCGGCCCAGGGTGCCCTTACACAGATAACTCCCCCCCTGCCCTTCGTCTTTTTACCTTCCCTCGCCTCCTCACCTCAACCTTAATCCTCCATCGTCTTTGTGTTCTGCCTCGCAAATACCTCCGTTCCAGAACTTTTTTTCTTCCCCACTCTCACGACTAATACACGGCTACCCCGAGGGTAGCCAAGCGCACCCTACCCGCCTCCTCTCAGACTCAACCCACTAGCCCGTTTGTCGTGTGCAGTCGCGGACTAACTCCCCCTCCCCAACACACACACACACACACGGCACACACACACACACACTTATGGGGTCTGCTAATCGGATTAACTGTCTCGGTGATAACGCCGTCCATGAGCAAACCTCTCAC
Organism: Lanistes nyassanus; assembly: GCA_004794575.1. Taxonomy (NCBI): domain Eukaryota; kingdom Metazoa; phylum Mollusca; class Gastropoda; order Architaenioglossa; family Ampullariidae; genus Lanistes; species Lanistes nyassanus. Next base: position 130,714 of record SMGT01004933.1, read on the forward strand.
AGCCAGGCGCAGGTACCAGCAAGTTACCACTAGCAACATTCGCACGCAATAAACGAGCGAGCTACAACGATGCCGAGCATCCGCTACGAAGTTCATTACGGCAGCAGCAGCAGCATATGGTACTGCCTCGCCACTTCAGCTGTGTTGGTGAGGCCTGTGGTGAGCTCTGGTGACCTCTGGTGCCACTAAACGAGGCAGCGGTGTGTTCAGAGCAGGTCTGCTGAGAACAGCAAAGTACCAGACAACCAAGCTGGTACTGATGACAAACTGTAAACTTCCATTGTGTCACTCGATACCTCCCAGCAATCGATTTTTTGGAGTACAGTGTATTTCGTCAAATATAAGAGGAAATGAAGCACTGACCAAACCCCCCCCCCCAATATATATATAAGATTAAGCTTTTACAATGCAGTACAAGGCACGGCAAGGTTTATTTATAAACCATGAGAGGCAATGCTGACCCTTTTAAAAACACTAATTATTCAGTGTTGGAGGTGAGTAAAAGCGAGAAGGAGGGAGTGGCAGAGAATTTTGAAAAAAAAGTAAAATCCTTGCAACCAACATAGCGTACCACATCTAAATAGAACACGATTATTCATGTTAAGATACATGCATGAGCGGTAGACAAACACTATACAAAGTAGTCAAATCTCCTAGATAGCCAACACAATTCTTCCTGTACCGTGGCCCTCACATAGTAATATTTTCCTCGGTTTTTACTCACCGCCAGGGAAAGGTTTCAACATTACGGCAGCTGTTGCCAAGGTCACCAGACGCAGCATCATGTCTGAGCCAGCTGGGTATGGGTATTATCCAGACGGCACAAAGAAACGCGAACAAAAGTATGCAGGGGGTGGGGACGATATCGCCTCGACCCCTCCACCAGTCTTTCAGGTTTACAATACGCCGAGAAATCGAAGTGAAAACTCGCGAATCTCTTTCACATTTATCGTGACAAAGAGGCTTTCACCAGCGGGTTCGGCAAAGTTGGTCAGCGAGTATTCTGTTAGTTAATTAGTGGATCTCTTTGTACTCCAAACGGCTGACGAGCACCCAGTCACAGGATTATGGCAGGACTCATACAGCACTCCTCATGCCCAGCGGACAAAACCCGTGTCACGAGTTCACCGCCCCTGCCGTAGACAGCCCACCGCGTATTTCCTAGTTCCCTGCTTCTGATTGGTTCGCACAGACGTCTCTTGCGCGTGCGTGCGAAGTGTAGCAGACATGCCGCTTTCTAAAACACACAAGTGACGGACTTTTCTCGAGGCAAATGAAAAAGCTACCCCTCCCTCCTCCGTCCCAAGTCCATAATCATTGCATGAACTGTGAAAATTAGTTTAATTCCCTACTGTTCGGTGGCCTGCATGTGCAAACTGCCTTAATTTATCCCAAGTCTAGTACATTCAAGTTCGTATTTGGCCGAAGAATGTTTTTAAAAAAGAAGAAAGGAAGATGTATTAAAACTAGATTCGTTCAGAGTAGAGAGTAATGTTGCACAATAACAACCCTGCCACAAAATACACACTGTAATATTACGTTATAGTTGGTAGTAGAAATAAAGCAGCGGCAACAACTTTTTGAAACATACCGGCCCACACGAGCGTGAAACATACCGGCCCACACGAGCGTCTCATACATATACACACCGACATATATACATGCTATGTGCATGTGCATCAGGACATACAACGAACTAATGGAGGAAAGGGAAGGAAGGAGGGGGAAAGGGAAGGAAGGAGGGGGAAAGAGAGCAGGAGGGAGGGGGCAGAGAGAGAGAGAGAGAAGAATGTTGGCGAGGGGAGAGGCTAGAGAGCAGTGAACAGTAACATTACTGGATTCCGAAAGACGCTGCACACCAAACCTTAACAGGCCAACACTATCCACAAGTCATCTAATTGCTTCCAGCAAGATAAAATATCTCTATGATAAGATGAAATGACGGGCAAGGCAGCTCTACAAAGTACAGAAGGACGTTCAGGAATGATTATGAGATTTCAATGAGGCGAGCATGCAGCAGTAGTAAGACACACATCAGCTCTGGCAGCAGACACCGAAAATCATGAAGCTGGAGAGGTTAATGTAATAGTAATGGTGGCAATTTTAGAGGTGGTGTTGCTGCTCTGTATGTTTGACTTGTCAGTATGAAAGTGCTTCAGAAAATTAATTTAATGCGCAGGGATATTCGAGTCTCTCTCTGTGTGTATGAATGACCTTATAACATCAAAAAGGTCACTTTTAAGTGACGTCAAACAACAAACCCTTTAGTGGTGTTCTATTGACGTGGAATGACCATGTGGCTCTTCAGCAACATGACAATATGACGATGTCGATCAGCAATGCGGCTTCTCGCTGACGTATAAGTGACGTTTAAGTGCTTGTCTTCTATCTGGAAATCTGTATTACTTAGCGGTGTAAAGAGCACGGCCGTAACACCATCCGGAATGAGAGAAAAATATATGGTAGTGTGAGAAGTGTCCTTCTACGGTTCTTAATTTCCGGTATCCCTCTTAGCTGCGTTTCGTGTGCGCGTGCGTGCCTGCTTGTGCGTGCGTGCGGGTGTTTGTGAGTGAGAAAGAGAGAGAAAGAGAAAAATGGAGAAAGGTAGGTAGGTGTTGGTGTTGGTGGAGTGTGTGTATGTGCGTTTGTGTGGGTGGGTAGAGATTGGATTATTTCGGTTGTAAACTCGATGGTTGCCTACGAAAGCAAGCTAAAAGAAACTTTGAAAAAAATAGAACTAGACATGTTTGTAGCGTTTTATCGGGTGAGCTGGATTTTAGGGAAGAGATAAGAAAAAAAAATCCCCTATAGCTACCCCCCCCCCCTTTTCAAGCAAAAGGGACACGACCAGATAATTTAACACATTTATTGAACTATAAACATAGAAGGATAACAGAGGAAGGAAAGAGGTAAATGAACAAAGATATAACAGTGTGTGTGTGTGTGTGTGAGTGTGTGTGTGTAGTGATAGCAACGTGAGATAAGTTACAAGTCTCAGAACAGTAAGAACTACAATCAGAATACAATCAAACTTATACAATGCGTAAAAAAACTACTTGCGGTAGATTATATAATCCAATCAGGAACAGAACGGCTAATCCAACGTATGTTCGCACTCGATGGTGGTCCGCAGTAGTATAGGAGAAAACGGTAAATAACAGTAGCCTTGGTTCGTAGAGACGCAAAGTTCGGTCTGCAGAGCGTAGACTCAGGAAGGTGGACTGAAGACCCAGCTACGCCTCCAACGGAGATTCACAATAGTGCGAACTGGTCCTCGTTTGGATATCCGGTACGATGAACAACGTAATATAGATCGAGTTCAGTTAGGTGCCCTTGAACAACCGTCACAGGTAAAACTCCTTGCTCTTCGTAGATTTCTGATCTAGAAGAATGTCCGATCTCGACTAGTGGAAAAGTTCTCTTGTCTGCTTACTCACAGTCTACTACTAGACTAGTAATATCGAGTTGCAGGAACACTGAGGTATAACTTTGTCTGCTACACAGTTGGGTCATCTAGCCATCGATGCCCCAACACGTTCTTGTCTCTTTCCAAACTCGAGAAAGTTGACAAAATGCTTTGCGTGGAAGCCTACAAAAATCTTCCGACGAGAACTAGCAGATACAGATATTCCACACTTAGATCGATTGCTATGCTTCTATGCGAGCTTGGCCCACAGCCAGGAAAATATATCTCCAGATGACCGTTGAACAGTTTCTCCAAACTAGCAATGCGTCTTACTTCCTAGCTCTCCCAGACTAGACTGACTAAAAGCGTTAAACCTCTCACGAGATCTCCCTCATTCCCCTTGCCAACCAAGCTTTGGATGGAGAAAGCTGAGTCTTAAGCGTTTTTTTTATATAATGAAAATGACGTCTCTACTCCTATTAATAAATAATAATAAATAAAATGTGGATTTTTAACGCGCGAGAACACATTTCATGCACACTTCGCGCGGACGATGGACACAGACACGCTAGTGAAAACAACGAACACACACTCTCGTCTTAAAACCTATATCTGATAGATGTTCAATAAAGTTACTTATTGATGTTAAGAGGTTCTAACCCAGCAGCACAGTCTGAAAATGTCTGTTTACGCTAAAAGATGAAACACAAAGATTGCTGAAATGTGGGAACGCACATTTCAGACGAAATCATAGACTACTGAGGACATGACCTAGGTCAGATTCAGTTCCGTTTCTTCTCGTTTTGGTTCCAGCAGAAACCGTGTCATTTAAGGTGACGTCAACCTATACTTTTTAGTGTGGATTGAGAATTGGCCGACTGTCTGGAATTGTCGGGCGACAAACTCAGGCAAGTGGCTGACGTCACTATGATATCTGGTATGCCCTACACTTCTGCTGACGCAAGCTGCTGCGTCTGTGGCATGCGGCGAAAAGTTCAAATACGTTTAGTCATCTGTCAATATCGCACAGACCGGAAACACAGACCGGAAGCAGTCGAGCGACTGTGGCGCGTACAGCGGAAGTTTAGCAACACTAGGCGACGGCGCTGGCAGCGCCGGTCAGCACCCTTCGGTCTACTCTACCCCCCAACCCACCCCCACCCCAAGCCCCAGTCAGCTTCCATCACAACATGCCTTCTGTTGATGTACACAAGTCTTCAATATGACTTCTTCGAGCAGCTTAGCGCGTGTCAAAAGTGTCACCTTATTTCACCTGCAGAGAAGGCGGGTGGCTAATGTTTTGTTGATACGCAGGATGTGTTCCCCCCCCCCCACACACACACACCAAATAAACACGCAAGACCCCTTCTCACCCACGTCCCACTTCTTTAAAAAAAATCCTTGCTACGTGGTCTAAATGTTACATTTATCTATAAAGCAGATTTGGGCTATACTGATGATGAAGTTTCTATTCACGAATGGCCTATAGCAAGTTTAATTAACAGACACATTAGTCAGGTAATATGTTCCGTACCACCATTTTTTGCATACGGGTCTGAAGACGATCTGTGTGCTAAGTGCTAGGCAGTCTCCAGTCCGTTTATTAATAGTCCCCAAAACGTGAAAGGCTTTATCAGAACGTTTCCGTTGATCCACGAGTTGCAGAAGTTATTAGTTGAAAAAGATCGAGGCTCCGGAGGGTGGGGTCTACACAGCAGCAGAAGAGCCTGCGCACACCCTGACGTCAGCAACACTTTTCGCGAAGATCAAATGTTGGGGCGTTGCATGCAAGATTCATTTAGTAGCCCTCGACACTGAACTGAGACTAGCGAAAGGAAAGATGACGTCTGTTGGTGCAGATTAAAATCGACTTACAGCAAGTTTGTGGAAGGATTACAGGCAGGACACGCATAGTTTATGCATATGCACCGTCACAGAGAGCCATGTTTACACACAGATGAGAGTTGCATTGTAATAAATATTCCTCTACAGCAGCGCCATTTAGAGAAGCTTTGAGTTTTTCAAACAATTCCAGAAGACATTAGGTTTTATATGCTACCAGTTCGATCATTGTAAACCATTTGGCAGTCTTGTTACTGATGTAGGTATTTATGAGGTCTTAACAGGATGAATAACAAAAAAAGAGAGAGAGAGAGAGAGAGCAGATGTCGACTATGAAAGACTATAACATAATAACCCAGAAATGCAAGCCAGGAGAGCAACAGAATGACACTTGCAACTAACAGAGTGACACTCAAGATCATTCTTGTATTCCTGTATTTGTTTCTCTCTGTCAACAAAGCCATCATTCTGTTCAGACATGTATAGGAGTGCCGGTGGGTGGCCCTCATGAACGAGCGAGAGAGAGAGAGGAAAAAAAGGAGTGCATAACTGTTATTCATGTTGTCGAGTCACTATTCTTCCTCTTTCTATTTCTTCATTTCACCCTCTTAAGCTTCCTCCTACTCGCCATGACGTCACACTATTTCCGACAAGGACATATCTTGGTCCAGGCCAGCCCTAGGGCGGGCTGCATGGTAACACGTTTATCCAGCCGACACAACACATGACCGCCTTTATGAACGGAAGATTAGACGCGAATGCATGTAGAACTCCGCCACCAACATTTGTGGCACGCTGTGCTTAAAAATAATTACTTTTGATTTTATTTACTACGCCTTGATTTTGAATTCAACATTGTGGGCATCACATCGTTATTTTGCAATTTATAATAAACATTTATACTTTGGCGAAAGATACGTGTAATAGCATCAGCCATTAAGGCACTCGTTTAACGAAACGGTTATAAAGGGGCGCAATCGTGAAGGCCACTAGCCAAATAGGATTCTCAAAGTTGCGCCCCTTTTCCCGATTTACTGGGCAAGTATCAAAACTTTGTTATACCTGTATAACCTCTTATTTCGAAAAGCACACACAGTCATCCGGAGAAGCGGGCGCGTCCTGTACGTGTGAACGGTTAACAACAAGGTCCCTGAAAGACTGCAGCGTTTGGCCAGTAGGCATGCAAGTCTCAGAGAGTGAGTTACTAGCTGTGACTGCACCGGTGTCAGCGTGTAAGATCACAGACCAGTGTTTGGCTATGGGCTTGTAGGTGGGGACAGTGTGTGTGTGTGGGGGGGGGGAGGAGGTGGTTTTGAACAAACCGTGAAAAAACAGCTTTGATTCGTCAGAGGGGTTTTTAAAACAAAAAGTATGCCGCATGCTATGCCTAGCAAAGACTGCACGCTGTGTCATGTAATGCTGCATCATCTAACGTTTACTAGGTCTGAGCTTAGAACAGATCTACTATATATTGCAAGGTTACAGACTGAGACACTATAGAATGTCAAGGTGGGTAACCTAGTCCTAGAATGTGTTTGCACAAAGACGTTCACGTCGTTTGAAGATGCCACAAAAAAAATCTAAAGAAACGTGTTTACACTCACTTGCAAACTTGAAGCATATGTAGTGGAGTTGTTTATCACACTTCACATCGTTCAGTCCTGTTTCACTTAACTCCACACAGTTCTCCGCGTGTCGGTTGTTCGGTTCACCTTTCCTCCAGAGGGTTCTACACAGACAAAGTTCATGAGCAGCAGCATGACGTTGTGTTTACCAGACGATGGCAAATGAAGACAAAGAAACTCATATAAGTATAAATAGTATCTATGATCCCCAAGTCCACTGATCAAAATCAGCACGAGTAGGAAAATTTAACCCTTACAGTCATACGGAAATCAGCCACGGACACATCGTGTCTTATCTGTAAGTAGGTATTTTTCCTGGCCCTGTATGTATGTAAACTGTATTAAATTTATACCCGACAAGCAGATTTTTTTTCTGTCTCTGAAAAAGCTGTTTCGGCGAACTTGAAATAAGCTATTCGCTCCTCGGACGACCGAATAACTTATTGCCAAATAACAAGGGCCCAGGCCGAGTATGCAAGACAACCCAACAGCTGACTTATTCCTGTCACGGCGGATATTCTAGTACAAGCTCCTTCAATTTCCCATGCACGAAAACCAAAAATCCTTTCCCCCCCCCCTCGTTATTCGGTAATAATTGAGTATAACAGACCGTTTTGCCAGCAACGCTGTGAAAATAAAGCAAAAACTGCTGACGGTGCGCGTGCGGTGACCAGTCGATCGGAACCCAGGGTCTGGTGATTCGTTTTTTTTAAATCGGTGTCCCTTTGGGGTCTAATGTTTTACGGGGAAAAGCACAGTCCTCCCTGTCCGTCGCGGGCGGGCGTGGCTTTCAAGTAAGTCCTTCCCTGGCGGCGGATGAGAAATCACTGAATACTGACAAAAGGGATGAAAACTAGTGAATGTGTTGAAGATTTTGGTTTTATAGCAACGATTTTATTTGTATGCTTTTTGGTTATAGAGACACATTTTCTGCAGGGTTAGAGTTGTGAAACGGAAATATATGGTTTCAGTTTTTAGTAGAACATAGTGAGAGGCTTCGCAAAATATTTAGGTAATATACAGACAGTATTTTTTGTATAAAAGATGTTAAGCTGTGTTAGTACTGGCTGTGACAGTATTTCAGAGACGTTAGCCGTTAGATGTATAGTTATAGTAAGTAAACCGGTTAACTCTTTTATTTATCTGTACATATATACATATTCATCATATCCGTTTTTCGTACCTTAATTGCTTTCATAAATAAAAGTCAAAAGAAAAACAAGTGACTGCCGCTTGGAGGATAAGCCCAAATTAAATGTAAAACAAGGGAACTGTACCAAGCTAGAAAGGGACAAAGACGAAGACAATCTACATGTTTCGGGGCACTACCCCTTCATCAGGACGACACAAAAACGACGCCACATCTACTGCAGATAAGTCTTTTTCCTTTTCGTTTTGTCGTCGTTTTTGTGTCGTCCTGATGAAGGGGTAGTGCCCCGAAACATTTAGATTGTCTTTGTTTTTGTCCCTTTCTAGCTTGGTACAGCTCCCTTGTTTTAAATTTAACTAAAAGTCGTTGGTAAGCTATTCCGTTGGCGAGAATGTTGCATAGAGTTAACTGCAGTGTGTGTGTGAGAGAGAGAGAGATCAATTTTCATCCGTTATGAGAAGAAGCAGATGCGTTACAAATGTAAAATACAGATCTTTTACATTAAGTTATTCGGTCGTCCCAGGAGCAAATAGGTCATTCCAAGTTCGTCGAAACAGCGTTTTCAGAGACAAAAACCCATTTCTATTGAGTATAAATTTGGTACAATTTACATAACATACGGAGCATGGTCTTTGCAATTTCTGACCAGAAGAAATGGTTTCTCTGATCTACAATACAGAGGTGACTAGAACCTCAGAGTACAGTAGAGGTCAAAAGTTTAATTCCGTACTATTACGGAGTATTGCATCAACCGCTGTTATAGGACACACTAAATGCAATCATTGCAGTCTACTGCATCATCCTTATGTTATAAAGCGTTCAAACACACACTGTTTTCAGTGCCGTTTGGTTGTTTCAACGTTATTATCTCTGGATTTTGTTCGCAAGGAAATGGGCAAAACCCCGACCCTTTCTGCCAATCAAAGAGCTGAAATAGAAACATTACATGGAGAAGGGAACACAGAACATAATATTTCTGTTCGAAATGACTGTAGCAAGACAGCGGTTCACAATGCGGTCACCAGGTACCAATCGCACGGTACTTTTCTGACCGAAAGAGAAGTGGACATCTCAGAAAAACAACCGCTCGAGACGACCAGGTAATCAAATCCATCGTTTCACACCACACTCTCCAACAGCTTTTAAGAAGATCCGAGGTGTTGATGTGAGTCGGGGGACTGTGTCTCGCAGATTAGTGGATGAGTTTGGACTAAAATCACACAAACCTGCCCCCAAAACAACACTAACACCAGAAATGACAAGGAACCGCTTGCACTTTGCTTTAAACTATGAACGTTGGACTGAAGAGTAGTGGGGAAATGTGATGTCTTCTGACGAATCAACGTTCCAGCAGTTTGTAGTAAGTAGACATCATGTAAGAAGTCCTCAAGGGAAGAGATATGACGAAAACTTCACCATACAGACAATGAAACATCCACCAAGCCAGATGATTTGGGGTGGAATATCAAAGTCTGGAACTACTAGTTTATATTTCTAGGACCTTGGAACGACGACGAATGGTCACACGTGCCTGGAGCTGCTGAAGGACAAACTGGTGATACACATGAACATACATTCATGCATGAGGGTGCCCCATGCCACAGAGCGCAAATCGTGCAGGAGTACCTTCAGAAGGTCAAAGTCAAAACGCTGGAATGACCTGGGAAACGAAGTTTTTTCCCAATAGAGTTTTGCCCCAGCCCGGACACACATGCGCAGACCACCTTTCATCCCGTTTAGCGCAGACAAAGACTTGAACTTATACATGAAAACAGAAGCCCTACCTAATATCACACCCTAACTCTACCCCTAGCCCCCTCCCCTCCAAAAAAACACGTCAGTTATATGAGTTTCGAACCTGCGACATAACCATGAACTCCAATTTCTTTACCAACTGGGCTATGAATCACCACGGGTTGGCCTCTTCACTGCAGCTATAAGAAGTCACGCTGTGTAGAGGTCATGGCTTAACCTATAAATATCTGTTGTTGTGGTTAGAAACTGGCATGCGCATGTGCAGAACATTTTGTACGCTGCGCATGAGCAGCCGGGCTGGGGCAGAACTCATTTGGGAAAATATTTTGCGCCCGGGTATAGCCCGGACTTAAACCCTATTGAAAATTTGTGGGTCCATATGAAAAATAGTGCCAAGACGCTTGTTGAAGCTATTAAGAACGTTTGGATCCATGGCATCTCAAAAGATTGTCAAGAACTCATCTTCAGCATGCCTCGACGCATTCAAGCGGTCATCAAGACAAAAGCTTGAAACACAAAGTGCTAAATAATGAAAGAAAATATGAGAGACAAAGGATATTAAATAAAACTGACACTGAAAATGAGTATTGTATTGTTATTTTCTTTCTGCATTTGTATAGCATTTGCGTCCATTTTTTGAAAAATGTTTGGTAGTCCTAAACTTTTGGCCACGACTGTAGATAACAGTGTTGAAGGAATTGTTTGCAGACCTGAGTACAATGCGCAAGTCAACAGGTGGCATGGTATCGTATTATAAAGGTGAATACCTTACCTTCTTTTACTGTGTCCTCTTATTGGCAAGTACCTTTCATTTTCTGTGTAAGGCTGATTAATAATGTAAGTACGTCATATGTACTTGAGTAGTATATGTGTAAACGTGTACGTTTATGTATAACTAGAACTTACCTGTTGAAAAAGAACATCTTTGAGTTTGAATAATCCACCAATGATGTGTTCTTATCAGTTATTCGGTATACACCTGTCCACCAGCTGCTTGTGTTGTTCTTGTGCCGCGTCATATTAATCACGCGATCCTTGACAAAAACGAATTTACAGTGATACTCTGTTTATAAATCTCTCTCTCTCTCACTCATTCTCTCTTTCTTCTTAACGATTTTTCAGTTCATTTTTCTGTGAAACTTTCCGTCCGTCCGTCAATGCACCCATCCTTCTTTCCATCCGTTCGACTGTTTCTGTCTGATCCTCTATCCCTCCCTGCATCCATCCATCCATCCATCCATCCATCGGTCCTATCTGTCCGTCCGTTCCAATGACAAAATGCCTATCTCTTCTTACTTCACGTCTGTCACGAAACAGTCAAGAGTGTTTTACGTTAATACAGACGGAGAGGTTTTCTTTTCATGCTTATACCCGCCTGTTCAATGAACTGAGTAAAGAGAAGAGATTTTCGTAATCAAGGGATAGTGACTTCATACAACACTCACTATTCCTGGCGTAGAGTTTGCCGAAAGAAGCGAACCGTTTTGTGCTTCACAGTACGTCTGGGCTTCAGACCACTTCTTGGGTTCCCTAAACAGTTTGAAGCAAGTGGAAGTCAGACTTGTCCAGCCTGGATCACACACCTCTTCCTTCGTTGCTCCTGTGTAGAGTCAAAGATTCAAACCTCGATGTGTGGGGTTTTTTTTTTATAACTACATTATGCGCACGGCGAACGTGTGTGTGTGTATATCCCTGCATGTGGGTGTGCGTTCATGTGTCTGTGGGTGTGTATGTGTATGAGTGCGCGCGCATATGAGGAGGGGGGAGAGAAGGAAGAAAGAAGAGAGGAGGGTGTGCCTGCGCATCTGTGTGAATGGGTGTGTACGCGCGCGTCCCTGTTCGTATGTGTCACCATGTGTGTGTATTTGCGTGTTTGTGTCACTGTACGTATGTATCACTGCGCATGTGTGTGTTTGTGTAACTGTGCTGATGTGCGAGTGTGTGTGTGTGTATAACTGTGCTGATGTGCGTATGTGTTTGCGTGTGCCCACGTGGGTGCGTGCGTATGTGTGTCTGTGAGTGTGTGTGAGCCCGTGAGTGACTGAGTACAACAAAATATGTTCAATGTTACTAAAGTAAGAAATAAACACTGACACAGGCGAGTGATACTGCGTGTCACTACGTAAATGCGCAATAAGACTGACGCATGCACGAGATGTGCCAAGATGCTGTACTCACCCCCAGGGTGAAACAGAAACAGAGGGGCAGCTATTGCCATGGTTACTAGGCCCAGCATCTTGGTGAGATCTCCAAGGGCACTTTATCCCGGCAGAACAAAAGGGTGTAGAGACAATCTGCCAACGTAAGACAGCGTACTGATCTTTTTCCGGCAGTTCCACAGGCTGAGAAAACGACCATTAGTCGTGTTCGCTCAGGAAACGGAAAGATCCGAGTGTACAGCAGTCCGTTTCGCTACCAGTGACTATTTGCTAGTCTATACTGAGACTCGGCAGGAGGAAAATCCACCACAAAACAGTTTACGATGAAGTCGGGTTTATTTACCCTTCTCGCGAAGTGGCAGAGCAGTAGGCGCTCGCTACACGTTCGTCACGTGATCTGCACGTATTAGTCACTGGAAGCGTGCACTTGTCACTGTGAACACACTTCCTGCTTCAGACTTTGCTGGCTCCGTCTGTGGTTAGAAGGGATTGGCAATGGCGCCCGTTTGACGTCGGGACGAACTGTACTGACGCTCGCCGGCGTTCGTTATCGTGAAGGTGTCGACACAGAGATAAGACGCTGGCACTTTTAAAACTGAAAACACCGTTTATGTGTTCCAATTTTAATGTGCCGTTTGCAGACTGTGGGTGTAATGTCGGCAGCATATCGCAAAACGACAGCCCGTTCCGCTTCCCCAGAAATCCCTTCTGACGTCTTCTTCTTTTGAGCTTTTTCAAATTTAAAATTCTTAGCGTCATTTAAGTTTTCCTTGTGTGGGGAAGTAGAGTGTGACTGATGGACTGGAACAACCAAAGTAAGGAGTGGGTCCTAAAGGTTAAGTGGGAGCTGAGTAGTCTTCACTCTGTCGTGCACTCCTCAGGGACGTCGTTGTTGCTGATGCCCTCCCCTCTGACTGTAACTGCAGAGCCGTCCACTGGTTACACTTTTCTGTCCAGTCTTCTTTATCTCTGCCTGTGATCTACCTTTTCTTTCATTTCTTGTGTGTCCTATTCTGGTCCAATCGCCTGCATTTTCCATCAAACTTTCTTTCAGCTTAATGGCCCTCATTTACGAGTCCTGTGGTTGGGGGTTAGGAGGCAAATCTTAGCTGGCGGTGTGGTGGATTTTTCTGCTATATAGCACTAGTGTTTTGTCCGTTCCTAATTATTATTTACTTTTTTTAAATCTGGAAAAAGTTATATCCTTGTACACATGGTTCACATTCGGTGTGCTGTCAAGCTGAGTACGTGTTATTACAAAGTATATATAATGGTGTGTGTATATATGTTTTACGTAGGCGATTTTCAAAAATTGGTTACTGGTCTGTTGACTTGCGGTGCCGCGGATTGAACAATGGATGATTTCCGGTCCTGATGATGTGTGTGGTGCTGACGTGATCGGGCTGAAGCGATCCAGCTTAGACAAAAATCTCAGGATGTGGGCGGGTCCTGATTATGTCCTGTTAGTGCGATCGAGGAAACCTTATTGTCCTTGACATATGGAAATATGGAAATGGTTGGGATGAGGGGTAGGCTGGGTGTCTCAGTCTGTGGTTAGTGATTAAGTTGATTAAGTCGAGTACTAAAATGGCCGGTGCTTAAAGTGTTTTGTCGTTGAGCAGCTTGTACTTGGATTTTGCCCTTCCTTTTGCGAGGTTAATAGCGCGAAGGAAGCAGAGATTTTTATAAAGGCACTTTAAGCTTTTTCGTCTCACAGAACTCAACAACATATAAGCGTGACGTACTGCCTATGCTCTTACGAAACTGGA
>SMGT01004933.1:149419-166269 GCA_004794575.1 Lanistes nyassanus
AAATTTTACTACGTTAGCAGTAACATCTTCAGACGTACAACAAACAGAAGTTGGCCAAGCAAGACTTAGACAGGAAGTTGATGTTTCGGGGCATGACCCCTTCTTCAGGACGGCACAAACCGATGCAAACAGATAACAAATAACAAATAAAAATCACTTAGCTGACAAGGAGTTTGGTCACGCACGGTCGCTGGACAGGAGGAAAGTGTGGAGAAGAGAGACAAAGCTTAGGAAGTAGAGCGCGTTAAACCAATCAGTGGCGAGGAATACTACAGCCAATAGAAAGGCCTGTCCTATCAGGGCTAGTGAAAGGGAAGGGGAGAGGGTAAGGGAAAAGAGTTGTGGGGGCTGTTACAAAGGAAAACAGGAGAGGGGGAAGGGGAGAGAAAAAGTGGGTGGAAGAGGTGTTAGTGTTTCAAGTTAATTTTTTCAGACGAAATATCTTTTTTACCGTACTGTAACAGTGTCCTTTTTTACACGTCCTTACAAAAGTGACCAAATTCTACGTAAACTTACTTTCATGCCGTTCGCAGACAAACGGCCGAATTTCTTCGCAGTTCTCGTCACTGAGCAATCCGTCAGACGTTATCTCCACACAGTCTTCTTTACCGCCCGCGTTGTTAGGCTCCAGCTTCTTCCATTTCCTGTAGTAAAATCAAACTCCGCGTAGAAATTAAGAAACAAAAAATATATTTGTTGGAAACTTAAATTAGGCTCGTACCAGTGTTCTGTTTGACTTAGTCGAACCTTGTGAGAATGGAATCACAATAATGCGAGGTTACTGAGGTTACTGTAAACCGTAAATGTAAATGACATTAAAACGCGAAAAAAGCTCGTAAAACTGATACAGAAGAGGAATGACGAATTTTAAACTATAAAAAAGTACCAGACAAGTATGATGGGTCAGATTGTGACCTGAAGCAAATGGCAGGTGCAGTGAACGTGGAAAAAGTTACACATACAAGCAAGAATAAGAATAGCGAGTTCACCAATGAGGGAGGTTTAATTTTTAAAAATCCTTTTACTAAGAAGTTTTGATCTGTAAGTGTGTTACATAAGCGAGGTCAGTGTATGGCTACTTGCGTAGAGGTGGGTACGTGAGGGTGGGGTGTGGGAACTGTTTATTTGCAAGGCTGCCGCACAAAGCGGTATGTTAACGTACTACTCACGTGACACGTGGAGTGAAAGGTGAGGCTGAATCGAGCCACTCCCACTCGCTGGATGAGGAGCTCCTCCGTAAGCCTACCCACCAGCTGTTTTGATTGTTCACCTTTCTCATCTCTTTCTTGATCTGATTCTGCATGTAAATAAAGTGGTTACAGTCATAAATAATCACAGTTACAACGCCCTATATACTATTACGATACACCCACTCCTTCACCAAAATACCACTACTGTTACAACACAGTTGTTTGTTTTTTGTTCGTGTAATTTTTTTTTTTGGGGGGGGAGGTGGTTGTGCTGAGCATCACACTTAGGGAAAACACATCGTCATCCTGAAGCCCTAACAGTGAATGTCTCCACTTTCTCGCATCCAGACATGCTGGTGTAGCTTAGAAAACACTTTAGAAAATCTATATATGTTGCAAAGTGCTAAATGTTAATCTGATAAAGGTTTTCAAATGATATACTTGAAACCGATTTTTTTTTTTTGTCAAGATTTATGTGCAGGTGCCAGCACTGAAGCCCTAGATTAGCTGAGGAACAGACACCCCCTTCCCACATTTCCAACCTCCCTTCCTTATACCTCACGTCTCTTACGTCACCTAGGTTACTTCAATGGTTATATCTTATGAGGACAGGAACAAGTTCCAGTAAGACAAGCAGCCGTTTCATACCCAACAATCACAAAAATCAAGTCATTTCTCCACAAGCTAGCCACTCACTAATTCAGCCACAGAGCTGACCGACAGCAACATGCCGCCATCTTTCTCGCAGTTCTCCAGGGCTTTTTGCCACGGCATGGCGTGTGTGGACAGCTTGTAGCAAGCATGATGCATCAGGAACCAGTCTGTGCCGCAGTCTTCGGTGTTCGTGGTGGTGTCCTGTCCCAGTGCTGACCACAGAGCAGACGATAACATCAGGATGGGTGTACTAGATTGGTTGGTTTGGTTTACTGCTTACGTCAAGTCGGAAACTAAGTGCATATCAGAACGGTATTGCAAAGGTAAGTTAATGTACTACCACACCAGGCCAACCGGTCCTAGTTCTGTTCCCTATAGTGCCAGGCGTCTGGCAGGGCAGCTACTAGATTGCCAATTTAAAAATCTTAGGTATGGCTCGGCCGAGGTGCGAACCATCGACTCCTGACTCGGAAGTGGACGTCGTAATTAAAGGCCATCGAGGCGGTCGGGTATGTACTAGAGATTGTGCGCGCTCGCGCGCGTGCGTGTGTGTGTGTGAGAGAGAGAGATAAAGAAAGAATGTGTGTCAACAAAAGGGCCTTCCTTAACAGAACAAATGTCAATCCTAGTTCGCATAATTCATAGCCATACTTAAGCATTTGTCTTGTTAGGAAAGACCTTAAGCGAGCGAGTCAGTAAACTGGCGAGAAAGGGAGAGTAGAACAATGGTAAGGACAGCGTGTGTTTGTGATACACTGTATTAGTATTTCTAGAAAGATCGAGAGGACATTTCGCAACTGCTGTCACATGTCAATCTTAGGGTATCACCTGTCACTCATAGGTTGGCTTGTTTTCCCCGCCCCTTCTCATCACACTTAGTGGTTAGCTGGACGCTCGCCATTGGTCACGGCAAGTCGCCCTGCTCCACCGAGTCTGACCAGAACCGGTTTAGCCCAGTTTTAAGGCGTCAGGGCGTTAGTACTTAAGCAGGGGAAAAACACTTACTGGAGATCGACACAGGGACACATCGGACGACACACGGAGAACAGACACTGAGAGAGTGTCAACGTAGGAAGACCACGTGTTAGCCCACGGACTTCTGCCCCCCTCGCCATCTTAGCCAAAGAAGTGGAAGAAAAGGGACTCCAGCTCTCTTGCAGTTACACAGGGTAATCTGCCGAACGCCTCGACGGACTGACGCGCAAATGGACTACTGGATGTGCCTTATAAGTAAGGTCTGCTCTTACCTTAAACATATCTTAGAGTCGGGGACTCGCGTTGTTTTAAGATAAGTGGTTTTAGCCTGCCGGAGACAGGAGACGTCATAAGCTAGTGGCCGGGCACATGCCAAAGAGGTGGGACAGAAAGAAGTGCGGTCGTGGGTGTCATAGCTTCTGTGTCGGTCGATGAATAGCTTTAGAGCCGCGTATTGCAGTTAAGCAGTAGTTTCGGTAGTGATCAGAGTTGGTGTTCTTGTGTCGGTCACGTATCGTAACTGTGTATTGCAGTAAAGCAGTAGTTTCGGGAGTGATCAGAGTTGGTGCTCTTGTGTCGGTCACGTATCGTAGCTGTGTATTGCAGTAAAGCTGTAGTTTCGGGAGTGATCAGAGTAGGTGCTCTGTCGTCGGTCACGTCTCGTCTCTGTGTTCTGCGGAAAAGTAGTGTTTCAATAGTGACAAGAGTAGGTGCTCTTTTGGTGTTCACTTATTGATTCAGTGATTAGAGCGGGATCATAGGCCGTTTTGCAATTTGATTTCCCTCTTGCATTGATTTGATTATTTCCTTGTCTGATACCACGTGGTATGACGTAATCAGGCAGCGTCTTACCCTAGACACGAGCACGGTGATTCTCTGTAAATAATTTGTAGATATGTTTGATGTTGTCGAGCCAGTTAGTGTATGAAATATATGTTGAATAACGGTTCGCTACAGTTGAGTGTTTGACGAGGGTGGGGGCTCTTGAGCTAGTAGTGTTTTGCCTGTGTGAGACTGAGCGAGCGTGTCGAAGTATGAGAATCTTATCCCTCGGTAGATTTCTCTAGTTGTTCACATTATTTCATAGTGTCGTCACCCTTTGGTTTAGAAACCATTGACCTGTTGCAGTAAAGGTTTCGGTGACGATTGCTCTATTAAATCTACTTTTTACGAGATCACCATAAAAGTTTGTTCAGTAATTCTGAGAAATTGAGTCTAATAAGATAAGGTACGGCCCGTCACGTCACAACTGCGACTAAATTGATACTTATTGTTAGGCGCTCTTCTACGCAGTCCTACTTAAAGAAATGAGTAATCTTTCCAAGCGTTATTCTGTATGATTATATATAATAGCAACGAGTGTTTGTTGTAACTTTTTTCGATATTAAATTGATTCCTTTTTTAATATAATCTTTTATAACGGACTTAAAATGGGTGGGTCTTTCCGAAAAACTGTGAGGTCAGATTTATTTTTCTCTTGAGCTGCATTTTTAAAACTGCATAATCTACAGATATTTCAATACATAACAGAACTAAAGAAAGTGCATGCATATCATGCGAGAATATGAAAATATGGCTAAAGGGATTTTTTTCAGAATTAAAATAAAGAATTTCTTAAAAACAACCAGTACAATCATTACAACACAATCACAGTCAACATATTACAATAACAGTTTCATATACAGAAATAGAGGGAGAAAAGGGGAGGGGAGAAGAGAAGAGATCGCAAAGGGGCGGACTATTCATTCTGTCTTAACTCTCTTTCCACCTGTGATATAACACGATGGAGGATTTCCTGTATCCACAGAACAACATAGTTCGTTGATGGGAGAAGGGGGTGGACATTGATAACTTAGAGTCCCATACAGTCTACATCATGCAAATATAGTTTTGCGCATTTCCCAGTAAGGCTCAAAAACTGGAAAACTTTCTTTATCCTTATAATACCATTTATCAAGATTATACCTGTGTTTTAAACCTCTAAGGAATCCTTGACAATTCGGGATGCAGCCCGTTTTTTTCTGTTACCACATTTCACTCCCATGTCTGTAACGTTCAATCTTACATCACTTTCTAATGTTTAAAAAAAATTCTCCAAAGGTAGGCACAACACGAAATAGCCTGATAATCGCGACATTCAAACACAGAATATCCACAGGGGCGGAGCATGGTTCTCTTAAAGGAGGGGGGGGGGCAAGAATGTAACTTGGCCATTTCTAATTCCCGACACGAAATCATAACTTCAACCTCTCTCTGTCTCCTTTCTCTCTCGCTCTCTGCTGGGGGGTGGGGGGTATGGCTTAGATGAATATCATTATGTACAAACTCTTTGTTCTTGATAACTGGATGTTTGTTGTATACCCCCCCCCCTTGAAAAAAATGTGATGTTTTTTCAATAAAGTGTCGATGTCTCTGCTGGGAGGTAGGGGTGGACCGTTGGCTCCTCCCCCCATACTCCGCCCCTGACCCAGCATAATTAGGTATGACGTTAACCAATGTAATGGTGTTCAATAATATCGGGAAATATCGAGGGTGCGATCTTTCAGCCCTACACGACGGCGACACAGATGATTGAGACCACTTGAAAATATACGACTGATACTTTAGACTGTGACACTTTTCTGGAAGAAAGGTCCCGTCACGTGACCTCATTTCCCATGCCTTTGGCGGGGAATCTACAGCGCACACACACGACACGAAGACAACAGGAAGTTAGCGACAGAAGTATGGTCTGTAGCAGACTCTTCACAGGGTTAAAAATAACACCGAGCCTTGTCAGATGTCTTCTGCTGCGTCTCTAGAGTGACGCACGTGGTGGGAAATGTTTCGTTTTGCTCTCGTAATGGACATCACTCCAACTCTATTATTTCATTCTGCTCTCCGCTAATCGCAGACGTTTTGTTTGATAACTGTGTCTGCAAGCGGGATTAGAGGGAGGGAGGTGAAGAGTCGAAAAATGATCTCATGCTAATGACCAGAACGATGAAAAGTGGAACATTCGAGGAACAATCGTTGTGTTTGCTAAAATGAGGATTATAACAATCAGACAGTAGATACTTTTACAAAAACAACCTATTCTTTCTACGGTGTTTGACACATAACGAGGTTATCTTCTTACACACACCCTGTAAGAAAAGGGTCTACGTCGTTGTGTGTGCTAAAATGAGGATTATAACAGTAGATACTTTTACAAAAAAAACTATTCTTTCTGCGAAAGAATGCGTGATGAAACGTACTGCGGCTAAAAGAAGAAAATGTGCAACTAACTGGTTTGATTAGGAATCCAATGAGGCTGAAAACAAAATATGAATTATCTTCATGTGCAGTAAGATATAGAAAACCAAGAAGCACAGAGATGAGTTTAGTAAGTTTCGTAAATACGACACATAATTAATTGGAAGAAAAGAAAAATGTGCTTCAAGGGAAATAAAACTCAGGAGCTGGTTTCTCAGTTCTGGAATCCGCAGTCCTTTTGGATGGCGTGAAAAAAGAGGCTTATGGTTGAAAAGAACAAACATGACAATCTAAATTATTAATCCCATATATTTTCGAACCTATAAAATTGAAGAATGTCCATCTCTTCAAACAAGCAGATATGTCAAAACATACTGAATGTACTTGTATATATCCTGCTTTAAGCATCCTTCTTAAAAGCCGGTGGCAGAAGACAATAAACACATTGTCAACAAGCCTTCTGACCACACTTACGACCAGAAAAGTAGATAAGAACACTCATATAAACTGATATTCGTGAGAAACGGTCGCGTCGTTAACAAACTCTGGAACACTCAAAAGACCAGGGTTTGGCTGCATAGGCGTTCAGACTTTAAGGCGCAAATAGATTAAACAAAGAGAGCTGACCTTACGGCAACTTTTATGAGCGGAAGTGGGGATACAGATCCTCATGCAGCCCGTCCCAGTACTGCATCTAAGGTACTCGTAAACTATAGAAAGTAAACGGACCATTTCTGACAGATTATACACGAAGGCATGTTAAAGAACATTATTTTTTACTCACCACCTCTGAAAGGAAGCAAGATAGAAACAACCGTTGTGAAGATTACCAACCCAACCATCCTAGTTATGAGAAAATCCTCTAGGCAAATGAAGGGTTTCTTCCCAGTCTAACAGACTTCGGTAAAACACATGCGGTCAAACGCGACTGGACAGATAGGGATTTATTTAAATTATTCTGTAGAACACATCAGCGTATGCAAGAGAGACATCTAGGCCCAAGGAACTGCAGAGATACAGGTCATTAGTCGAGCGCAGGAAAGAATACAACCGGTCTTTCCGGTCACGTGACCGGATATGTCAGAAACACTGTTCACTCTTGTTGAAAATAACTTCATTATGCAGTCATTTACTCTGCTCACTTTACCGATTTAGATACTTGTCGTGCCATCTGTTTATCTGTTCTTGGCAAAGTTCCGCTTGTTTAAGCTGGCTTACTGGTATCGATATGGTTACTTGTTCAGGCTGGCTTACTGGTATCGATATGGTTACTTGCATAATCGTAAGTAAAGCTGACAGAACCGTTCTGTCCATGTGTGTCTGCTGCCTCTACCATTCTCCTTCTTTCGAAATGCTGTACTCAAACATAGTGTTGCCACGTTCTGCATATCACACTGTTTTCCCACACGAGGATTTAGGAATTAATGAATGCATTCATTGATGGTAGCATTCTTTTTAATAAATGTTTGAAGACCTGAATCACTTTCCTTCCTTCCTTCCTTCCTTCCTTCCTTCCTTCCTTCCTTCCTTCCTTCCTTCCTTCAAGCCAAGAATAAGAAAAATGTAAAGAACAAAAATCGTTACCAATACGAATATGGTTGCAGCATGGAAACGTTATGCGGAATATTAGCAAGTTTGAAATATTTAACACATTTTAATCTTCGTCTTGTAGCTCTGAAAGGGCAGTCAGTGTCTTCCAACGACAACCGGGTCAGCTGTCGCATACATGATCCGCTTTAACACTAGGCAACCATGAACGACACATAAACGAAAACATTATAAAACTGGAACGATATTTTCACAAGGTACTGCAATCAAAGTTTGCCTGTGAGCACAACATAAACGAAGATGTATAGCCAACACTCGTATTAGTGTGTACGTAAGTGTGCACGCGAACCGTATGGGAGCTGATCTTTACAGCTGATCATGCTGATCTTTACTAATAATGACTAAAGCTAAACTTTACAATAAACAAATTTAAAACTGCAACTAAACAATGAACTTAATTTCAGAAAAGTTTCATTATAAATAGTGGTATATAAAATCTGCAGGCAGTTTTTGACCGCGAGACTTATTAAATATACAGGACTGATACAGAATTCCACCGCTGTATAAAACTTTTCCAGAACCTCTTGATAAAGTTACCCAATAACAGTAAGCGCAATTTAAAAATCCCCTGAAAATGAACATAATTGTCTCGGTATAACCTCTATTGTCAGAAAAAAGAAGGTTTTCAGTTTCTTATCATCATGGATTGTGTACCATATTACGTTTAAATTATGTACACAACAGTTACAAGAAGACTACAACCCTTAAAGAAGACGCGTTGTATCACAGTATTACGCTTCAGGTAGAACAGCAAACGAAAGAGAAGCGCAAGTGACGTAATTCTGACCGAAGACATCATAAAAGGTGAAAATAATTCTTCGAACTTATAAAGACATTCTTTTGAATCAGACAGTAACTTCTAGAAATCAAGGCGCAAACTGTAGTAATAAATATAGGCATTTATTGGCATAAAACTATATACAAGTAATATGCTTATTAGATTTTTTAGTGCACCAAAGCAGACGATTATAGACGGCTATTTCTCGGAAGTAAAGTAGAGCTTGGAGAAATATATCGAATTGCTATGCATTGTGAATGTGTTATTTGTAGCTAAAACTCCGATCCATACCCAGCACCGTGTTTGAGATATCGCCCAGAATTAGTTTATGTTCTGACACCACAACCTGACCCTCATATTTACGGTGGCATCCATGCAACAGAGTTAAAGAGAGTTTAATTGCTGAGAATGGTTTATTTAAGCAGACACTGATGGGGAGTGGTCTGTGAAAATGACGTACTTTCATAACCAGTTATACAAATAAGGATCCAAGTGATGAATATAGGTATGGACAACTGTTTGATATTAATGTTATTATGATTATTTTTTTTATTAATGTTGCTGCCATTATTTTATTGCGTATGACTGCATGTTAGTTGATGTTCTTGTAGTTGAGGAAGCCGTCACAAGATAAAATCAGGCAACCTAGCTTCAGTTAAATTAAATTACAATTGCATGGGGTCCCCTTCAGTAAACTAAGAAACCTATAATCACATGGCGACTTCCATGATATATGATATGAACATAAGACTGGCTTTTAAACGTTGTTACTGTAGATTACTGTTCGTGTCACGTGGAGAAGGAAACAGATTCAGAAAATCTTCTGTAAATCAGTAGAGGTTTGTCAATTATGTGTTCAGCCACTACTGTATTTTTCCATGACTCAACCAGCTGAAGTTGCTGATTACTGCTGTCAACCTGTTTTGTGATTAATCTGTTTTGCAAACACCCCTAGCCGGCGAGTCTTGTTAGGCAACCAGCAACTCGTCGTTTGTAAGTCGGCGTCCGATTAGTATACAGATTGTTAGACAAGGCAGTGTGGACAGAATTGTTAAAAACATGGCAATGACTTGACTTCCTGACCGACCTAAATGTTCGGAGACACATGCAAAGACACAAAGGAACCACAAAACAAAACGTTATAGATCCTTCCCTGCACTCTCGCTTCAGAAAATTGCAAGTGAATGATGAGTGGTATTTTTTTAAAAACTGCTTTCTCTAACCTTAAACTGTTCAGTTTGAAAAGGGTGTTGGATGAAGTGTTGTGCTTGAAGGCTGAGAGAGATTTATGAAATACGTGTTTTGTCCACGTTAGCGCCTCGTGATATCTGCTAGTAAATTGCAGCTCGCATGGCCAGCGAAGACAGACTCATTGGAAGGTGTTGTACAGCATGTCAATACCTAACGCCTCGCCATCCCCGTATCAGTGACTGACGGGGTGCAGACATTCTGGTGACGCGAAAATCGAAGTTCTTTCAGGAAAGCGATTAATGGCACAGACTTTGTGATTTTGTGCCCTTCTTTATACGTTCATATTTCAATGACGTGTCACATAATAAAGAAATTTTATGGTCTGTCAAGGCCTATTGTTTGAGTATAAAAGATGATGAGTTTCAGTGTGCAGCCTGTCACGGGTACCAACATCCCTCTACGGTAAGTAAGTTTCCTGAAGTAATATGTAAAGCAGGATCACTTAAGCCTTACACTACCACATTTCCACTTTTATAAGCGCAACCACTTTCTTTAGAATAACTACCCGAAAATTACAACAAAATGATTTCTTTCCAAACGTGCCATGCTGTCGTCTTCGTCCCTGACTTTAGACGATGACATCTTCAGTTTCACAAACTGTGTTTGTGATCTCGAAGTCTTTCGCCATACTGATGGAGGAAAAGAGAGTGGTACCTCGATTAACGACAGTGATCCGTTCCCGTTTTTCAAATCCATCGTTAATCAAAGGACGACTTTCCATAATTTACAATGGCAAAATGGTTTAATTCATTCTGCGCCAAACCTAGGAGGCCGCCATTTTGGGCGCGGAATGTTAGAAAAATTGCAAACAGTGAGCCCTTAGCATGCAAAAACGCGCCCAGCAGGCTCACAGTTAGCATCGTTAATCAAAGCACTCGTCTTTAAAAGAGACATTTGTCCCCTGCGACTGCCCATCGTTAAACAAGTACGTCGTAAACTAGAGCGGTCGTTAATTCAGGTAGCACTTTATGTCCAGTTGCAAATATTCAACTAAGGCGCATCTCACGGAGAAAGCTTCCAAAATCCGTTTATCTGATTCCATATCCTCTGCGGTTTTAATCACTCCATGCAGCTGTGTCTTCACTGCCGGGCTGTTCTCAATTATCAAACTTTACTACTCATTAAACATTCAGCTCCTCAACTCACTTGTAAACTTTCTTAACTTTGTATCGCGCAGCCATTCTCTAAAGAAACTATACAGTACACTGGTTTCCTCCACACGTCGTATAGTCTGAGGATCAAATTCATTAGTGAATTCCACTACCAGGTTCTTGTTTCTGTCTGGCTGTCTATACCCCTCAAGACCCATTCATTGCTCAGCTGATATTAAAGTTTAACTCCCGTGTTTTCACCAAAAGCAGCACGACCCAAGAGCCTTTTCATGCCCCATGGCTGCAAATAGAATTGTCTTCCTCGATAAGACACCGCAAAGCATTCTCGGTGTTCAAAACTTTTCTTTATGCTTCGATTTCGCGTTAAATTTTACTGTTTTACTATTTTCATCCTGTTATTCAGAGTACTATAAAGTATCTGTTGGATTAATATCTGGGCACATGGATTAGTTAGAGCCGTGTTTCTCAAATGTAAGGCACCTAGAGCTCTGGAAGGGAAAAAAATCTGTGAGGAGTATTACTTCTGCTATCAAACACCAAGAATGGACACTCCTTCACACCGATACACTGTAGGCCTAACTAAAGGGTCTTTGATTGCATTGTGAACAATTTTTCCATTAGCACCTTACACTGATTTCTTAAAAGTCACAACATAGACTGACGTATACACAATTCGTTAGAAAAAAATTCTTGCTCTGGAAGCTATCGTATATTTGTGAAGAAGAAACAGCGTAAAAAATTAATACGTCATTAAATTGACTTTTTCAGACCTCACTTTTGATCTTTTTCACCATAAAGAAAGATAATTCTATATGTTTCATGATAATCATTAGGATTATAATTATTGCAATTATAATTATTCATTTTCAAGAGCGGTCCCAGGATGGAGGTGCAGCTAGTTACAGCTTTTGTGTTGCTTTTCTGCCGGGCTGTGACGTCAGCTAACCTAGAAACCAGCGCCATAACCTACGGGAGTAAGACTGCTGTTTGCGTTCTTCATTTTCCTATAACCAGTTCCGCTCACTTCAGTGTCATGTGGCAGCGCTAGTAACGTTTTGAAGACAATGACATCACACACCTTTAAGCAGCCACTGACATTCTTCATTCAGGATCATCCCTACAAACTGTTGGGTTTTTGGCATTTTTGCAATGATGTTTTTTTAATATCAAAGATAAATATGTATTAGTTTTATGCTCATTAATATGACAATTTTTGCGTACGCAATATCCTTACACGAACACAGAACGTGTAAGTGTAAATAAAATAGTATTTGTTTTATGTGCTAAGAATATCACACAAGCGGCAAAAACAGCTGGAAACTTGCAACGAAATGCAATAAAAATTTAACGTTCTAAAGAAGCAGTTAGATGAACATTCTACTAGATCATGTCTTGCCAATCCTTCTATTTTCCGGCCGGCGTCCAGAGTCCGGTCCTGTCTGTACAAGCACTGGGAAGCGATGCATCACGAGCGCCCTCTGTGACACAGCTAGCCACGAGTGCGTCTGTCCGGCCGGCAAGAAAGGGGACGGTACTGTTGAGTGTGTGAAACAAAGTAAGTAGCTGTCTGTGTCTCGTTCTAACAAATAATCCAGAAGCTGCGATTTATGGAAGGGACATGTTTAATAGTCAGAAAAAAAAGGATTTGCCGTATGAGTGTGAGACAAGAGAGTCACTTCACTGAAACTGCTTTTCGTTGCATTTCCTGTTTTATTTCAAAATTAAAATATCTTTGTGTATCTCAAAAACTAGGAAATTTATCTATCATTATCTATGTACATTAATTTTAATTTTTTTAATATGCGTGTCTCTTACAATTCGAAAAGCGAAAACAGTACAAGGGATTTTTTTACAACTGCTAAAAGAGACTGTGGGCTTAAAAATTTTCATCAGTGCTAAAAGAGTCTGTGGAAGGTGCCCGCTCGTTCTTTCCCACTCTTTGCGTTCGACTTCGTCCATTCGTGTAACGCCAACATTCAGTCTCCTAACCAATCTGTCTAATGATCTCACAGAACAGGAGCTGTGCCTGTCTCTGGGTGACCCTCACCTCCAGACGTACGGGGGAGCTAAAGCCACACTGGCGTTTCCCTGCAGGCATCGCCTCACGCGCTTTGTCACTCGCCACAAGGCCGGCACCAAGGGGAGAAGCTGCTGTTCTTTCGAGGTTCTCTCCCTTTCCCGGTTTGACCTCAGCCCCATTTTTTTTTAAGAACGAATAAGTCATTACAGAATGGCTGCACTGATGTGTGACAGTGAAGCCAGATAATCTGTTTGGTAGCGGTCATTAGCGAAATGGGCACCTATACACACAGAAAAGTTTACTTCGTGGACAGTTACAGGTATCACAAATGAAGTAACTTGAACCACGTCCTGTTGCATCATGCACTGCCATAGAAAAAAGTGTCCCCCATATTCTTAAAGTAACATCACACACTACTGTAAAATCCACTGAAAATTTACTCTCACGTGTCTTCTTATGTTTTCACGTGTAGACACAAAATGAAATTCTATATACATGATCATATTGAAAAATGCTTCTATAAATAGCAGCTGCCAGACAGTCAGTGAGAAACCTGTTGTCAAACGAGGTCACGCGTCTGCATGCAGCCGCGTTGCCACGTGTGGGGTAAACCGCACGTCGGCAGGTGTTCTTCACAGGTTTCTGTCTGCAGGTGTTCGGAGTGAACGTTGTGACGGAGGACGGACAGTTTTATGAGCGGCAGCTGGAGGTAAGCCTGGCCGTGGGCGACTTTGTCGATCAGAACTTCATACAGGTGGACGTCAAGAAATACGGCATCACTCAAGACGACATCTACCAGGTAAACACCCTCCACAACTAAAGCACTCCGACCCCCACCCTACTGTCGATTACCATGTACAATTGTGTGCAGTCCTTCCGTAATTCTGCCTTGTTAACAACATCTCAAAAGGCAACACATTGTCGTTGCGATATGTGAATGATTATCCTTGGTCATTGTGTAAGAACATAAATTTATAACTACATAGTAAGTGGGTGGAGTTCAATCAGCATGGCTGTGCCCATGTCTGTGAAGAGAAGACAAGACTCGATGACTCTTATCACGAATACATTCTTCTTTTTGAACCCCCCCCCCTCACTAGTTGAAAACGCAATAGAGGGCATTCTCCTGGTCAGTCAGGTTGCGCATGCGTCCATTTTCGTGTGCTGGGGGATTTGTACAGGCTGAAAGAAACCTTGTTATTATTTCAATAAGGCTGTTTATAAAAACGTATTTCGTTAACGTGGAATAAGTGCGAAGTTTTCCTTGAACGCGCGTGATGTATTTCTCTTCTTCTCCTTTCCTACTGTACAGTACTTCATCGACCACCGGGGGGTGGCCACGCCCTGGGGCAGCACCGTGCACGAGAAATGGAACGGCATCAACGTCTACTGCACCTTCGACTACGACAACAACTTTGCGATCCTTTCTGTCGACGAGTGTAACGTGCGCCTTAAGTTTCGGGCCGCCAACCTTTCGGAACCAGTCCCTCACAGCCAAGTTCCAGGAATCACCATTGCCGTAAGTGTCTGGAAATGACGCAGTTTGCAGCGTGCGTTGCTGCTCAGCGCGTGCAGCAGGCCGTTGCAGACTGCTAGGTAGTGGAGGGCGTTCGGTGGTCACATGGGGCGTGACGTGGCATGTCAATGGTTTGCTGCTGTGAAAAGCGATGTCAAGGGTTTTCTGTTGTCAGAAGTGATGCCATGAGTGGCGTCACATGGGGTGGCGATGGTTTTATGCGCCGAAAAAGGACATAACGAATATCATGAGTCACGGTTTACATTTATTCAACAATCCATATTTTGTCCCCTGCCGTAATATTTAGTTCACAATCTTTCTGTCTCGCAAAGTCTTTTTTAATTACGTCTGTCGGTAGGACGTACAAAATGACGCTTTGTTCAATAATCCGTAAAATGTACAAAATGACGTTTGTTCAGTCGCCCGTAAAAACTATAAAACGAAGCTTTGGTTCAACTGTGTGTAAAGGTAGAAAATGATGCTTTGTTCAACTCTGCCCATGGTGGATTCCCTGCCGCTCTGTGCGGCACGCTGAAAGACGACGAAAACCTGTACAAAAAGATGGCGACAGAACTAGGGCTTACAGACGTCCATTTGCTTCTGACCTACCAAGTGCTCACAGCTGGCATTCATCAAAACAAGTAAGTCTGTTCTACAATGTTTACATTGTCGGAAATTTTTTAAAATCCTCAGAGTACAGCTTGAACTTGCAAGTCTTGTCAGAATTTTTTGCTTTCCGAGTTGTATTTGTGCGTAGTGGACACTATCACAGAGGAAGTCTGCTGTTTGTTTTTGTGGATTTTTTCTTCCAAAGGAAACTTAAACTATCGCAACCTTGCTTGTCCTAATCACTCATTTTGTCCATCTCCGTTTATGTGGCGCGGAGTAGTTGCCTTGAGTTGAATTCTGTCTTCAGCACTCTATCTCGTGTTTGTTTTCTCGCACTCCTTCTCCCACTTTTGGAAACTGAACTAATAAACGAACAAACAATGAACGAACAAAAGAAAGAAAGCAAGAAAGAGAGACAGACAGAAAGAAAGAACGCATGCACGCATGCACGCACGCGCCCACGCACACACGAACGAACGGACGGACGGCACCCAACTAACTGCTCCAAACATCATGTTTTCAGAGATGACGACTATTACCAAGAGTGCACCGAGGCTATTCACATGTTCAAGTCTTGTGGCGAGAAGGTGAAGGCCGTCCAGCTGTGCGGATCCATGCTCGGGCACCGGCAGACCGTGAAGTGCCTGATGGGTAAACGTCTCAACCCGATGAAGACCTTCGTTAGCTGCCTGAAGGCCGTCTGCTCCAACCATCAAAAGGCTTGCAAAAGCTTCCTGCATGACGTCAAAGACTGCAGCACGTCTAAGCATGTCCAGCAACATTCTTGCCACCTAAGCTAGCCCTTGACGCATGCCACACCACAGAAGAGGTTCATAGGGGCGAAGATAGCCGGAACTTTAGGTTGTCACGTCACGTCTGTTATGACTACCTAGCTTCGCTCGCTATCTTCGCGTCTATGACGTTCTTCTCACGATCGCCGTCACGTTAACAGAAATGAAAGTCTGCTCTCGCGATGTCACACCCCGCCGCTGGCCAGAGAATCCAACTGCTGTAGAAAGAACATGATTTGCACGGCGTATGAGGCTTGGACACCCATGACGACAAAGATTTTGCTTAAGAGGTCAAGTCCTGCCCAGAGGACACATGAATCAAACCAGTATCCTGCTTGTAAAGACGACCATCGTAAGAACTAACGCTTCAAATAAAAGCGTGAACTGATGTCTATTCTTCCCGTTGTGTTCCTCCCAGTTCTTTCTTTCTCAAGACCAGTTTGTAGCTCCCTGCCTCCCACCTATTTTCCGCACCTATATATTCACTCCTTCTATTTGCTGTTTCTTTTCCTCTTACTATGCACGTGCGAGAGCGCGTGCACACACAGAGACGGACACACGATAGATTTGAGAGAACATTTCCAGAATATTTTTCAACAATATGTGTGCGTCTTTTCAGTATCTGAGTAAGGGGGAGGGGGGAGAGAGGGCCAAACTGCAGTTAGTAATGGTCTATTCATGCAATTTCTTCCTTGTTTATTAACTGTGTCTTTCTCAGATTACCTACTTCACTTGTTTTGTTCTTCCAACATCCCATAATTCAATCAGAACACGTCGCATTCGCGTCATACAGCCGATTGGATTTCCGCGATTACCACACCATATGCTGCCTTTTCGGCACCACTCATTGGATACATTTACAATCCTCTGTTCTGAGTAAGGACGAGGAAACTAGCCAGCTGGTCTAGCAAACTGTCTGAAGTCATATAAATATGCACGTGGCAAAGGCGCGAGAAAGTCACGTTCAAGCAACATCTTTTTCTGCTCTCCCTCATTCGAAAGAGTGTAACAACAGCCCCAGGTGAGGGGTAATTGAATAGGCTGATTTTTGTTTTGAAAAGTCATTAAATAAGATTGGTGTACACATGATGGGACCACATTAAAAGTGTTCC
>SMGT01004933.1:166279-186080 GCA_004794575.1 Lanistes nyassanus
ACGATCGCCGTCACGTTAACAGAAATGAAAGTCTGCTCTCGCGATGTCACACCCCGCCGCTGGCCAGAGAATCCAACTGCTGTAGAAAGAACATGATTTGCACGGCGTATGAGGCTTGGACACCCATGACGACAAAGATTTTGCTTAAGAGGTCAAGTCCTGCCCAGAGGACACATGAATCAAACCAGTATCCTGCTTGTAAAGACGACCATCGTAAGAACTAACGCTTCAAATAAAAGCGTGAACTGATGTCTATTCTTCCCGTTGTGTTCCTCCCAGTTCTTTCTTTCTCGAGACCAGTTTGTAGCTCCCTGCCTCCCACCTATTTTCCGCACCTATTCATTCACTCCTTCTCTTTGCTGTTTCTTTTCCTCTTACTATGCGCGTGCGAGAGCGCGTGCACAAACAGAGACGGACACACGTCTTATCAATAGATGAGAGAAAATTTCCAGAATATTTTTCAACAATATGTGTGCGTCTTTTTAGTATCTGAGTAAGGGGGGAGGGGGAGAGAGAGCCAAGCTGCAGTTAGTAATGGTCTATTCATGTAACTTCTTCCTTGTTTACAAACTGTGTCTTTCCCAGATTACCTACTTCACTTGTTTTGTTCTTCCAACCTCCCATAACTCAATCAGAACACGTCGCATTCGCGTCATACAGCCGATTGCATTTCCGCGATTACCACACCACATGCTGCCTTTTCGGCACCACTCATTGGATACATTTACAATCCTCTGTTCTGAGTAGGGACGAGGAAACTAGCCAGCTGGTCTAGCAAACTGTCTGAAGTCATATAAATATGCACGTGGCAAAGGCGCGAGAAAGTCACGTTCAAGCAACATCTTTTTCTGCTCTCCCTCATTCGAAAGAGTGTAACAACAGCCCCAGGTGAGGGGTAATTGAATAGGCTGATTTTTGTTTTGAAAAGTCATTAAATAAGATTGGTGTACACATGATGGGACCACATTAAAAGTGTTCCTCCATGCACAAAGACAGACCGGAGTAAAGCTGTTACAGCAGACACTGGGAAAGAAGAGCGCCCTGTTAATTTTCTCTGCTATTTTCAGATGTTGCCACACACATCTGCAGGGTCCCATTTCAGGAGTTTACTGGGCGGCACGCGCCTTAAATCTTTCCTTGGTTTTCACACCTTCCGTTGAACGACTCTCCTGTTTTATGAGGAGAGGAGGCTCTGTGCAAAATCGATAGACTGAATGGGGAAAAAAATATGCTCTATTTTCACGACTGCGAATAAGCGATAAGGATGAGGAAGACAAGATGGGTGAAGTAGCGGAGGAATAGACCCACTAGCTTTGAATCTTTCAGTTGAAATAGGTGTTTAAAAGAGCAAGTTTGGAAACTTGGTGTTCTTTGATTTTCTTTGTAACTCTGAACGGGACACCGTGGCATGCAGTTTTGATTAGTTTTGGTGCAAGGAAACATCACAAATGGAATCTCGGATTCTTTGTTGTTGTTCGTCTTCAGACCAAAAACGAAAATGAAGCTGCATTGTGTTGTTTAAAATTTTGAATTTTGGGACACAGTTTTATGGGAGTTTGTTTTTTTCAGGTCTTTTACTACAATAAAAAAACTAGTTGTCTGTAGCTTAACGTTTAATGCACCTGCCACAATGTCTACGGAAGAGAAAGTTGGCACATTTGAGGATTTCCAGAGAAAAGCAGACCTTTCAAGCAGTGTTGCGTGCTTGCCCCACCCCCATCGAAAAAAGCATCTTATAGGAATTAAAGTGAACAACATAAGCACTAATCCCACAGACAACTGAGAAATGACTCTTACATCCAGCACGTATCTACAATATTTTTTCCTGGCCAAGGAAATCCAGCACTATTCTTGGACATAGTTAAAAACAACCAGAAACAATGTGCCTTGAATAACATAGGAAAGCAAGCGCCCCTCAGAACTTACCCATTTAAAACCAAACTAACTTGGAACATCGGCTTGATGATGTGCAAAATAAAAATAAACCCGACTTTAAAAATCCTTTACTTGAGATTAAAGTAAATTACATAAGGATTTGGGTTTTGTAATTAAGTTGTACGATTATAAAATGCTGTAAAATACGTAGGAACTACACAGAATGCGTAGGGCTTGACAGATTTGGAGATCTGGAGGTAATTTTGTGACGTAGTCTCTCTCTCTCTCTCTCTCACACACACATGAAGAGATACGCAAAGACACAAACATGCGCACACGCACGCACCCACGCACACACAAATTACACCCATGTATTTGTATATTTCATTAAAAAAAATCTTGTGACTTATAACAGCCCAAGTACTCAGTCTTCGCTCTGCGGGAACGAATTATCACCCTGCCCGTTTGCATGAGGCGTGCAGTGGTTGACTAGCAGGAGACGTACTGCAGGTTACGTGCCAATGCGCGGGTTGGTGACGTTGGCAAAGCGAACATCGACGTAGTTCAGGCACTGGTCGTATTCTCTGTTACACACGCAGCGCAGGCAGGCTACAAAAAACGCCATGATGTTTGTCTGCTTCTCCTACAGACAGACATCAGCAACTAGATACAATCCAAAACCAGCCAACCCCCCCCCCCAAAACAACAACAACAACAAAAAAAAACAACAAAACGTCAACAACAATACCAACAACAACAAATCATCGATAATCTGGCTCTCCTGCCAACAAAACGCAAATAGGAGATTTTAAGATTTCGTCTCGCTGGCTATACAGACCACGACATTTCTCTTTGCATGTATTTACAATGCGGCGTCCTGGCCATTTGGATGAACATTTTACGCATGCCTAACGATACTAGTATAGCCAGCTACGATGATTAATTGTAGATCCAGGTCGTTTCGTAATAAAAAAATTCCGATTCTTCTTAAAATCTTAATCGGATGACTTTATGTCATCTGACATTATCTGTACCATTTTCCGAATGACATAAATCGAACGGAAATAAGAAATCTTAAACTCTTATTATCGTTTCCACGCTAGTAGACGAAGACTGTTGAGGTCAAAACCCATTCCCTCGGCACGCCGAGAGAAGGACTAGCGATCCCGACAATGCGATAGAGGTTTGTGCTAGATTTCGAAACATAAAAGACGGAAAAACAAAAACATTGTGCGAACTGTACCCAGGATGTATCCCGGATGCACCAAGGATGAACAAGGCAACTGTTCATTATAAAAGTCCATTTGCAAGGGATGCAGTATTTCTTAAACAAGAACAGTTCAAGCAATGAGATCTTATTCAAACAGCATTATTTTCAAGCCTCTCATTTTGGGTTGGTGCCTTCATTGCGTAAGTGGCAATGACACTAAAATGGGTTTCGTCCTGTGTCATAAAGAACACGTTTTCCTAGAGAGTGAGACACTAGTAGTAAAGACACGAAAGACACGTTCTGCTAGACACTGACAAAGTGATGATGTAAGTTTTGCCTTATGTGAAGAACACGCTTTCGTAGACAATGAGAAATTAATGATATATATGTTCTCTTATGTCAAGAATGGGCTTTCCTAGACCCTGACACAGTATTGATGCACTTTGTCTTGCGTCAAGAATGCGCTTTCCTAGACCTTCACAAAGTGCTTATTCCCTGAGCTGGGAAGGGCTGCGTGAGTGTTCCTTCTGCCTATGGAGATACGTAAAGGTGCAAATGAAATACACAGAGCGGAGGTGTTTGTTGCTTAACGTCCCGCCGCTAACTAAGTTCAGGACGGTGTTATTTAGACAAATTGCTGCCCCACGTAGGACTGCTGTCGCAACATAGCTTCACCCCCACCCACCCACATTATACTGACACCTCGCACTAGATTGACAATTTTTAAGTCTTGTACGTATGATTTGGCCGGGGTGCGAACCACCGACCTCCAGCCTAGAAAGCGGACGCCCTAACCACTAGACCACCGAGGCGGTCACACAGAACGAAGGGCACACCGGTTTTTTCCCCCCATTGAATGGCTGCAGGTTCGAACCCTGTCGTAGCTTTTTTCTTTTTGAGAAACCAAATTCTCAAAGCTACAGTGAATGAAGCAAAGCGAAAGTGATAAATGCCCTGTGGTAAAGACACTCGCTTTTCACGATTGAATTTTAGATGTTCGGTCCCCATGGTAATTTTTAATTTTTTCCGACTGGGGTTGGGATTAGGGATGGGGTAGGGATAGTTATTAGGCGGGGGCTTCTGTTTGCCTGTATAAGTTGAAGTCTGCGTTCTCGGGTCAAACAGGATGTTTACAGTCTGATTCCAAGTCGGGTCACTTAAGTTCGTACCAAGCTGGGACTCGCCTCAGAGCACATGCAGGAAAAAAAATTTCCCATCCCGGCCTTGATGCCGACAGTGTGAGCTAGGGGCAGACGGGTGCACGTGCACCTATAACCACGTACCGCGAGTGTCGCCAGGACATCTCTTCTGTTCAGCGCGGGGCCACAAGTGTTCAGAGCGTGCTGCTGGGAATTCCTGCACCTGTTTGCCAGCACTCGGGCCTGAAGACACTCTGTTGACAGCGCGTTTCTGCAACATGAATAATACGCCCATAGATTTCACATAAGGCGCATACACCGATCCGCAAGCATGACCGCATTCGCACAACCAAACAAAACACACATATAAATGCACACATAAATGTGCCAGAAAAAAGGCTTACAATTTACATATGCGTTGTTTTTAATATTTCTCAGCCCAGAGTATCTGTCAAATGCCAGAACATCCAACTTATGCCATTCGTGCCTGAATGCCTCAATGTCAAATGTTCAGGCTTTTTACCTGAGTACCTGAATGTCAAATGTTCAGGCTTTTTACCTGAGTACCTGAATATCAACTGCTTCGGGTTTCGTGCTTGACTTTCGAGTGCTTAAGTGTGGTGCCTGAATACAGGCATTGAGATACTACTAACAACCGTTCGTTCTACATGAACAGTCCCGGTTTCCCTGTCATGACCAGAGCATCAACCTGTCATCACTGCAGACAAGGTGCATAGACAAGGTGCATAGACAAGGTGCATGGACAAGGTGCAGAGACAACATACATAGACAGTGTAGACAAAGTATCTCGGCTGTTGCGCTCAACCCAGGCTGTAGAACACCTTCAGAACAACATCCACGAAAGAGATGACTGATCAGCAACGCACCTGGTCTGGTTAACAGTTTTAGCAGTCACGACAATGGCGATCACCAAAATGGATGAAGACTCGAACGCATAGGCCTTCGTCAAGTCCTCGACCCATCTGCGGTCAAAGCTGGAGGCCATGCACAGAGGAATGGGACCAGCCTGGTAAAAATCAGCGTCTCTCTCTGCAGTTATAATCAGCACTGGTTCCCGATCCTGGAATGAAAGAATGACGGATGAGCCACAGCCAGTCAGACCCCCCCCCCAAAAAAAAAAGAAATGACAGGGAAAAAGATGGAGAAAAAGAAGGAATGATGGACACAAAGTAACGACGTAAAGAAAGAAAGAAAGAAAGAAAGAAAGAAAGAAAGAAAGAAAGAAAGAAAGAAAGAAAGAAAGAAAGAAAGAAAGAAAGACCCTCATGAAATCACTTTTCTGCTTGTAGCACAATCCAATAAAGTCAAACAGATGTACAGAAACAATATTCTATCACATGAAAATATAATCTCCACTTTCAATCCGAAACATTCTCTCACAGCAAATCCTCAACTACACTGTATGACTCCGGCTTACGAAAGGTTCTGATCTAGTTTTCAAGAAATTAAAATATAAATAAAAGAAAGACAGGACTGAAGAAGAGAATGAACAAGCCCTTAACGCTTACATTAGAAATTGGGTTCTAATTTTAATGTTACCACAAAGTTGTTTTTTCGCGTCACTGGTTTCGACCACGACTTTCTGAATAGGACTTCTATGACACATTTATCTTTTATAAATGGAAACTGGTTTTTTTTTTGTCTTGTTGAATCGAAGCGTACCTCGCTTCCGCCGCTGGCACGGAATTTGACCACCGGACCACCATGAGCAGAAGAAAAGATTGCAAACTGACTTTCGGCATCCCAGTCAAAGTTGAAAGTCAGACCGTAGGCCGTCACAGATGAGTTGTAATTCCAGGGACTTCGGCCGCCACTTGACAAAACCTGGACTGACAGTCACTTTGTATTATTAAGTCATCTTACATGTTTGAAATAAATGAAGTTGGTTAAAATGGACTAACCCCCACCCCCAAAGAAACGGTTAAAAACTAATGGCGAAGTTTTTTTTAAAAAACGACGTGCCCTAAGATTCTCAGGCTAAATGCTGTGTAAACTTTCGTTAGAGAAACCGTTGATTGATCTAGGGTATTGTTTTGTCTGTGCTAAAGAGGGTTTGTTGTTAGCTTTTTATGACAATGTGGGAGTGTGCTTTTGTTTGCGTGTGGGTGTGTGCGCGCACGCGCGCCTGCATGCATGTTTTTACACGCCTTAATTTGCACGGACGTACATCTGCTTGCCCTGTAACTCCCTTCATCTCAGTAAATGTTCCATTATTTGAGACAATAGTCCCAGGTCTCTGACATCACATTGACTGTGGGTCAACCAATGTCCCACATGGGCTCCAGGTCACGTGTACATCGCTCCACGTGTTTATGATGCTCACATTCCGTATTTCGCTTGCAGAGATGACGAAAGTCCTCCTCAGGGGAGGGCTGATGGGTACCCGGGGCCGGTGTCTTATGAATGAAATCTCCAGGCGCATCTGGTCAACGCTGTAAGTACCGTCGCCTCTCAGAACATTCAGACCCTGTGTCCAGAAACAGCGCATACATACAATTAGAATGTTCAGTCGATATAAACCACCGTCCGCTCTGGTCACTTTGGCTAAGATGAAAGTGAGTAGCACTCATGCTCATCCGGCTGTCATCGTCATCGTCATCGCCGTCACTCTTTTCCCTGACACCTGCTGCTCTAGTTTCCGTGAAAGAGCTACTGATATACACAGATATAAATCTACAGGACCCAAATATACATTAACTAGACTAATCCGTAACAACCCTCAAACTGAACCGTAGAAGAATGTTGCCTCATATTAAAACCTTGTCTGATATATTTTCGTGGAAAGAGCACCCACAAAGACCCCCCCTTCCAATATTCACACCCTTCCCGGCACGCGCGAGCACACACACACACACATTTCTGATTCGTTTCCGAACACTTAAACATCGGGCGATTCTGCTGACTCCAGCCACATTGAAATATCAGTCCTATTTTCTTCTGTATACCACCGGTGCACTCACATAGACTTCCACAATGAACCCGTGGACGCCATGTGACGGAACGTCCAGATCCACCATAACGGACGCCAGCTCGTACCAGCAGGGCACGCTGATGTCTACTGCCTCTTTTGAGAATGTCCTCAGCAGACCGTCAGCACTTAACGTACACTGGTATTCCTCTGGAAAGTAATCACAAAATTAAGCTTTGGAAACAACAGTCTCTCTATACATATCCCTTCTTTCTCTCTCCTAAAAATAAAAAGAGCAATACGTAATTTAATGCATTTTTTCACTACTAGAAAATTTAACATTTTCCTTCAATTAGCAAAACTATTACTCTGATTTCAAACACAGTTACCAACATCGCGCAAACGTATCATCAAAGATTTCAACACGAGGGGGTTAATTTTCCAGGCCTTTCTTCCAGAGCTACTTCTCAACTACGCAACTAAAGAATGTAGAAAATCCCAGATAGATCCATTAATACAGGCCTTTTCCGGTTCCTGTAATCGATAATTCATTGATTTGATTGGTGTAATCAAAAATACAAAGGAAACTTTCCCACGGTTCGCTAATTTGTCTGATCGTGTCCTCGGCGCACTGAAAGGCCATGTTGAATTGCTGGAGGGAAAGGCGACCCTACTCTGCCGGATATTTCTGATTGGCTGTACACTGCCACACTGGCGACAAAATAGATCTGCATCGATCCCGGCAGCCTTCACTCACTGACATGCTAGAGAAAGTTTTGAGTGATGGTTTCGCCTTCAAGGAATACCCGCAAAAGTTTCCTTTTCTCCACGTGTGAGGAGGCTGTTACGTAGTATGTGGTGGTGGTGGTGGTGGTGGTGGTGGAGGGAGTTAATGGTGATGGTGGAGGTGGTAGTTTTGTCAGCGACGTTGGCTGTTGTTTTATTAGATAAACAGGGGAAGTGATATTCATAACAGCAGCATCGAAACTGCTAAAACACGTGGGCAGGGGAGTAAACACGTACAGTAAGTGCATATATAGTGTACAGTAAGTGCATATATAATGTACAGTAAGTGCATATATAGTGCACAGTAATCTACTTCCCAAGTATACTGCTGTTCTCGTTCTCTCAAAATGTGCAGTACGAACGGGAATCTCACCACTTGAGACTGTGGCCAGAGGCGCCCACAACAGCAGCCACAGAAGAGCCAGCATGGCCATTGCTATATTATTCTGTTCTGTGTGAACACATACACATTCTATGTGAACAGCTGATAGAAATTGCACTTCCTTTTTCTCGGAAAATTGAAAAATTGTTATTTTATATCTCTGGCTATTCCAGAT
Source organism: Lanistes nyassanus (assembly GCA_004794575.1). Classification (NCBI taxonomy): domain Eukaryota; kingdom Metazoa; phylum Mollusca; class Gastropoda; order Architaenioglossa; family Ampullariidae; genus Lanistes; species Lanistes nyassanus. Next base: position 174,776 of record SMGT01004933.1, read on the forward strand.
TTAACACAGCGCCAAAAATTGTTTTAAAAGCTGCATGATACATTTGAAAAGTTCTTACTGTTTGGGGTTCCTTTAAGTTATAAGGAAACTGTTAACTGCCAAGGTGTTAAAATTGGAGGCATCTTTAAGTTATGTGCAAATTGTCATTCAAACAGCCGGGTAGACCTACTATCAGAAGACGCAAACAGCTATGTCTAACAGGGTAGTCTATAAAGACCGTGATGAAGACTGCGGTTATCAGAAGGAAAGTGCAGGAGCGGGCCTATATTAGAAGAATAGTGACGAAACTTTAATTAAAAGACAAACACCAGAAAAATCACGATGCGCTTCGGGTCACAGACCCTTCGAAGCCTGTAATAGCCTGTAGAAGGAAGTGAGGTATGATGACGAAAACTGAAGACGCAACTTTCTCTGTTCTACATTTTACTTTTACGTCAGCCCTTTTCGTCATCGGTTACATCACTTCCTTCTACACTTTATTACAGGCTTCTAATGGCCTATGACCCGAAGCGCACCGTAATGTTCGTCATTTAAATTTGGCTCATTATTCTTCTGATGTATTTCTATGTCTAACAGGCATTAAAGCTGGGGCAGATAAACCACTGTCTTCACCAGACAGAAGTCGTATTATAAGCACAGATACGATATGTGAATCTCAAACATCATAGGTATAACTGGTATAACAGAAGATTAGCAGAAATGCTACTTTAGTAGACACTATAGCGTTTATCAGTTACGCATTGTTTGCCAATAAGAACTAGCATTTCTTAAAGGACCGATACATTTTATTAAAGCAGATTTTCGAATACGTTTTATTTATTTTTCGTAAAACAAGGGAACTGTACCAAGCTAGAAAGGGACAAAGACGAAGACAATCTACATGTTTCGGGGCACTACCTCTTCATCAGGACGACACAAAAACGAAAAGGAAAAAAACTTATCTGCAGTAGAAGTGGCGCGTTAGCTGCATAGCAGGAGACGAATCTGCAGATTCTCCTGCTATGCAGCCTACGCGCCACTTCTACTGCAGATAAGTCTTTTTCCTTTTCGTTTTTTCGTCGTTTTTGTGTCGTCCTGATGAAGGGGTAGTGCCCCGAAACATGTAGATTGTCTTCGTCTTTGTCCCTTTCTAGCTTGGTTCAGTTCCCTTGTTTTACATTTAATTTGGGCTTATCCTCCAAGCGGCAGTCACTTGTTTTTCTTTTATTTATTTTTGATAGTATAAATGCATATTTCTCTTACGGACATTGCAGATATCTTTTACAACACTTGCCCTTACCGCAGAACTGAGTGCGATTCTGCTGTGTGAGATGACACTTACCTGAGCAGTCTGACGGTCCTCCGCAACCTCACAATCATGACAACGAGGGGACTTTTTTTCTAGGCGCAGAGGTGACTGTACGTGTGTGGGTGTGCACGTGTGTGCCTGTCTGCCTTTCTTCGTGTACGTGGTCCTGTGGCACAGTTCCCAAGGTGAAAGATCTATTGTCCCTACAGACTATTATTTCTCTGCAACATAACTGTCTTCTACTAACTTACTGCGAGGTGGGTCTGGCGTGCGGTAGTGAAACACAACCTGTAACCACAAAGTTTCAAATGTTGCAGACGTCACCTTTCAGGAATTTCTGTATGATGTAATGCAATTTGTTTTTTTTGTTCTGTTTTCTTTAGTTTTTTTGTTGTTGAGGGAATTGTTTTCAATAAGCTGCAACTGTTCACTCTGCTTTGGACCTGTCAATTTCAAAGGGTCAGTAAATAGTGCGCATTCCCATTACAACTGCCTTGTGTGAACAATCGTCTTTCCAACCTGGTTCAAACGGAACTGTCACGATACCCAAAAAGTTCCCTGTAAGCGACAGGCCGTGACGCAATTAAACGCTATACAGTCACGTTTTCTTCTATAAAATGCTTATACGACACGTTTCCAGTGCGTAGGCGTCTTTTCTTTATAAAATTCTGCCAGCATGTGAGATCTTTTTTTCCTCTTGCGGAAGAGTTTTTTCGCGAAGGTCGGTAAATAAAACTGTAAACAGTTGTCTCACAAATCACTGAAATGTTTAAGGAAAAACTGCATGCTCAAATAAAGAAACGAGTATGACTAAATGGCATTGCCTAGCTGTACAAGCAATAACTTTACAGCTCTAAGTGATTTCAATTTTCAAAAAAAAAATATTCGAAAGGCTACGGACAATTTGAAACTCTCTGTAAGTTGTTATAAGTTCTAAGCATTAAGCAAACCGATTATATTTGCCTTCTTTTATATATGTATATATATCAGGAGAAGATAAATCAACAGAGTTGATCTTTTCATCCAATTTATTAATATGCAGTTAAGATAAATGCCAATGGCTGCCTGATTAAAGTTTCTGATTTTCTTTTGAAAAAAAAATTGTTGACATCTGGCAATGCGATAGGTTAGTTATCATCTGACATTGTTAATAGAACGAAACACAAGCCAGAGGGACATATCGTCAGCGGATACGGGAAGGGGAGGGGTGACGGCCCGCTGTCGGCCCGCTGTCGGCCCGCTGTCGGTCCGCTGTCGGTCCACTCTGGGCCAGTGATTCTGTGTTCCTCGAGTGTTCAGCAGTTCGTACACAATGACTATGTTTAATCTGTATAGTTATTCCGGTTCCAATATGGACGTATGTTATGTATATGCATCCAAATTCGCTGTCTCGGTTTTGATTATTATGGCCGGCTCAGCAGCTGGGTTTCCGAGCGGACTAGCAGATGGAGGTTGCTGGTTCGAATCCTGGTGTGGCAAGGATTATTTCCTGGAGTTAAAACATTGTGCTAACTCCATTCGGCCATCTCCCCGAACATTAAATTACCTGTCCGCAATGGCCATCTTACTGCAGCCATCAGTCTGGTGGTTCCTTCAGTGCATAGTTTAGTAATAGGACCCCATCCCCCATAGTGCGAAATCACCGCGAGGTGGAAGCACTGTCCCTCTAGATAACCACCACCACCACCACCATCCGCTACCCACTCACCCGCCCCCCCCCCTCCGACCTTCTGTGTGGAACAGAAATTGACAGTAATTCGTTTCTAACATACAGTTTGTCACGTCAGTGAAAGCTGTTCGGCGTCTGCTGTAGCCGATTTGTGGAGTTTTACTCACTTCAACGCGAAGACTCGGACAGCTGGTTTACTAAGGCCCGCATGCTTTGTTAAAGGTTTTATGTTCGGATCGATTGTCCTGGCCTCGCATTCTTTGTACCGCGTCAGACGTCTAAGCCCCGATCACAGTACTGTATACAGTGGATGCACATTGCCTTGCGGTCGCCTGGCATGTTCTTTGCAGAACTTTGTGAAAAAGTTGGAGACTTGAATCTGTTGGATTATTCGCTTGTCTTTTTCAACCACACAGGCACCAGATATAATAAAAAAATAAAAATTTAAAAAGTTTTTTAAGTGTAAGTGCTTGATCTATAACCAGGAGTATTACGATAAAGCACTGTGATTCGCAGGGGACATATTAAAAAAAATTAACACCTAACGTGAGGAAAAAAAACAGCAATTAGGACCAGGGGCCAGAGGGATCACCAGCAGGGACAACACCCTGCTGCAGACGAGGCGTACCCCTACCAGCATCAGGGCGCCACAGAAAGCGGGGATTTAGCACCATAACACCACCAGTTCAGAACATCACAGCCACAAGCCCCTTCCCCAATTAAATCTCTTCAACTCCCCCCTCCCCACCACCACCACCAGCCAAAATGCGATATTTCTCCCATCCCGCCCAAGGCGGAAGTACTTTAACTTCCAAATTAGCATGATCAGTGTCATGTGACACTAATGCAGCCTCACAGACAGCGAACCATGGCGGGGCATTGGTAACTTCCAGGCTCTCAACTAGTCTAAGATTCTCCGGATGTTCTGGGTACTGCAGACATTTGATAACGACCTCCCTGTCAAGTGTCGTCAGATGACACTGCGACAAATCTGTGCGAGAGGAAACGAAAGTGGTTTAAGTCTGATCGTTTTTGTGATTATTACAAATTTTATTCCACTGTTATACAATGCTTACAATACACACGCAATCCATTTATACAACCAGCCGCACATGCATATTGTACTTTGTACACTCTATAGGAGAAGAGAGAAGGGAAGGGAAGCAGAGTAGTTTTCGGGAGAAGAAAGTCAACGGTCTTTTCTATAATCTTTATAATTTTTTAATGTTTGTAATATTTCTGTTAGTGCTTGTGTTATTGTTGTTGATGCTATCATTGTTTACAACAGTTCCTATCTGACTGTAATGTCAGTATATGAACTACATACATACAAGCTCACTCGGTTCCATCAGGGGTACATCTCTCACACCACATATCCCCTCTTCCCATCACATTTATGGGTACGCCCGTAGTTTTGGCACACAACGCTTCGGTCAAGCATTAAAAATAGTTTATTGCGTGGTAAAGCTTTAGCCTACATCGTACAGTGTATTGAACTACAAGAATTAGTTTGTACATTATCCGTCTTGTTTAAATGACTATAATTGTCTCCAGCTGGTTAAACCAGCTGTTAGTGTACCATGCAGCCGACCACCCACGTAACGCACTCCTATCTCCAGAAGGTTCACCAAAACTTGTCCCCAAGGGTTGAGTGAGACTCGCTGGCTGCGCCGTCTCATTGGCCAGCGGGCAGCCCTACGGCCTCTTCGTACGTAGGAAGGTTGGGCTGAGGCTGCTTCTCGGAGAACCCTGGACACACAGCCGAGTTCAAATGGACGGTGCCATCTCCTCGACAATTTGTACTTGCCGTAACATGCACGTACGCGCGCACCCACGCACGCATGCGTGCACATCACACACACACACACACGGACTAGCGCACAGACGTGAGTTTGTGTGCGCGTCTGGGTGTATGTGTGAGTGCGTGCGTGTGCTTGTACGCGCGCGCACACACACACACAAGTGCGGGCGCACACACGCTTGTGGGTTTTTGTGTGTATGTAAGAGTGCTTTGTGGGCGTATTTTTGTCAGTGCGTGGGTGAGTGCGTGAATCTACTGACAGCAGAATTTTAAAAAACACTTACACAAGTACTTAATCTGTGATGCTATTAAAAAGTTTAACATTTTGTACTACACTTAGTTTCCAAGTACACGTCACTATTTAAAGAGCAAGTCAAACACTCAGTCAAATAATCTGATAGCTTGTTTAAATCTTCACCAGCACCGACAACAAAAATTATTTCTGAAGATATAGTATCGTTTACGATCACAAGTGAGTTTGATCGGAGTATTTCATAGAGCAGGGGTCTATTATAAAACTGGCTAGTACGAAATTGATGCGACGTGTTTATAATTATGCCGACAACTTTCGATTTCACCTTGCAAGCAAGCTGGCTATATGAACAATATCTTGACAACACCCTTCAAGGTGACACGCACCCTGCATGATAAAGACCCTTGCAGAGGCAAATTGCGCATGAAAGGACATGCAGCCCATCTCCTTACCTTGGCACGGCGCTAGCCCAGGGTTGTAAGCTGCTGCTGTCGGGGGAATCATCACCTCCCCATAGCCAGCATTAGGTCCACCACAACCTCTGTTTTCCCTAGCAACGGTCGCATGCGAGATAGCACACAAGAGCCGCTGGGCTTCCAGCTTGTTGTTGTAGCTTTTGACGAGGAACGGTATGCGGAACAGGTCCACAAGCCACCCGATTAACCCCAGGCCGCAGGTCAGGAAATAGATCACTCCCCAGCCATAGCGTCCCAAATAAAAGTGGTGAAGGCCTGAATAAAAAATATGTTTGGTACTGAGTTCTCTCTAAAATATCTTTTTAAAAAACTAAATGCAGCACAAAAAAATAAATAAATAAAGAGAAAACCACCAACAAAGTATGCGATCACATTCTTGTTCACTTTCCGCTGATTAGATCATCAACAACGACTTGTAATTTACTTTTTTAAAAGACAAGCAGGAGCAGATCAGACTCTGTACCACAAGATGGCGTTGCGACAAAAGTTGCGAAATTCTGCGTGGAAGTCCCTTTAAAAAACCCACGCTTAAAAAAATAAAGACTCCTTGTGATTGATTTCGCTGTTGTTATTGTTTTTGCATTTTTCATTTTTTTCCTCCAAGCTACTTATAAATGCATAAACATAGTTCGTCCCCTACGTGAGATTATAAACCATATTTTTGTTACCACCGACTTATGATGTACAAGCACAGTTTGCATCTACTAGTCATGAATACATTCAGACATTTAGCAGGGTACCTGTGATGAATAGCCAGGCATTGCCAACATATACACATATTTTTGCACTTGCGATACTTGACGTATATGTTGCGGCATGGATAGGACATCTACCATATTTAACCGCCCACCTGTGATGCCTAAAGGAAACCACAGAACGTAGGCGTCATCCATACTCTTCTCTCGCTTGTCCATCTCCAGGCGGTCTTGCCGTCTGCGGCGGTCCGTGAGCACGTGCAGACGGAACAAGTCCACAAGCCAGCCAAGGCCCCCAATTCCCCCCGTGAAGAAGTACAGCAGACCCCACCAGTACCGCCCCAGGTAGAAGTGGTGCAGCCCAAGTATCCCTGACAAACAAGTACAATAACTTCACGTAAAGTCACGGCTTTCGCGATCTCTGCCTGAATAGTATCTGTGATCTATCAAAACCAACGCCCTGCTTGTACTCATGCATCTCTCACATGGCATGACCTCTACGGAAAATGTTTTCTCTGTTGAAACTGCAGTACTCTACCTTTAAAGAACTTAGTAGCTTCTGGCTCTCAGACAGGTGAACAGATATAATAGACTATATATAGATATATAACAGTTCGAATGTAAATGTCGGATTTGTATATACAAATTAGTGAGACTACTAAACCTTTTAACAAATTTTCCTGAACATTGACGTCAGTCTCTGATCATGGCAGTGCATTGTGCGCAACTGGTCATGCATGATTAATTTCACTGGGTATCTTTTTTCTTGGTGGGGAGGGGGGAAGTGTTAATGATCATTTCAGATTATGACATTGACAGTGATCATTCTTGTAATGCAGCCAGTTTATCGTCTGTCTACAGGGAGCCAAAACACGCGACCCCCCCCCCCCCAGGAGCATAGGATATATCCTATAATAGCTATAGGGACCCCCCCCCCAGGAGTATAGGATATATCCTATAGTAGCTATAGGGACGCTCACCGCCAGGGGGAAGCCACAACAGAAAAGCCCATAGTGTCGTCCTCTCGAGTTCAGCGTCTTGCGGTATTTCGTTGCACTTTCTGACCATGAACGGAATTCTGGCGCCATCGACCAGCCATCCAATACCAAATACTCCACCGGTCAGAAAATAGAACACGCCTTCCCAGGGCCTCCGGAGGTAAAAAAGATGGAATCCTGAAAACATGCCCAAAATAATAATCAAAATAATAATCAAAAAATTGGGCGGGGGTTGTGATAAGAAGGGAAATGGATAGGAATCGAGGGGGGGTGAAAATATTCAACCAATGTAAGCAGGCATGCACCCGCGTCCGACAGGCTAGTAATTGTAAAATTTACTGCCCCATGAAAATGCCAACAGCCCAGGTTGTTGTTTCAATTATTATTAATGTTTTTTTAGGTTACAGACAAAAATATGTACAGCCGAATCTCTCAAATACGACCTTCACAAATCATTTTAAAAATCTTATTTGGGAGAGGTCCTAATTAAGACGTGACCTTCTTTTAATGATCGATGTACCGTTCTGCACGGGGTATTCCGGTCATCATATAAACGTATATATATATATAACCGCCTAAAACACTCTGCCAAAAAAAGGCCCACGATAGGAAAGTGGATTATAGGTTTTAATGGCACAACAAGATTTGTAGTGACAATGGGCCACCGGCCCACTATTTTCCACCTCTGGCTGTCATCATCCGCTACTTTAACCACTATAGCAGGGTAAATATCCGTCACTGCCAGCCAGGAATCTCTAACAACCCCCATGGTAAAAGATCGAGGCTGACCGAGAAACCCGAAAGGAAACCACAAAACGTAGGCGTCGCACAAGCTCCGTCCCTCGGCCGTCGCAGGATCTCGCAGGCGCTGGTTGGCCTCCTTCACCAGGCAGGGCAGCCGGAACCCGTCCACCAGCCAGCCAACCCCACCCAAACCCAAGGTCAGAAAGTAGACGACGCCAAACCAAGGTCGGCGCAGGTAGAAGTGGTGGGCCCCCGTCACGCCCAGCACGAGCCACAGGAGGTAGGCCTCCAATAGCGACACCTTCTGCCCCAGCAGCACCTCCACCACGGGGGGCGCCAGCGCGGGAGGAGGTATCGTGCCGTAGACGGGAGGCGGTCGTGACGGTGACGCTGTCTTCTGCGGATCGAGAGCGGCTGGCGCCATCACGCGGGCTTCCTCTGGATCAACCCGTGACCTGACCACGTACCCTGGAGGTGGAACGTTGTGTTCCGGATGACCTTCGCTAGAACTCGTGTTTAACATTGTACTTCTCTCTCTCTGGTCATGCCCAGAGACCGAGGAGACGACTTGTGTGAACCTCTAGACTGTCCGCAGACCTAATGATCTTTATTTCAGGTCAACGCACCAACAGGCTTTCGTCATCAAAATCAATGAAGCGATAACAGACACGATAGAAACGCGGGGGTTGAAGGATGGGTACATTGTTATTATAAGTACACCGCTTCGTCAAGTTCTAACCGATAGCAAGCAAAACATATTCTACTGTTACCTCAGCTGATATGAACCTATGACTGTTTGTTGCGTGGCCTCTTTAATCAGGATAAAGCCTAAAGTGGCGACACACGCACACACGAGCTTAGTGAACCACACGAACCAGTGCAGTTTAAAAAACGAAAGATTGCTCAAGGACACAGCGGCATTTTGTGCTGGGTACGATATCTGCAAGGGTACGCGTGGTGTTATACAAGGGCATTAGCGTTGATAATTAACTGGCCTCGTGATTGGAGACGAAAACTTTACGAGTAAACTGGCCCGGTCACTTTCAAGATATCTATTGTACGGGTCGGGTACCACAATCGCACCCACTTTTATGCAAGCTGGCACACGTATTCTATTTCTATCACTTCCACTCTGATTCTGCAAAGCACGGAGACAACACGGATGTAAAGAAATACGGTTGGTGGGTTATAGGGTCAGTGCTTCCACCTCGCGGTGATTTCGCACTATGGGGGGGGGGGATGGGGTCCTATCACTAAACTATGCAGTGAAAGAACCACCAGACTGATAGCTGCACTATGATGGCCAGTGCGGACAGGCAGTTTAAATGTGCGAGGAGATGGCCGAATAGAGTTTTTACAATGTGCAACTCCAGGCAATAATCCTTTGCCACGTACACCTGGATTCGAACCATCAACCTTATCTGCTATAGTCCGCAGCTCTACCAGCTGAACTTACCAGGCCCCTAGGAAATACGGAAGGACACCCGGTCCTATTCATTTCATCCTTCTCACACTTACTCTAGTATTGACCCTAACCACCTATTCACGTCCCACTCAGTACGTACAGTTAAGCGTCCAATCATAGAACACTCTGCTATCCATTTTCCACACTTCACTTAGTGTAAAACTCCATAGATCATATACAACCTTTGTTTCTCAGATAACTAATATTTTAAAGTAAAACTGTAGACCACATAGATTATAGAACATTCCACCCCACCCGCCATTACTACAAAACTTCGCACTCACTATCACGAGGCTAGCAATTTCTGAAGTAGGTCATGCTATTTCGCTTCAAAGTCTGCTGTTTCCAGTCCATCCTTAGATGCTGTTTTCAGGGGAAATGAAAGGTTAAAGTGTCGTTTACTTGTACTAAGAATATTGGTTGTCACGTCACCTGCCAACTTAAAATTGGCTCTCCTACGCTGAGAGGTAGATAAAGCTTCTTATATTCATCCACAGATCGAGTTCCTAACTAACTATGTAAGTTCCTAACTATGTAAGAAGTCCGTGTATTCATCAGGTCACTGATTTTTATATAAAAAAGAGGCTAGTTTGGCATATATGTTTTGGATCTATTTTAAAAGCTGGAATTGTAAAAACTTGATCCAGCTTGTTCCATTGCAGCCACAGACCAGAGGTAAGTAGGTAACAGGTAAGTCCTCATTTGCAGGAATCTACCCTGCATCGTTTTTTTTTAATTATTGTGACTGCAATAGAACGTCTGCAAAATTCTCTTCCCACACTTTCACTTTGGTCACGCCTTCTGGTAGGATGGTACTATGACTACAAAGACATATAGACTTTGATTGGGATTTTTTCGTTGGAAGTAGGTGGGGGTGGTGGAGGGGGACTCAATACTCTAAATACCTATCAACCAAATGCAATTACATGTAGTTTTTCCAAGGCTCGACAGTAAATCGAATGAGTAAAAATATTAAAGGATCTTTCTCAGTTGTAAATCTCGTTCTGGTCTCCTCCAGCAATCCCCCCCCCCCCCAGCTTCCTCTTGTAAACAGTAGCTTGCAATTTACGTGCCATGGAATAGACAAACCCATTTCCCTCAAACCCCATTTTGACCAACAGAAAAATTCCTTGAGAATCTACACATTCTTTTCTCTGCATTTCTGCCCATCAGAAAGTTCTAATTTAAAAATCATGCACCTACTCAGTTGTTTCACCCCACCCCCACATGTACCCCCTCATACACAGGCACTTTTGTACCTACAGTCCCCACATGCATTTGTGTGCATGCATACATGGGCTCCCCCCCCCCCCACACACACACATATTCAAGACAATTCATATATACAGAAAAGAAACACAGCATGTGCATCCTTTTACACAGAGAATCTCACAGCAAAGTGTTTAGGTCACTCCCATTATACCAATGCCTCCCCCCACCACCCCAATGTTGCTATACTACAGTAAAACGGCAGCTGAGCATTGAAAACAACAGAAGTCAAATGCTGGTTCTGGCATTACCTCTGACACCACACAGTGGCTACCTTAAGCTCTCGCCCTGTGCATCCAACAAGGAGTTTCTGCCCCTGTGTATCCTTTAAGGAGTTCTTGCCCCTGTGCACCCAAGAAGAAAATTAACTGAACATCCCATGACCATGGGTATCTGCATGGGCTACACTAGACCAAGAATGAGTTTGTAAACTCTTGACATAAATTCACATAAATTTTTTTCTTAGTATATGGTTTGCATGTGCAGGCATGTGTTGTATGTATACAAATGCAGTGTAGACACAAGTAGCAGCATAGCTTATTTCTAGTGCCACCCAGATTTATATGCAAAAGACTTGCTGTGCAACTAGCACACAGGTTAGCAGTAGGACTGTACATTAAAAGGACCTTAAGGCTATGCACATCCAT